>CAWUFW010000350.1:4257500-4670930 GCA_963921515.1 Calotriton arnoldi | reverse complement strand
TATCACTATGAGATGGCAGGTATTGTGTTTGTCTGACTAGCATTCACATCTTGGGGTGAATATCTTTTGGTTGCTGTGTATTTGCTAAGTGTGCATGGTTTGCCTATCCCCTTGACTGTGATGTGTGTGTGTTGTCACACCATATTGTATATATTAGTTGTGTACTCACCAGGCTCTGGGATGTCTGTTAGTCCGTATACGCTCACTGGTGGTAGGATGGCCCGCACCTTCTCCTCCCAGGGCCTGAGGTATACTGGTTTTGCAGGAGGGCCACTGCCGGTGTGCTGGCTGAGGAGGTAGTCCTTTTGAGTAGTTCCCGGACCCTCCTGCGCACATCATACCACCTGTTCTGGATGTCTTCCTTTGTGCGCAAACATGGTGATTGTGCGTTCACCCTGTCGACAATCCTCACCCACATCTTGGTTTTCTGCGACATGGGGGTCTGTTGTACCAATGTACCAAACAACTGTGGCTCTATCCTGAGTATCTCGTCTACCAGGACTTCCAATTCACAATCTAGGAACTTATGGTTCTTCTTTGGGGGCATGGTGATGGGTGGTGGTGGTGATTGATGTGTGTGTGTGTGTGTGCAGGTGGGGGTGTGAGTGTAGGTTTAGCTGGGTGTGTGTGAGGGTGCTATTTGTAGGTGTGGTAATGGTGTGTGGTTTGTGTGATGTATGAGCTGTGAGTGTGTCTGTGGTTGCTGTGTGATGGTGTTCTGTGCTGGCAGGTCAGTGGAATTTGCAAAGGATCATGGTAGGGATTTGTGGCCTTTATGTAGGTGGAGTTGGAGGTGTGTCCTTGTTCCATTTTTTTCCCCTCCCTGTATTTATTGGCTTAATGGTTGCTTGTTTGGCCCTTTTTTTCTAATTTTTCCTTGGTGTTTTTGGTGCATGTAGGAGTCGTTCTTGTGTCCGAGTAGGACGCTGCAGTTGTCTGGTGCGATCTTGTCCGACTCGCTCCCGCTGTGTGTCAGCTAGGTTTCATATGCGGCGTACGAGTCGGTCGCGTAGTATTGGGTTGCTTCGGCTGGGTTTTGTATGCGTGTCGGTCGTACGGCTTGTGCTCCGGGCGAGTCGGTCGTGTTTTGCACGCACAGCATCGTACTACACGGGTCGGAGTTCGCGGGTACGTTTCGCCCGGGTTCAATCCGAGTGCTTGTCGGTCGGTTCGCTTTGCGTAATTTCCCGGCCGGATGGCTTGTTTCCGGCCGGCTCGGTCGGTCGTTTTGTATTCCGTCCGAGTCTGTCAGATTTCACATTCATTTCATCGTACTACCCGGGTCGTGCGGCGCCGGTCCGAGTCGGTCGGACTAAATTCCCGTACCGAGTCGGTCGGTACGTTTTCCGGCCCGAATCGGAATCGGCCCCTAAGTAGTAGGCCTCGTGGACTCCGACCTAGTAGCAGACGCACTCCTCTCGCTACTATCCAAGAGGTTCAGACTGAAAGACTCATAACTATCGAGAATTCAGCAGTAACAGATGAAGGACTAAGCAACAATGCTATGGAACTCGTCCCTCTTAAAACTCAAGTAACAGTTCGTCCAAATACACCTGTTTACACCAATGTAGCAAGTGATCAACTGGTTCCAGCGATTTCAACAAATCCTGATGCAATTCCAACAATTGACAGAACTGCTTCTGGCTATTTCATTAACTTTGATACGTTTTCTGAGGATCCCAGTGAGCCTGAAACGACGCCAGCATCAAAAACTTTTAAACAAAAAGTACAAGACTTTTTTCATTTTTTGAAAAAGACTTATCTGGTTTCACCATGGATTGAATTGTGGATTATTTCTGGAATATTTTTCTTTCTGCTTTGGCTAGCTTTGGTTATGACTATGAGTGTGCTTATAAATGGCAGATACATCCATTTGGACACTGAAAGTAAAGAAGTGAACTTACTTTTGAAACCACACAAATCATCCCATCGTAAGAGACTTGTCAGCAGTGAACATCACAGCCGTTCCTATACAGGATGGTATAGTGTGGGACAAGACAGATTTCGATATCTTCTGCCCTACTGAACTGTTGAACATTCCACATTTATTTAAAATCTCACTAAGTGATTTCATTTCATCCAGTACCTATTCAGATGATTGGGACTTTGAAACTGTGAATGATTTGATGTTTGATCAAGAAAGGTCTGCTGCATTTTCTAATAATGAATATTTAGAGAGTTCATCAGACTATGAACAGCTGTATTGCTATAACCACTATGGTCATCATTTTTTGCAAAGATCTGCAACACCTAGAAATGTGTTTATGTTTAACCAATGGGAGCATTGTCCTACACCACCAAAAGGTAGTTCAAAAACATTTGCTAAAAGTTTCCATATTTTTCAGGATACAATACATCTGATCCAGAAACATTTTACTATAAAAATGTAAACAAAACAGGACTGAAAATTATGTTAACTAATACAAAACAGATTTACTCTGCAGCATTTATTGCCCAACTGTCTAGACATGGTTTCGACTTGTGGAAAGACGCAATAGACACAAAATCTGTCTGGGGTACTAAAGATTGGCAAGTGCAGGGATAGAAGCTTTGTTTAGAGCATGTATTATCCCTCAGCAAATTATGTTTTTGAATGACACTGTGCAACAAACGTCTTGCCTTGGTTTAGCCAAGATCAAAGACATGAAAACACCTTCTGTACCTACACCTGCCAGTAATAACAATACACAGGCAGCGGTTACAGTTGACACAATACTACAACTCAACAGAACAAATCCTGATTGGAGAAAATGGTTGATCTGGCCCACAGACACAAACATCTGTCAAGCGAGATTCCTGAATAAAACACAGGGGTTTACTATCCATAGACCAGACCCACGATACGTCCAAAGACAACATCCAGGGGTAGTAACAACATACAGTGTAGGAAAATTATGCCTCGATTGGCTACAAAAATCTACACTTAAGGATGTGAAACAACACTTATCTTTACTTAAAGAAGACACAAACCTTAGGGAATTCTTGCTTGGACCAAGAAAACCGCGTCAAAAACGTTTCATATATGCCAGCATCTATGCTGTTTATAATGAAGCATTGAAGGTTTCACAGGCAGAGTCCGCAGAACGAATACGTGAACTTGATCGTATTAATTTAGAGAAAACTCTCATTGTGGTCGACAATGGGTTAACAACCTTGTCATCCAGCATTTATTCATTGGACAACATTGTATCCTCTGCTATTGACATACTGGAACAAGATTTGGCCATGTTACAACAAGGCCAATCACAATTGCGTTCTATTATGTTATTAAGCTGGACGCTGCAATCTTTGCGTGCAGGCTATGTGCCTTGGCGTTTTATCAACACGTCGGCTCTGTTTGCAGAATACAATCTAACTGATAAACAGATCGAACTGGCACAAAGAGGAGCGAAGTATACAGTGCTGAGCATTGAAAAACTGGAGAGATTACCATTTACGGTAGCAGAAAAACCAGCTACAGAATGGCTAATTCATGGCAAAATCACTCTGCCTGTCACTACTTTTCAGTTTCAGTATTGCCTCATACAAATGCAAGCAGGCAAATATGAAAGGTTGGGTAAAGAATGCATTATGACATCCTGGGATTTACCTTACAACTACAGATGTTGGAGTGGGGATCGTGAAGTGTTTTTAAGCGGTAGACACTGTGAGAAGGCATTAAGCGGTTCGCTCATATGTCAGGACATTTCTTTACACAGGGCTTGTAATGGTTCTGTGGCAAATTTGTCCTGCCACCAGCAAGGGACACCAGCTGCTGTGATTAATCCAACGTTTGGCCAACTTTCTAACGGGAGTTACCTCATGTTGAATGATCAGAGTTGCTGTGGCATGTTGCCAGGCATCCCATATCTGGTAACGGTCGACTCCAGGGTCACTTGCTGTATGCAAATATTGTTTCCCCCAATAGACACAGTCAGGGAGTCGCCTGTATGGCCTTCGTTGAATGTCTCTTTTATACGATTCGATACTTTAAGCAGAATGAAAGCCATGCTTATACAACAAACAGTGCCTCTGACCTCGGCCAAAGAAATCTATGATTTACAAGTTGCAAGGACTTCGGCTGAGATACAGGCTTTAATTCGTACAAACTGCCCCATACATTTCGTAGAAATGATGGGACGTATCTTTAACATGTCTGATACGAGCAGAATTGTGCATGTATTTAAGACCATCTGTTCCGGACTATTAGCACCTTTCCAGGCAGTCCTCGGAATCATCCCGAACTTAGCCCAATCGGTGTTTGGTGGCGTGCAATTAATTCTAGCACTTGTTGCAGGAATCCTGTTCTTATTCCTACTTCTACGCTATGGCAAGCCTGTTCACCGACGTCACTCCGAGCGATATGGAGAAAGCTCTCCTAGAACGGAAGTGCCGTGAGCGCATAGTCCAACTTTTGGAAATACCTCGTCTACGGGAACTTAATACAACGTGGTTCCTGTCGTTTAGACCAATCTGGCAAGATTGCATCTTACCTGTTCTACGCTGCCTGTTTTGCGGTAAAGAATGCGTGCTAGACACCTGTCTAACACTTCCATCAGTCATGCCAACGGATATCGATACTCTGCTGGACCCGATAACGGCCTATGCTCTGTGTTGTCCCCAGAGGCTACCCATCCTGATGACGGCATTAATTGAGATCTCACAGACGCTTCCTGCTGCTGCTGAGGTACCAGATGGATCTACAGGCACACAGGTAACTGTTGTGTGGTTTGTGGCCTCCTGGTCTGCCTTGCTACGTTGGCTTCGGCCTGGCTGCCATGATGTTTTTTTGCGCACGTTACTTTGTGCCTTTGTTTTTCCAGCCTCTGCTTCTGCCCGGCTATTTTAGAACTGTCTGCATTTCTGTCTTTCACCTTTTCTCCTGTTCCCTTTGGGTTACGTCTGCACAACATGTACAAGGTCGAAAAACAACGTCCCTTGTTCTTGCTGATCTGGCCAGTCCCTCGCACTTAGACATAACACTAGGTTCAGCTGCACTGGAGAAATTCGTGTGCTTTTAATATTGTGAACTCACTGTTAGAGGCACTTGGAGAAAAACCTTTCCAGAGAGAAGAGCTGTGCTTGTCTGATGATGTAAACCTTGCATCTAGATATTGAGGTATGGGGTTCGCTTGACAATGCCCAGAGGTCTTCTGTTTTTATAATAAACTAGCTACTAGCACGGGAGGGTGGTATGGTCATTTAGCCATATATCCACAGCTTTATGAAATGCTTTCCCCGTTTGTATTCTATGGAATTGTAACTATGCTGAATATTTTATCCTTATGCATTATGCTGATAGTACTGGCACGGGTACTGTATCTTAGAGCACGATAGTTGAAATAAACATTTAAACTATACTGTGTCTCTTATTACGCATGTTGTGGACAGGTATGAGTGAGTTATGAAAGGGTGTTCTTGTTCCCGCGAGTCCTGAGAGAGAGAGATACCGTGTTCTGGGTTGTCTAATCATTGGTAGCATTGCTGCTCATGAGACGCTACAGCTAGTCGGATTGGGATTGTGGGTACTAAGGTTTATGGTTGGCACACCACTATATTCCGAGGTCCTATTATCCTGTGCATAGCTCTGTGTATGTGCAGAATCCCTACAACATGGCGCAACCAACGAGTGGGCTGCTTATCTGCGAGACGCTTGAGTAGTACTTGTGCTTGTCCACAAACCCTTCACAGTCGCTTCCGGAAGCGTGTGTGAAGGTGATACCTCCTATATTGACGTTTTTATAGGTTCTTTCAAGCTTGAAGTAGTTAAAAGGTTTTCAAATATAACCCTATATTGTGCTGCCTCATATTAGGTTGTCGAAACATTTTAGCCTTAAATGGCTGTCCAACTTGCGACACATAGCCGCGCAGCGCTCCGGGCTCACTTGACAGTGTATGGAGTGCCTGACGCGGGTGTCGATCTGATCTTTGTGGTGCAAGCAGATCCCGCTTACCACTTTGAGGTGTTTTACTCTTGGATCACCTTACCGGCGGTGGATGGAACTGATAAATTGTTCCATGAATACACCGCCACCGCTGTTCCTAATCTCTACAGACCTTATAGGAATCTTGAAGTACCGCTCGCGGCATGGCAACACCCTGTTTGGTTTGATGGCGCCCTCCCCCAACCGGTTACCTCGGTTCGTTTAGGCCCCTTATCGATTGAAGGGGCCACTTGGCCTGTTTTGGCCGGTTATACCACACATCCGCGTTATATGACGCTTACAGTCGCTGAGCTGCGTAATTTGCATTCGTCTTTGATATGTGTGCATAGAGCTTTAGTGCAATTTGTTACAGGCAACATCCAGGGAGCCCCGCCTGAAGGTGCAGCCCATCCAGCTGGAGCAGGCGGTGTAACTATAAGTCCTGTCATGGTTAATTCGGTGATGGGCAAGCGCCCACAAAATAAGGATGATTTTCCTTATTGGCTTGCAGAAAAATTTGACCAGCTGGAGGCAGTTTTTCCAAATACCTCTCCAGTGGAAAAACACAGGATTCTAACGATTAGTTTGCCAAAAGACTTGATACTCGAGTTGACAGAATGCAACAACTGGGGCAAGGTATTCGCAGCAGTATATGCGAAGTGTTTCGGCACTCCTTCCATGACGGTTCTCCCCTCTGTAATTAAACGAGTACAGGATGAGCATGGCCCTGAAGCGGCTGTGGAATTAGGGATGAGACTGGTGGGAGTGTTTGACGTAGTAGCTGATTTGATCCTTGCGAATGTCAAGGGTGATGCAGTGAACTTTCAAGTAGCTAATGCTTTGGCTCTGATCCCAGAACCGGACAGGCCGCGCGAATTACCGAATATTATTGCCCAGGCTTACAAAACCATTGGCCGTAATAGCCTGGGAGTCAAGCCTTTTGCAAAAACGCAAACACAATCACAACCTCAACCGAAATCTCAATCTGAGAAGGATGAGAAGCCATTCTTTACTAAAAAGAGCTGGAGACAGAAAAAGCAGGGTAAGCAACAAAAGAAGCCAGGGTCGCGAAGCGGATCCCCGGTTTCAGTTTCTTCTGGACGCACTTATGATTTGCGCGATAGGGCGAGAATTAAATCTCCGGAGAGATTTCAAGTCCCTGATTCGCGTTCTCCTCGTTCTTCACAGGCACCAACAACCTCTCAGGCCGGTGGAGGAGATCGCCCGGATAGAGGCAGGGGTCGTGAGACTCCTCAGGGACGAGACCAACCTCGACAACAAGTCAGAGGGAAACCAGACGAATTTCCACGTTCTCGCCCACAGTTTCAGAAGAAAAAAGTTGCTGCTGTTACAGCGAGATATGCCACAGACGGTGAGAACAAGGCTCCTGAATTGGACGTGGGCAGTGACGCTCCTAGACAGCGCCGCGGAAGTTACCATAGTGCGGGAGGCGCTACGTCCTCATGTGGAGGCGACAGCAACTGATACATTCATTACTGTTGAGACAGCAGACACCAGAGTGGCACCCCCTGACAGACTATATAATATTGTCTCTCAAATTGAAGGTGACATACAGCATGTTATTAAAGGGATTTTTGGGGAAAATCTGACCTCTTCGTACGACATTCTGTTGGCAGAGGCGGATTGGCCGCCCCCGTTTGTACTAGCTGCGCGTAGAGGGGAGGGGGTAATCCTTCCGAGCTTTTCTCGTCATGTCCCCAAGGACAAAACGGAGGCTCTCGCAGCCGAGTGGGCTGCGTCCCTGGCTCCGGCCTTATACCGCAACCACGTGGGCTGGGATGAAGACTCTCCCCCCCATGATATTCCTTTGCGGTCGCTGCCTCAGCCACAACCCCAATATCCCATCAAACTGGAAGCTAAGGGTCCCGTCTCCGAAATTCTGACACAGTTGGAATATCAAGGAGTGATTGAAACATGCGTATCACCGATGAATAATCCCCTTTTCGCGGTTTCTAAACCCGACGGATCGTACCGCCCAGTTTTGGATTACCGACATTTGAACTCTCATTGTCGGACCTTTGCGGTACCCATAGTTCTGCGCTTGTAGACAGTCTTGCCCGTAAAAAATATAAAACAACACTTGACTTATCCAATTGATTTTACACGCATAACTTGTCCCCGGAGTGCAGCCAATGTAGCGCTTTTACCTCCGGTGGTAAACAATTCAAATTTCGGCGTTTACCTATGGGCTACAAGAACAGTCCAGGTGTGTTCGCCGCCCGTGTTGTCTCCTTGTTAGACAACATAGACCCAGATGCATGTTCGTACATCGATGATATCTATCTGACAGACGACGAATTATACCCGCATCTTTCCCGAGTGGACCGCATTATTCTAGAATTTGCGGTTTTAGGTTACAAGTTTAACTTTGCCAAATCTCACATTGCTGAATTTACCATTTTGTTTTTGGGCTATGAGCTCAACAATGAAGGTGAGGGCTTAGCCCCCCACTTCCTGGAGAAATGTGCACTTCTGTGCCCTCCCACCCCTCTGAAGAAACTTCAGTCTTTACTGGGTTTTCTAAACTTCGGGCGTACTTACATTCCTGAATATGCCCAGCGTATCAAGCCACTGTATGCCTTGATACAACCTATCTTTTCGAAGTCATGCTGGCTTCCGGAGCATTCCTCCATACTGCAGTCTTTGCAGACAGACCTACTTGAATCTAAATTCTTGTTGACTCGTGACAACCACACAAACCTGGTGATTAGAATCATTCCGGGGGCAGTGGGTTTCACGTATTTAACCTTTAACGAAGGTGACACAGTACCAATCGCATACAAGTCACATCTTTACACTTCCGAAAAAATGCGCTTTTCCTCTGTGGAAAAAGTTTTGACTGCAGTGCAAATGGCGATTCTGAAAGAACGCGCACTGGCACAGGGAAAACGCATTTTGGTGGTAACACCCTATCCTGCCCTAGAGGCAGTGACAAAAGCAAGTGTACCGAACTCTAAAGCTTTGCACCCCCGTTGGATACAATAGGCAACATCTTTGACGTCCCCGGATGTCACTTTCATTTTTGATTCTTCTCTTCAGACACAGGAGTTTCTACAGTATGAATTCGCTTCATCCTCCTCCTCTGTCTTTGCTCCCGCTTGAGGAATACGACTGTATTATCTATACCGATGGTTCGGCACAACCGGCCACGGGTTCCAAGCATGCTTACTCCGCGGCATGTGCTATTGTAGCAGGTAAAATTAAGGAAGAAGGGAGTCACCCCAGTATCTAAAAAAGGGACGGGGTACAACTACGACAAAGACACAAGTGTCCCTATATTCTAAAAACGGGAGGACAAATACCTCACCCTGGACCGAGTGTCTATTACGATGTGTGCTATCAAAATATCAATGGAGCTGTTCATTTAAAAAAGACAATTGTCTAGCTAAAAAACAGTAATCAATCTGTATCCTTATACAGTATAATCCCAGAAATTTCTATGTTAAACCACAAAAACTGGTTAAGAAATTATTTTTATTAAAAATTATTTTAAAACATATTCATACAATTAAGCAATAAAAACATTACTCTACCTCCCACTATAGGTTACAATCTCATTTCATTACACATATATAAAATCATAATCTCATTTCATTACACATATGGATAAAAACTCTAAAAACAGTCGACGCAGCGTTTCGGTGACACCTCAATGTTTTCACCTTCCTCAGGACTACAAAAGTTTTCATCAGATCTAAATAATAGAAATACATGATTTAGCAATATATATAAACTCATACTCAATATACCCTTCTAAAAATAGAATTTAGGATACATATATATATAATATAATATGTTATCCATATTATATTATATATATATGTATCCTAAATTCTATTTTTAGAAATCATGTGTGTGTTGATGCAAAGGGCGTATGAACATAACGAATCAACACTAAATAAAAGTGGTACATAAAGTATGTTACAATTTTTAGAATGATCTTGAAGGACCGAGTGTAAAGAAATAGTAGCCGATGTATAGAATAAAATTAGTGATATGCTGAATACAGTATTAGGAAAAGGGTATATTGAGTATGAGTTTATATATATTGCTAAATCATGTATTTCTATTATTTAGATCTGATGAAAACTTTTGTAGTCCTGAGGAAGGTGAAAACATTGAGGTGTCACCGAAACGCTGCGTCGACTGTTTTTAGAGTTTTTATCCATATGTGTAATGAAATGAGATTATGATTTTATATATGTGTAATGAAATGAGATTGTAACCTATAGTGGGAGGTAGAGTAATGTTTTTATTGCTTAATTGTATGAATATGTTTTAAAATAATTTTTAATAAAAATAATTTCTTAACCAGTTTTTGTGGTTTAACATAGAAATTTCTGGGATTATACTGTATAAGGATACAGATTGATTACTGTTTTTTAGCTAGACAATTGTCTTTTTTAAATGAACAGCTCCATTGATATTTTGATAGCACACTCGGTCCAGGGTGAGGTATTTGTCCTCCCGTTTTTAGAATATAGGGACACTTGTGTCTTTGTCGCTATTGTAGCAGGTACCATGGTGAACGGAAGGTTCAAATCAACTGTAGTGCACACTCAGGCACTAGGAGACAGTACTGCACAATTGGCCGAGCTGCGCGCATTGGTGCTCGCACTTGAGTTCGCTAATCCAGATGTGACGACTCTTATTGTATGTGATTCATACTACTGTGTTCAATCTTTCAATGACAATCTCTTCTTTTGGTCACAAAATGACTATAGAGATGCAAAAGGCAGCACAATTAAGCATAAAATGCTTTGGGTTCGAGTGGCAGATTTGAAACAACATCTGCCTCTCACACAGGTGATTCACACTCTTGGCCACCAGCGTGTGGGCGCACACGCTGTTGGTAACGGTTTGGCAGACGAAGCTGCAAAATCAGCAGTAGCCACGTGTTCAGTCGCAGCAGTTACAAGATCCATGACTAAAATAGATACTGATATCTTGGCAGCTATTGCTGCAACAAAGGAAAGTACCAAATACCCCTGGGGTTTCCCTTCCAAATATACTTATCAATTAGGTCCCGAACAGGCCCCTTTCGTAAGTATTCCAGACGTTGGTGATCGGCTGATTCCCAACGCGGACCGCAGACTTTCCTTGATAACGGCCGCACACGAAGGCATGGCTTCGGCTCATGCGGGCGTGTTCTGCGACGGTTTCCATCTTGCAACAGCGGTACTGGTGGCGTGGTTTATACAAACAAACCCGTACCTATGTGCTTTCTTGTGACGTTTGTCAGCAGATTAAGCCTTCCACGGTTACACGCCCACCACAAACACCGCTCTGCATTTCAAACAGACCTTTTGCGTGTGTTTACCTGGATCACTGCGGTCCATTCTCTTCAGACACTGCATATAAGTACATCTTGGTTGCAGTGGACTCGTGCACACGATTCATCTGGGTCTGGCCACAACGGAGTGCTGACGCTCGAAATGTCATAAGGGATGTGCGTGTCTTTGTGGGAGTTTTCGCGTGTGGCACCTTCCATTCGGACCAAGGTCCAGCGTTTGCCTCTAAGGCTTACAAGGACGCAATGGGTTCCCTGGGGGTGCGGGTGAAATTTTTGTCTCCATATCGGCCTGAGGGCAATTTGATTGTTGAACGAATGAACCGTGACTTAAAGCAATCCTTGACAGCTAGAGTCTTAGGTACTGGCAGGAACTGGCTGGCCCACTTGTATACCGTACAACGTGCACTTAATAATCTCCCTAGAAGACCTCTGGGTGGGCGGACCCCATACGAAATGCTCTTTGGCATACGAATGTTTGTGCCCGACCTTGATGGTCTAGACATGGCGGCGCAATCCGCAATCTTTGATGTAGATAACCATTCTACTATGTTACAGGACTTACAAGAAGCCCGAGACAGACTTGCAAACGAACATTTGCCTTCAGCCACGGACGCTGCGTTGCGGATTCCGGTTGCCGGCTGGCTTCCGAAGGTTGGAGATCTGGTTCGAGAGAAGGTGGAGATCAAAAAAGAATTTGGCCTCTCTTATCGTGCACCAGTTCCAGTCCTTGGCTTGAAGGGTACTCGTACAGTCATCTTACCACCGCTTCCTGGTCGAAAGGACAACAGATTCATCTCAGTGGACAATGTCAAGCTACAACATCTGGCCGATCCTGAATAGTGTCACACCAGCGGTCTCTTGTCCAGTCATTTCCCGGACATATGTTCGTGGCCCTCCTGCCCGAACGGTCACAGATGTTGCTATCGAGATGGTAGATTTGCCTGATCGCTTAATCGACTTCCCGGCCTCCCCCTGTGAAGAGGAGACTGAGTATACATACCCCTCTAACGAGTCAGTGGCTCACTTACCAACAACGCCACTGAGCCCAACACGTTATTCCTTTGACTCGGATTCCACCTCATCACTTGTTCCGTCCAAATTCAGTATTTTTGTATCCTGGTTCAGAGACAATTTTTTGATTCCCCCTTGGACATACATCTGGTTGGTACTATTCCTGATTTTTCTGTTCATGTCCATTGGCTTTGTCACAGTGTTTTTTCTACTCATCAATGGTCACTATTTACCAGAACGCTCTGCAGTGAACTGTGTCGCTGGAACTTTGGCTCCACATTCTTCATCTCACATCATGAAGCGTGACCACACATTTGTGAACATTTCAGCTTTTCCAGTCGCTGATGGCATCGTCTGGGATGCGGTAAATTTCCAAATTCATGGACCAACCAAGATTATTAATGTACCAAATGTCCTCCGTGTTTCAATGGGTGATGTCGTTAAAAGTAATATTCATTCTGACGATTGGGATGTGCATGCAGTTGAATCGTTATTTACTGATTTGAAATATTATGCTGCTTTTAATACTGAAGATTTGTACATGAATTCTGCAAGTTATGCCGATTTATATTGTTACCAGCATTGGGGCAACCACTTGCTCCATAAACCAAGTTCCCTTCGGGGTCCTGTTAATTACACCCAATGGGAACATTGTCCGACCCCTTTGCCAGGTAGCTCCCAGACTCTTAGAAATAAGTTTACTTATTTTACAGACTTTGATAGATCGAACCCTGGGTCCTATTATTTTAAATTAAACATTTCATCCACTCAGAAAATCATGTTGACCCACACCAAATTGCTATATTCGGGTTCCTTTTTGAGCGCCTTAGCTGTGGGTGGTTATGAGCAATGGCAGGACACCATTGACTTAAAATCTATTTGGGGGGCCAAATCATTACAGGTACAAGGCCCAGAAGCCTTGCACCGTGCTTGCCTTATCCCGACCCAAATTATATTTTTAAATCATTCAATCTATCAAACCACGTGTTGGGGTTTGGCTACTTCCAAACAATTAAATGCACCTTCCTTTCCTGTGTTGTCTTCCTCCACCAACGGTAGCTTGCATTTCAATATTTCATTTACTGATTTGCAAGCTTTGTTTCAGAACAATTCATTTAATGTTTCCACGTTTGTTCAGTCCCCCTGGTTGGCTTGGCCAACAGCGGCAAATGCCTGCCAACTGCGTTTTCATGACTCAGCTCCTGGTTACATACAGGATAGGCCAGACCCGAGGTTTTCTGACTCTCGTACTGTTACAACCTATTCTGTTGGTAAACTATGTAAACAGTGGTTGCAGCACTCTTCGTTGGATTCTGTAAAACAGCATTTATCCCTCCATTCAGGCAACATTGATCTGTCCGATTTTGTTCTGGGGCCTCGTGGCCCTCGACCTAAGAGATTCATTTATGAAACTTACAATGAACTCTGGAAGCTTTCGCAAATTGAAGCTGCCTCCCGCCTTCGGGAGATTGATCAAGCAAATTTAGAAAAGGTGCTTGCGGTTGTTGACAATAGTATTAATACCCTGTCTTCCCGCATTTACACTTTAGAGAATATTATTTCCTCTGTTGTTGATATTGTACAAGATGATGTTTCTATGTTATATCATGGTCAAAATCAATTGCGTTCTGTGATGCAGTTTGCATGGACTTTGCAAACTCTTAAATTGGGTAAAGTTCCTTGGCATTTTCTGAACACCACTGACCTGTTTTTGCCTTTTAATTTGACTGACAAACAGCAGTTCATGTCCATGAATGATGCAACATACACTCTGTTACATATCGAGAAAATAGAGCCCTTACCATTCTCTGTGGCGGAATTAGATTCTGCAGTGTGGCTAGTACACGGGGTTATCGCTTTACCTTTTTCATTATTTGAATTCAGTTCCTGCATGAAACATTATCCCGTTGGCCGTTTTCAGCCTTTGGGAAGTGCCTTCTTGCATGAACTGTGGTCCCTACCTTTCATGTTTAAATGTCTTAGGGACGGAAAATAAGTTTTTCTCACAGGCGAGTCTTGTGATTCTACTGTGGGTCATTCCCTTATTTGTAAACACATTAAATTGCACGGTGCTTGTAACGTTTTGGCTCCGAATCTTGCTTGTGTTTTGAAGGGTATTCCTGCTCCTGCTATATCTCCTACTTTCACTGTGCTTGCAAATGGTAGCTATCTGCTTCTGAATAATCAGGACTGCTGTGGCATGCTGGCCGGTATACCCTATATTGTAACCGTTTCCCACAGAGTTGTCTGCTGCAAAAATGTGACTTTTCCTCCCCCGCACGACATCATAGATAGTTCCATTTGGCCTTCCATTCCTACCTTGAAGGCGGATTTCAATAAATTGAGCAGAATAAAGGCGCTATTATTGAACCAGGAGGTTATGCTCACATCCGCCCGGGAGACATTCATTCTCCAGGTGGCAAGATAGTGAAATACAGGCCCTTTTGAACACCAACCTCCCACAACATTTCGGTGAACTAATTCACCGTGTTTTTAATGCATCGCGCACCGACGGTCTGGTGCACTTTTTTAAAGTTGTGGGCTCTGGCCTTGTTACCTCCTTTCAAACTATCTTTGGTGTAATACCAGCTTTTATTCATTCCATTTTTTCCAGCGTCTTTGGCGGCTTTCCGTTGATCCTCGCCTTAGCGGCTGGTGTCTTGCTTTTGGTCTGTTTTCTACGCAATGGCTGCACTTCCTTGGGCCCTTCTCGACCCAGGTCGACTCCAGTTGCTCCGTGAGCGCATCCTCGCCGGCTTCGGCGTTCTGCCATTGGCGACACTCAGTGTGTCCTACAGACTTTCCTTTCGCTTTGCGTATTTCACTTGCGTGCAACCTGTGATGTCTTGCCTTCGATGTCCTTTTTCATGGTCGTTGGATTATTGCCTCTCCAATATGTCTCTGTCTCGCCCGGATTTTGTCCCCTTAATGGGTCCCTTAGAGGCCCATGAGCGGGACTGTTCCGGTGCTGGCTATATGGCGCGTGCGGCTGCACTTGGGATTTTGGAGCAATGGGATATCCGTGTGGCTGCTCGGCATCTCCTACAACGAAGTTATATTGAGTATCACGCAAGTTGTCCCGCAATGCTGTTCACTGCTCGCTCTTACGAGGAACATGACTGCTGTTTTGATTTGTTGGACTGGATGGCGTCGCTTTTTTCCGACGGTTCCAATGATGTCCTCTTGGAAGGTGTGGCGTTTTTCTGCACTTACACTCTGTTGGATTGAGAGGGCCTTCGATTTCTGCGACCTGCCTCGCTGGATATATTTTTTTTTTCTCTACAGTTTTTTTTTCCCTCTCCCCTTCATTGTCCTTCATGGGGACTATTCCAAAACAGACGTTTCTGTTCTGCTCCATCGATTTGAACTCTGTCTTCGTCCTATGTCTTAGCCAATGGACTGCCCAGGGGAGGGTGTCGTGTGGTTTGTGGCCTCCTGGTCTGCCTTGCTACGTTGGCTTCGGCCTGGCTGCCATGATGCTTTTTGCGCACGTTACTTTGTGCCTTTGTTTTTCCAGCCTCTGCTTCTGCCCGGCTATTTTAGAACTGTCTGCATTTCTGTCTTTCACCTTTTCTCCTGTTCCCTTTGGGTTACGTCTGCACAACATGTACAAGGTCGAAAAACAACGTCCCTTGTTCTTGCTGATCTGGCCAGTCCCTTGCACTTAGACATAACACTAGGTACAGCTGCACTGGAGAAATTCGTGTGCTTTTAATATTGTGAACTCACTGTTAGAGGCACTTGGAGAAAAACCTTTCCAGAGAGAAGAGCTGTGCTTGTCTGATGATGTAAACCTTGCATCTAGATATTGAGGTATGGGGGTTCGCTTGACAATGCCCAGAGGTCTTCTGTTTTTATAATAAACTAGCTACTAGCACGGGGAGGGTGGTATGGTCATTTAGCCATATATCCACAGCTTTATGAAATGCTTTCCCCGTTTGTATTCTATGGAATTGTAACTATGCTGATTATTTTATCCTTATGCATTATACTGATAGTACTGGTACGGGTACTGTATCTTAGAGCACGATAGTTGAAATAAACATTTAAACTATACTGTGTCTCTTATTACGCATGTTGTGGACAGGTATGAGTGAGTTATGAAAGGGTGTTCTTGTTCCCGCGAGTCCTGAGAGAGAGAGATACCGTGTTCTGGGTTGTCTAATCATTGGTAGCATTGCTGCTCATGAGACGCTACAGCTAGTCGGATTGGGATTGTGGGTACTAAGGTTTATGGTTGGCTCACCACTATATTCCGAGGTCCTATTATCCTGTGCATAGCTCTGTGTATGTGCAGAATCCCTACAACATAACAACGGACGCGAACATTGCTACGGCATCTTCTGCTGGAGGCGATGTTTCTCATCTTTGTGCAATTAATCTTCTACACGAGGTGTTCCAACTGTCACCGACTTCGGTAGACGATCTTTTGTCTACAGAAATAGATGATTTCATGTCCTCACCAGACCCGTGCACTGACTTTGATTCGGCTCACAGTGTACCAGAGACAGAATGAATTTGGCCTTCAAATTTTCAAAACTTGGAACTCTTCCTAAAATTGATTTTTTTATTTTTTGAAAATACATGGCAAAACAATCTGCTTACAGTAGAACTAGTCTTATAAAACGGACTTCTTTGAACTCTTCCAGGGACACAATGTCACCTTACTTGTCTAAAAATTTCATTTAATACCATGATATGCAATGGCTTTGATTTTTGAAAACTTATCAACCATTTCATCATATGTATATATTTCTGTTTATTCATTTATGTTGCATTTATTTCAATTATATGCTTAAGAATGAAAACAATGCTTTAAATGTACAGTACCAATTGCATTCAACAGTTTATTTTAAACTTCTTTTAATATGCTTTTAGTAATGTTTTTAGCAACATGTGGTACTCAATTTAATGTTTAGCATTTAGTATTATCGTTCATTCAAAAGTGGAGTGGGTGTTGTATTCCGCTTTAGGTTTCCGTATATAGGTTTTCCTGAAACATGTCCTTATATAGGCACAATTCACATTGCCCTTATATAGGCATAGAATCCCAGTCCTTATTTAGGCATTAACCATGCACTCCAAATACAGGCATGGTCACCGACATCCGTCCACCCTAACGTCACAACGAGTTCTTAGAAACCAGACCCTTAAGCTCTCGGGAGTTTCCCCTAGCACAGGTTATTGATTTCTCCAAGAACTCATCTATTATGTATGAACCAGTATACCTTAAGGGTTCATTCCTGACGTCTTCCTCTGTCCGACCTCACGTCAATGCTAACATTCCAAAGCACCTACCAGGTATAAATATACCTTCCCTTGCCCAAGCAAGTCAGAGGAGACCTCGACTTCAGAGGAGCCCGTATCCCGGCCTGACGCACTGAGAAGACACTGTCATCCCTGCACGCAGAGAATCCAGCTTCCCGCTTCCAGTGTTCTGACTCCCTTCGCGGGGTGTTAGAGTTCCAGATCCGGAAGGAGATTCCCACCTCTCTCATTCTCAAGGTATGGAGCTGACTAGAACCTAGAGGGACTCTTGGCATACTAGACATAACCTACTCTTAGTATACCATACTAGAGAATACTCCGCCTACTTCTTACCTTTCCCTACACCTAGATCAGGTTAGGTACATTGGGGTAGAACTAGCTTAGAGACGCATCTTATGAGTACTCGCATTTTTAGCTCATGTTATTTATGTACGTAAATATATGCTAAAAGATAATGCTAGCACAGTATTATTTATTTCTACTGCTTACGCTGTACATTATTTATCTTGCATACTGTCTTGTGATCGTAACAGCACATATCTCTTACACGAGAAACAAGACTGTTCAATAAATCCTTTTATTGAAAACGCCCGTCTTTTTCTTTCTGTGTAACTCTGCGGAAACTAAGCATGCACGATTGACTGAGTGAAACTGTTATCTATTGTTTCCACGATTCTGAGACGTGTTCCGATTCTAAAGGGAAACAAAGTAGTCATGTTTATGCGGTTGCCAGAAACTACTCCCTTCTTGTTCGCAAGGAGTTTCTAGTGGCCTCTGAGCTAGCTGGCACAAAGTAATTAAGTTTAATATACTCGATAGGGACATACCGATCTCAGTCCTATGTCAAGCCTATAGGGTATATTATTTCAATGCGCAGAGCCTATTAGGGAAATAGGAACTACACTACATATGTGTTCTCTAATCCTCATTTCTAGCTTTTCACCATCATGTTTTGAATATTAAATAGACCCATGCTTTACTAAAAACAAATTTGGGTAAGAAAAACGACGGTTTGGAATGCTTGAATTAATCTCAGCCACTGCCAAAAGCTAGGGCCTGCAACCCAATCCATCGTTTTTGAACACCATGCCACCCCAGTTTGGACCCAGCCATAAGCAAATCAGTCTTGACCCTGCTCCAATGGGAACAGTCCACCCTAAACTGCCAGGCCATGTCCTCCCTAAACTGGAACACAAGAAACCCAGGACCGGTTTTGCCCTTATTAGCGGTCATCAGCCAGGTATAGCTTGGTTTCAGTCGCATAGTGTTCACGGCATCCACGTGGGTCCCGTACACACTATGTCCTAGGTTGCTATACTGCTCGTTCGGGAAGGACCTGGCTTGGCCGTTCAGGCTAGACTGTTCCCACTGGAGCTGGGTCAATACTGATGTGCATATGGCTGGCCCAAACTGAAGTGGTATGGTGTGCAAAATAACAATGGTCTGGGATGTGGCCCAAGAAAATACCAGTGGCTGAGATTAATTCAAGCATTCCATCCATCACTTTTTGTATGCTTTAGTGTGTCGCCTTAAGTGGGACAGTTATGCCCAGACGTGGGTCCCGTGCACACTGTGTCACTCGAGTCATGCGTTACCTGGCTGATGAGCCCTAATCAGGACGAAACCGATCCTAGGTTGCTTGTGGCAGATTTACAAGAAAGTGACGCATCTTTAGAGATGCGTCACTTTCCCTGTGCCACCCTGAGAAACCCTTGTGCCACCATGGATGCGCCGTATTTACAATACGGCGCACCATGACGCAAGGATTGACAGATGCGTCAGAAATTCTGACGCATCTGTGTGGCAAAAGTCACGCATTGCTGGAGTCATGACGCAAGCACGACGCAACTCCAGCAATGCATTTTGAGGCCTATTCCCACTACACTGCGTCACTTCTTACGCCTGCTTGAAGCAGGCGTAAGGGTTTGACGCAGTGGCATCCTAGAAGTGACGCAGTGAAATCTTGTAGATTTCACTGCGTCACTTTTACGAGGCTTTCCTGTGTGGGAACGCCCACCCTGCATACATTATACCTGACGCAGGTATAATGTGACGCAGGGCTTTACAACGTGACGCATCTCCCTAGATGCATCACGTTGTAAATTGGCCGCATTTTTTACGCCGCCGCTGCATCACAAAAGTGACACAACGGTGGCGCAAAAGTGTTGCAAGGGGCTTGTAAATCTGCCCCCTTGTGTTCAGTTTAGTGAGGACCTAGCCTGGCAGTTCGGGATGGAGTGTTCCCATTGGAGAAAAAGTCTGATATGGTGTGCAAAATAACGATGGGCTGAGATGCTGCCTCGAGTAATTACCAGTGGCCGAGATTAATGACTCGGTTACTTACCGGTAATGTTCATTACTCCGAGTCATAGTCTTCCTCGTCACAGTCACTAAGGAGCACCCCGTGTTCCAGGCACAGCATTTACCCATAAATTAAAAGGTCCTCACCCAATATGGCCGCCTGACAGGAAGTACCTGCCACCTGACCTATAAGGGTGGGACCAACACAGGAAACATCCTGAAATACAAAAGCAAAAATCAAAGGATAAAAGAATTTGTTCGTCCCCCCATCACCAAGGGCGGGCGGGCGGGAACATGACTGTGACGAGGAAGACTATGACTCGGAGTAATGAACATTACCGGTAGGTAACCGAGCCATTACCACCCTCGTCCGTCTTCCTCGTCACAGTCACTAAGGAGCGTATACCCAAGCGCCGGACGAACAAAGAAACAGACACCAGGACGCCAAGGAAAAATCAATGCAGACAAGTACACAACCAGTGAACAGCCGCAAGGATGCCGGACCAAAATCCCCAGAATAACCATACCCATCAGCAACAAGACGGGAGAAGAAGGCGCGTGGGGAGGACCAAGGCGCCGAAGCACAAGAACCAACAAGGAGGCCCGTTGAAGAAGCCCAGGTGGAAAACACACACCGGGTGGAACGATCCAGAATGACCGGGGGAGAAAAGACCCCCGAAAAAAGGAAGGCCAAAGAGAAGCGGACCGAACCCAACGGGAAGAGTGTCCGTCAAAGGGCGACGGCCCCGCCGGGCAACCCCAAAGGGGACAAACAAAAATCCCCCAGGCGAAGGGATGCCGTACGCCAAGGAAGACCACCTGAGCCCAAGACAATCCAGGGAACGGAGCCGGACCCCCACCCCGAAGAGGGGTGAGGCCGAGGACATACGGGGAAGAAGGGACTGGTCAGGACGAAGGTACAGGGAGGCAGGGAACACAAGAAGAGGATGATAATCAAGTGTCAAGCACCCCCAACGTCGCCCAAATGGAATGGACCAGAATGCAAAGCAAGAAGGACCAAGAAAATCACAGGGGGGGGAACAGGCGAAGCAACGACATGCCGTCGCAGAAAAAACTGCGCAGAAGGCAAGAAACCAAGCACTCAAGGAGACGAGAGAGGATCCCCGGAAAGCCGCAATGGCGGACCACCGGCAGCGGAGAGCAGAGTGCAAGCAGAGAAACCGCTAGTGACGGCCGCAGACCCGAAGGGCACAGCCCGTCCGAAAATACTGGGAAGACAGGGCCACAGCAGCCCAAAGACACAAAAAAGCAATGTAAGAACAGACACCACAATGTGATACATTGAAAGCATAGGCAGGAAGGAGCCCATGTGCTGGGGGAGCCAGTGTTACCAGAGACACAAGACGCACCATTGAGACATAGCACCTAGGTTGTAACATTGCCTTTACATATGACCGGGAACTCCAATAAAACACCAGAATATGAACACATAAACACTGGAGTAAGAGACTGTGACCTTAAAAAATAGGCCACAGCGAATCATTACCGCCATCAACTTCCAAACCCCCAACGCCAACCGGCTGAGCGCCAGACGAGACAGGAGAGGAAAGCGAAGCGGAGAAGGTGACAGCGGGAATCACCACGGAGGAGCAACCGTCAGGAAGAAGGAGGGGAACCAAGGCCGGCGAGGCACCAAGCACCAACACCCCATGCAAGGAAGAAGGGCCGAAACCATGGCAGAAGACCTGAGGGGATGCAAGAGAACCAACCAGGGCCACTTGAACCTCCCTGCCAGGTCCCCAAAGAGAAAACGAAGAAGGAGAAGGCTAGTGAGCCGAAACGCATGTCCATTCACCCTCCCCGGCAAAGAAGAGCAGACACCTCACGCCCGCACACGACCCAACCGCGCCGAATCAAAAGAGGAGAGCGAGCGCCCCCCAAAAGGCGAAGTAGGCACGGGTCACATGAAAGTCCGGTCGGACCTGAACCCACACGGCGTCAGGGGATGGGCAAGAGCCCGTGAGCAGTGAATACAGCAGCCAGCAACACCCAAGAAGAGGACACCCAGCGATCCGCGGGGAACCAAGAACCCAGAGCCGAAGAGCTGAAGTACACGAGAAGGGATCCGATGACATCACAAGGAACCCAAGAAACACCAGGCCAAGCTGCAGCACGAGGAAGAAACCAACCAGTCGACAGGGAAGGATGTAGCATGGGCAGTATCCGAACATGTGTCCTGCGAGAGCCGATGCCACCAGAGGCACAAGACATACCCATGAGCGAAAACCCCTTGGAGAACAAAGCACCCCAGGAGCATGCATCAGACCCCCCAGGGGAGCCAAGACCGAAGGAAAACAACCGAAGGACAGAGGGCAACCCAAAGGGGAGGACACAAACGCAAGTGATGACCCATGGCAAGACGGCAACACCTCTGAAAGAGAGGAAGCACAGGTAGCCCACAGCACCCGGTATATCCTGGTGGTCACACATCCAGGTACAAACCAGGCCCGACCAAGCAGACCTCCGAGAACAGATGAGAGCAGGCGATTACAGGGTTGAATGGCAGGAACCAAAGGGCCAAGGAGCCAGAAGAGCCCCAGAGGAAACAAGGGGCAGGAGCCGCTGCAACACACCAACAGGTCCGGAAGGCGTATAGAAGTTCACGGCCAAGAGACCCAAGAAGGGCAGAGACCCCTGATGGGCCCGACACCATGAAAACAGAGCGCAGCAACCCAGACCCAACACCGGCCCGGGAACCATCTACCACCAGGCGAAGGACCCAGAAGCCGGAGATGGCGTGAGAACCAATCCGGCCGCCCACCGTGAGAGAGGCAGGATGAGGCAGAGGTATCGGGAAGGGCAGCACCAGAAGGCAGATGCCGGGAGACGGCATAGAAGGGGTGCCACGGCCACGACCCCACCCCCGAAAGGGCTGGGAGGAACCCCGCACAAGACGGTGGATGACCAAAGGCACGTGGAGTAAGCTACATATATATAAAATGTAACAGCAGGGGATACAAGTCACGGGGAGGTTAAGTGACCCGCCAAGAATCACAGGACGTTGGTGGCGCAGCCGAGACTCGAACCAGGCCTCCCAGGGTCAACCGCCCCAGCCGCTAGGCTGCAACCACTCCCCACACGGGCAGGATGCGAACCCATACCCTGCAAGAAACCTACACCACTTTGGGAGCTGCATGGGAGCCAATCCGACCATGGCCAGCCACGCAAGAATGCGGACCAACACCGAGCCAGAACCCAGTGGGACAGGACAGAGGCAGCAAAGAAAAGGGCTTGTGGGAGGGCAAGCCTGCTCACCACAAATCCACGGGACAAGAGCCGAGGAGCCAGCCCCCGCCCCAAGCAGCACACCCGCCTGCGGGGGGACCAACAAGACGCCCAGCATTCACGAGGAATGGAAAGCTTTGCCCCATAATGTAACAACAGATAAGTGCGCAACATATCACTGGGAGGCTGTAAGAGGATCGCGCACGAAATAGTCACGCAGCCGAGACTCAAACCGGGATTTCCAACTTCCGATCGGCAGTTCCGGCAGCCGGGAACGAGAAATTAAAAACCACGCAAATGAGCATGGCTTAGCGCATCACGCACACCATAGGAGCTCAATCCGCAAGGACTTCAGCCTCCATGAGGCAGTAAAACAAAACGCACCAGATCGCTCAAGCGTAGGAGCGCTAAAAGCACCGCATGTAGGCGGAAAGCGCCACCAACCCAGCACTGCCGTACCCCAGACGCTCAGCGCGGGAGCGGCAGTGCAAATGCATTCAAATGCAGGGTAAAGTGGACAGGCAGCCGCCCCATCGCTCAGCGCGGAGCGGCGCCAAACAAACCGCCGCCTCCAACTATAAGAGAAAGTAACACTTACTTCATAGTCCAAAAACTCACAGCAAGTGAAATTCAAAAGTAGGAGGGGAGCGGTGGCTGTAATATAAACGGGGACGCTAGAGCAGACCCCGGAAAACAATAAAGGAAAGATACATTACCGAGACCGGACAAACGAACCGCCTCGGACACTGTAGATGGGTGTTCTGCAGGAACACAGAGAAAAAAACAGGATGTTTCCTGTGTTGGTCCCACCCTTATAGGTCAGGTGGCAGGTACTTCCTGTCAGGCGGCCATATTGGGTGAGGACCTTTTAATTTATGGGTAAATGCTGTGCCTGGAACACAGGGTGCTCCTTAGTGACTGTGACGAGGAAGACGGACGAGGGTGGTAATACAGGCTTTCCATCCTTGGTATTTTATATACTTTACAAAAAAAGCTGCAATGTGTTTTTCAAACCCTCAGCACGTTCCTGAAGTATTCTTTTAGATATGTTTTGTTCTTTTTATTAACTTAGTATTAATGCCGATGAAGTCTAATGTACAAAAAACGTGTTTCATATTTTATTTGTGTGCATCCAAAACGGCACCCGTAGACTGCGCTCAATATTCTATCACTGCACCGAAGGGCAGACAAGACACTTTGAAGCACACTCCAAACCGCAGCCCAGACATCTGCATCTTACTTCAATAAATTAGCTCTGCTCGATCACATTCCAAGCTCTTTTAATCAGCACGCAAGTACTGGGAAGGGTCCACAGGGCCTGTCCCCTTCAGCTTGCAGGATCTCATCCAGCCACGTGGTGGCCTCTAAGGGCGCTTGAATGAACCGACTTGAGAGCCTTCACTCTGATTGGCTGCCAATGAAGATGACTCGTGCGTCGGCGCGAGGAAGAGATAGCACATCACTACACGGCAATTAAATGGTTTCGCTGGCGCAGCTCTTCTACTCAGAGGGGGACAACAGCACAGAGGGGCTGCTTAAGCAGTAGGAGAATTTTATGGCGCTCACATCACTTAAGAATCCCTTTCAACGCACCCCAAGTAAACAAAATCAAGGATGCACTCAATGGAACTGTGTGCACACAGTTGCTTGCACGGCAGTCTGACACAAAATATGTGTTTGTCCGAGATTAGTTCAGCAGGGAGGATATTGATTGAACAACACTATGCATGAACTATTCGCAATATGCACAGGTGGCAGGAATGTAGGCAGCGAAAAGAAAAACAAATACCAGTACAGGCAGTGCTGTTTTTAGAGCGATGAGTTGTTTTTAAAAGGATTATAATGTTCTGAAAAATATAATAAAATAGTAAAGCAAACTTATGTATATAGACGAGTCAAAAGCTACAAGGTCATGTCAATATTTCTAAATGTCAGGCAAAAAACAAACAATGCAGCACTTAATGCTCTCTAAAAGACATTCCACTGAGTATGATATTTCTTATATGTTGTCATTACCGATGATATTGTGATATTTTTTATAGTGTGCGTTCCTCATCAAGTAGCACCAGACAGAAGGGGCACATTTATGAGTGTTGTTGAAAATGTCAAGTGGTATTTACTTATTTATTAATAGTGTCTTCTTTTGTCACGCTGCATCCGTAGGATGGGGGTAAAGAAGTTGGTTAGTGTGAGGAAGGGGAAGGAAGAGGAGCTGAAAATTGAGGTAGAATAGAAGGAATCCCTCAACACTAAAATGGTTTAGCTTTGTTTGATTTTTATTGGGGGGGCGGGGTCAGTACTGGAGCGGCTGGACTGTTCAGCTCCACATTTTGCCATAACCAAAGCTCGTTTTATGTCTCAAATTATCAACATGGTAGTCTGAGGTAGCCAAAAGTTACTGCCTGGATGCCGGTCCTCGACAAGAACCCTGACACGGCTGCGTGATTCAGAGTCTCGAGTACTCCTTTGTCAATTTGTCCTTGTTCTGTTTGTGACTGGTCATACCCTGCTTCACTACTCATCGTTGTAGGCCATTACAACAGGTGGTGGCATTACTCACTGCTCGCGCTCGTAAAAGCAGATGTACGTATGGGGTATTGCTATATTCGTAGAGAAAAGAATAGATAGATCATTCAGTATTGACTCCAGATGCACTCACCATTCGCTTGGGGCCAGCAAGATGTTACTTTTCTGTGTTTGCTTTGCATGCACAGGAGGCACTTGGCTGGCTCTTGTCCCTAGAGCGGACGGAGGGCCATTGTTGTAGTGCAGTTCCAGAATCAGCCCATGAGCAGCCACCAACTTCTTAATTTTTGAGATCACCTCTTCAGCTGAGGTAGTCTGAACGATTTCCACCTCGAGTACTTTGCATGATGATGTATCGTAGCCAGAAAATGACTACCAAAAGCAGCAGAGAAACTGGTCGATTACAATAACCTCAATGAGAATATGTGCCGAGGATCGGGATCTCCTGATGCTTAAAACATCACATATTCTTTTACTGGGGTTTCCATTCAGTCTTCTAGGTGGAAAACAGACTTTCTGTCAAATGAGGCCTATTGTTTTGGCCACGTCTTGGGGTCGAACATGACCAAGGTAAAAGATCCAGCCATTTAGGTTAAAAGTTTGTATAAAGGAATAGAATCAACAAGTTAGGATAAAAGTTTTTACAAGGTAAGTAAGAGTGTGAGAAAAAGGTCCATTTGAAGACCTACAGTTTGAGGCAAGTTTGAGGCAAACTTGGTGACGAGATGTTGGAACTGCCTGGCTGCTTCTGTATGCAGGAATTGAGCGTGGAGTAGGGCCATCCTGCAGTCAGATTGTGTAGCTGTAATTTCCAGCTCCAGACAGTAATTTGCAGGCGTGGAAGATAAAATATTGTAGATGGGCATTGGTAGCGGTCTTAAGCTTTCCTCAGCAGCACAATATATTCTTCAGTTTCTTCGGCATTTACCTCTGTTACAGGTGCAAGGTGTTATGAAAGGTACACAGACAGGATATGGTAGTGTAGATTGTTTGACAACTGCAAGATACACTCCTACAGCTGCAGGAACCACTTCTTTATCCTTGTTTGGGGTTTGGATGCAGAGCTTCAAAAAGTAACACTAAAGTCTTGTGATGAGTTCTGATGTGTAGTGCATGTTCAAGCACATGAAGATGAAAGTGGAAATAGGGTATTTATGATTACCTACTTCTCCACATATGGTTAGTGCTGGAAATGCAAACATACCGGTGCATAACTTCACTCCAGTTACAAGCTGCACAGCATTTGTCGTGAGTTTGCTAAAGTGAAACAATAACCTTGGGTTTGCAGCGTTTCAGCACGTTTATTTTCGGTGCAACAGCACACATGCTTTCGGTTTCTGGAGTGTTTGTGTGTTTTTATTTTGGCGTACACTGCTCACAGTATAATGGGGCACATGGAGAGTGATTTATAGCACATTAAGGCAATGGTTATAACATTATGAAGGCTGAGTTTGGTTTTTTGTGGTGTAATATTTTCTTCAATGTTAATGGGCTTTCCTTAAATTTCAGTTACCCCTGAAGAAGGGCTTTCAGCCCGAAATGCATTGGGTCAGTATCTTCATTAATAACCAGGATGTACTAATAATTACATCGTGTTGCAAATTAAAGCCTGGATGGGCATGTCTGTAGCATTTGAAGCTTGGAATGAAGTTGCCTCCGTTATGAATTAAAAAAAGACTGACGAAATATGGAATAAATATGATTCAGTTGGAAGAAATATTGGAGTTATGTTTTCACTTGAGCAAACTCACGACAAATGCTGTGCAGCTTGTAAGTGGAGCGAAGTGATGCACCGGTTTATTTGGATTTCAACATGTGCTGTTGGGACAAGAGCGCACAACAAGCTTGCACGCCCAACACTTTGCCTTTGAGCATTTCTTAAAACAAGCAAAAATTGTGAAAAACTTGGTGTGCATGGACTTATTTTCTTGTTATAGTGCTGGAAATGACCATATTTTACAGGGTGTGCCCGCAGATTTTGGCCTTGACTGTTTTGGCCAGCTGTAGAACTCTCTGCACTTCACCCCTGCTAACCAGTGGTAAATTGCTTATGCTCCCCCTTTCAACATGATGAACCTGTTTGTGGCCAATTTCCGAGTTCAGGCAGACCACAGGCCTCTCAGATGGTTAATGCAAATGCTGGGTTAGAATCCTAAACTGTTGAGGTGGCCAAGTTTCCTACAGGGTATAGACTTTTTGGTGGAACATTGTCCTAGGGGTGCCCACGTCAATGCTAATAGTCTTTCCACGTTTTTCCGCCTTAGCGATGAGAACTTCCATGGAGGTGGGTAGATCTCCCTTCCTTATGCTGGGGAGGATCCATGTTGGAAATGGCCATCTTGGTGTACCCCCAGTTTTTGGCCTTGACTGTTTTGGCTGCCTGTAAAACTCTGTGCACTTTACCCCTGTTAACCAGTAGTGAAATGCCTGTGCTCCCCCATTCAATATGAATAAATTGGCATACCACTAATTGGTATCTTTAACTTACAGATATGTTCCTGGAATATGCTACAGAATGTGCTCAGGGCCTGCAGCACCCCTTGGGCTTCCCACTGCAGTGACAAGGCAAACACGACTGCAGGCCTGCCATGTGTAGCACAACTGTGCAGATTTGAACTGCAAATTCAACCTGTCAAACAAAAAAAAAATTTGACGGGCCTAGCCCCTCCTTTTAATTGTTAACAAGTCACCCTTAAGTAGGCCTCACTGCCCTTTTGGCAGGATATATGGTATTTAAAAGTAGGGCCTGTAAAGGTTTAATGTTAAACATGTCCTTACAATGAAAACATCCTAAAAGTAATTTTCACTGTAGCAGGGTTGGCTGTTCTATAGGAAAGCATTAGGATACAATATTAACATTTAATATTGCTGTCTCCAGTTGGAAATTGCTACAAAGTAAATTTTTGGACTTTTTGACATATTTATTACCAGCACAATTTACTGGTGGAGTTGGATTTGTAATACATATTTTGGCAAAGGTACTTTTAGAAAAATACCTTTGTTCTGCCTAACACCTCTAGAGGCTCATTTGCATGAGCTACAACTGTTACCCAGGAGCTAATAACTTCTTTGATGAGGTGTGAATTTGTTCCCAGAGCCGAGACAAAGGCCTTGAGTGTGGGGAGGTGTACTGTTCCTCTGGCAGGTTGACAATCTGGACTCTGCCCAGTAACCTAATTAGCTTCAAAGAGGCCTACCCTGTCCCAGGCAGACGTAACAGTCACCTGGGCCTGCACCCTCCTTTGTACCTCTGGTCATCTAGGCACCAATCCCAGTGGGATATAAGTTGTCTCAAGAACAGGTTTTGGGTGACAACAGAAGAGGGGTTGCTAATTTCTCTGGCCACATCTATAGGACGGGCATAGGAGATGAGAGATTCTGCCACATTGGTTTTAAGAAGAAAGGGACACTGTGGGAGTTTTTGGCACACAGGAAATGCTGCGAATGTGGAAAGGGTTACCCCTGGGAACTTTCACCTCATTGGCTAGGGAGTGGCCTGAAGTTGCCCCCACCCACAGGCTGGCACCAGGCATAAATGTGCCACCCTCAGTACCCTCCTCATAACCCTTCCTGGACCTCTGGAATAACAGAAGAGTACTGGACAACTGGTTGTGACCAAAGAAGAGTCCTGAAGATCTGATCTCCCTCTTGTACCCAGGACCAAGAAGGGGATTCCAAGGGTCATAAGGCTGAACTCCTGCTCAAAGTACAGGGGCACAACAAGCTACAAGCCGAGCAGTTCTAACTGAGCCTGCCTTGGACCCTGTTGCTGGCCTCTGCTGGAGTGAATCTTGACCCCCCAAAAACCCCAAGGTGCTGTTCCCAAGGTCCTGGACCGTTGGCTGGTGTCAAAGTGTATTTCTCCTAACAAATCCTGAAACCTGGGATTTAGAAGCTTTTTGGCTTCTAAGACCTCTGAAGGACTGGGACCAACCTGGCCTATCTATTGAAGGTATATTGCTGCTGAGCCAAAGATTCAGGTTTCTCTTCCTCAGAGTTTTTCCACAGCAGCAAATCCAGTTCAGCAGGACCTCGCAGAGAAGGTGTCCGACCCAATAGAGTGCTTTTCAGGTACACCCTACAGCCTTGCCCCACTGGAAGTATCCAAGGTCCACAAAAGTAACTAAGACCGAAGATAGAAATCTTCACCAGGCGAAGGCACAAAAAGTATCTGGCCAGCAAGGGACCGTCTATGGACGTGAAATTCTAATTTCTCCCACTCACAGCTTTCCCGTCAAAAGTCACCGGTTTCATCGAGCCCTCGTCTAGCGGCTATCTGATGACATGACCCTTCGGCCACGTGGGGCCCTCTGCTGCCACAGACTGCTGCCTTACCCCACTGAGGACTTTCGACTTCCATTTCGGAGACTAAGGCCAAAGGTAAACCTTTTGACTCTGTATCCGAACGCCGCTCCATTTATTGTCAGCCTTAACTTGCATCTAGGCATTAGTCAAGTGCAACCAGATGACCACGTTTGGCTCTGAACACTTTTTGGCACTATTCTCGCATTTCAATTTTGAAAATTCATAACTCTGGTTTCTCTTATTGGTTTTTTGTCGTTTTGGAATCATCTTATTTATTACAATTAACTCTGTTTTTCTATGTTGGTTTGGGATTTTGCTTGTGTTGTTTTTTTTAACTTTTTTACTGTTTTAGTATTGAATAAATACTTTACAGATTCCTACTGAGTTAAGCCTGTCTGCTCTATGCCTTGGCTACCAGGGAGTTGAGCTCAGGTTTATTCCCATTTATTCATATTTCTAAAGCGCGAACATATCACCCCCTTAAGGGTTTCAAGGCGCTGGTGGCTGTCAAAGAGATTAAGTGAGCTATTGCCCAGAGTCACATGATGCTGAGCTGAGCTGCCGCCGGCACCAGGAATCAAACCATGAACCCCGCGCTCCGGAGTCAGCCACTCTGGCCGCTGCACCACACCTCTCCCTTAGGTTAATTTAGTGACTCTAAGGCTTCACTCTGAAAAGGGTTGTGATTATTACTTGAGGTGGGTATTCACCCCCTAAGTAATACCCCAGTTTCTTACAGTTAGCATTATTCAGTCGCTGTGAATGCTTGGCTGGCAGATGCAATTGTGGCTCACTCAACGCAGTCCTGTTTTTGCGTGAGAACAGTTCCATGGTCTGTAAGCCGAGCATCCAAGGTTAGTTTGGTTTCCTTTGATTCTTCATAGTATTTGAGTTTGGTATATAACAACAGTGCAGCTTTCATGGCTTGGAAAGCTTGCTGGTGTTCCTATTCCCATTGTTAAGCAAATGACAACTTCAGATAACAACAGGGGATGGTACGAGAGGTGAGGTTGAAGATGGACTTCCTGCAATTCGTCACATTCCTCAGAAAGCTTTGCATTTTTAAAATGGAGCTCGTCGAGATGGCTTACTTGACATCCTCAGTCTTTGTGGTATCAGCAGCAGAACTTCCTGCCAAAATCTATTCTCCAAAGTAATCAGTGCTGATTTTTAAAAATTCACAGTTCCTGCAGTTGAGGTTCAGGCCGCAGCCTTAGAGCTGTTAGAATATCAACGATGGATGTATGAACCAAGATGTGCTCCCGGAAGGAAGGACCTAGAGCACTTCGCTTAACTAATGTTGAACACTTGTGGCTGCAATTGAGGTGCTGAAGTTGAGGCACTAGTATCACCAAATAACCATGTGCCATGAAATGGTGATGTGAGTCAGTGACAAGCAAACGCTGAGGGTAACCAGAGTTCAGGTCAACGTATGGAAACCACTGTGACCCAGTGACATCCAGAACAAGCTTATAAATGGTGGGAATGGTGTGCGGCTCAGAACAGATGGAAGTTGCCAAATGTTGAAGGTTTCTGGAGGTAAACGGTCTTTATGCATCACAGTATCTCTTGCTTGGGAACTCCTGGTATTAATAAAAGAGCGCCCTGTGGCTCAGTCGTATTCCGGTGGTGGAAAGGAAATTTAGAAGCCACTCCCTCCTGCTCTATGCACCAACAAATACTTTTTAACAACGAAGGATCTTAAACTACTCTTTTCTAAAGGCATTTCAAAACTGAATCTATCAAATTATTTTTGTATTTATTTCTAACTTCATTGATATACATTCCATTAACTTGACTCCCTTGTCTTTACTTATTTCTAAACTTGTTGTAGGGATTCTGCACACACAGAGCTATGCACAGGATAATAGGACCTCGGAATATAGTGGTGAGCCTACCATAAGCCGTAGCACCTAAAACCCCAACCCAACTAGCCTTAGCGTCCCATTGGCAACAATGCACCAATGATTAGACAACCCAGAACACGGTATCTCTCTCTCTCAGGACTCGCAGAAGCAAAAACACTCTTACGTCACTCACTCATACCTGTCCACAACGTGCGTAAGAAGAGACACAGTATAGGTTAAAATGTTTATTTCAACTTACGTGCTCTAAGATACAGTACACGTGTCAGTACTATCAGCATAATGCATAAGAATAATTTAATCAGCATAGTTACAACTCCATAGAATACAAACGGGGAAAGCATCTCATAAAGCAGCGGATATAGGGCTAAATGACTTTTCCACCCTCCCGTGCTAGAAGCTAGTTTATTATACAAATAGAAGACCTCTGGTCTTTGACTAGCGAACCCCCATACCTCAGTCTCTAGAAGCAAAGACTACATCAGCAGACAACCACAGCTCTTCTCCCTCGAAAGGTTTGTCTCCAAGTTCCTCTTAAGCGGGAAAACCGCAATATTAAAAGCACACCAATTTCTCCATGGCAGCTGTACATAGTGTTATGTCTAGGTGCGAGGGACTGGCCATATCAGCAAGAACTAGGGACGTTGTTTTTCGACCTTGTAACTGTTGTTCAGACTGAGCCCAAAGGGAACAGGAGAAAAGGTGAGAGACAGAAAATGCAGACAGTTCTAAAATAACTTGGCAGAAGCAGAGGTCGACAGAATAACGGCTAAGAGTAACGTGCGCAAAAGTCATCATGGCAGCCAGGCCCACGCCAATGTATCCAGGCAGGCCAGGAGGCCACAAACCACAAGACACCCTCCCCTGGACAGTCCATCGGCCAAGACAAAGGACGAAGACAGAGTTCAATACACCTGAGCAGAACAGAAACGTCCATAGTGGAAGTAGTCCCCATGAAGGACAACGGACGGGAAAAGGGAGTAAAAAAGACAGTCAGCGAGGCAGTTCACGGTCAGTGAAGGCCATATCAATCCAAAAACGTGGAAGTGCAGAAAAACGCTATATTGTCCAAGAGGACATCATTGGAATCGTCAGAAAACATAGACGCCATCCAGTCCAACAGATCAAAGCAGCAGGAATGTTCCTCAGAGGACGGAGCATCCAAAAGCAATGCGGGACAGCTTGCGTGATACTCAATATAGCTTTGTTGTAGGAGAGTCTGAGCAGCCGCCCAGATATCCCATTGCGCTAAAATTCCCAGTGCAGCCGCACGCGTCATGTAGCCTGCAACGGAACAGTCCCGTTCATGGGCCTCTAAGGGACCCAACAACTGAACAAAATCCGGAACAGACAACGACGTATTGGAGAGGCAATAATCCATGGTCCAGGTGAAAGGACAGCGGATGCAAGACATCACAAGTTGCACGCAAGTGAAATACGCAAAGCGAAAAGAAAGGGTATAGGACACACTCAGTGTCGCCAACGGCAGAACCCCGAAACCAGACAGGAGGCGCTCACGGAGCAGGTGGAGGCGTCCGGGGCCGAGAAGGGCCCATTGGGGAGCAGCCATTGCGGAGGAAGCAGACCAACAGCAGTACACCAGCCGCCAAGGCAAGGATTAATGGAAAGCCACCAAAGACGCTGGAAAAAATCGAATGAATAAATGCCGGTATCACACCAAAAATAGTTTGGAAAGTGGACACAAGGCCGGACCCCACCACTTTAAAAAAGTGCACAAGACCTACAGTGTTAGATGCGTTAAAAATACGGTGAATCAATTCACCGAAATGTTGTGGGAGGTTAGTGTTCAAAAGGGCCTGTATTTTACTGTGGTTACTTGCCACCTGGAGAATGAATGTCTCCCGGGCGGATGTGAGCATAACCTCCTCATTCAATAATAGCGCCTTTATTCTGCTCAGTTTATTGAAATCCGCCTTCATAGTTGGAATGGAAGGCCAAAGAGAATTATCTATGATGTCGTGAGGGGGAGGAAAAAGCACATTCTTGCAGCAGACAACCCTGTGCGAGACTGTAACAATATAGGGTATGCCGGCCTACATCCCACAGCAGTTTTCGTTATTCAAAAGCAAATAGCTACCATTCGTAAGCAAAGTAAAGGAAGGAGAAATAGCAGGAGCGGGAATACCCCTCAACACACAGGCAAGATTCGGAGCGGAAACGTTACAAGCTCCGTGCAATTTTAATGGCTTGCAAACAAGGGAATGTCCCACTGTTGAATCGCCTGACTCCCCGTGAGAAAAACTTCCTTCCCGTCTCTAAGGCATTTATACATGAAAGGCAGGGACCAAAGTTCATGCAGGAAGGCACTACCCAAAGGCTGGAAACTGCCCACAGGATAATGTTTCATGCACGAACTAAATTCAAACAAGGAAAAAGGCAAAGCGATAACCCCATGAACTAGCCACACAGCAGAATCCAATTCCGCCACAGAGAATGGTAAGGGCTCCACTTTCTCGATATGTAACAGAGTGTAAGCTGCATCTTTCATGGACATGAACTGCTGTTTGTCAGTTAAATTAAAAGGCAGAAATAAGGCAGTGGTGTTCAAAACATGCCAAGGAACTTTACCCAACTTCAGTGTTTGCAAAGTCCACGCAAACTGCATAACTGAACGTAACTGATTTTGACCATGATACAACACAGAAACATCATCTTGTACAATATCAACAACAGAGGACACAATATTCTCTAATGTGTAAATGCGGGAAGACAGGGTATTAATACTATTGTCAACAACAGCAAGCACCTTTTCCAAATTTGCTTGGTCTATTTCCCGTAGACGGGAAGCAGCTTCCATTTGCGACAGCTTCCAGAGTTCATTATAAGCTTCATAAATGAACCTCTTCGGTCGTGGACCACGAGGTCCCAATATAAAGTCGGACAGATCAATGTTGCCTGATAGGAGGGATAAATGTTGTTTGACAGATTCAAGGGAAGAATGCTGTAACCACTGTTTACATAATTTACCAACAGAATATGTTGTGACAGTACGGGAGTCTGAAAACCTAGGATCGGGCCTATCCTGTTTGTAGCCAGGGCCTGAGTCGTGAAAACGCAGTTGGCACGCATTAGATGATATGGGCCAAGCCAACCAGGGTGACTGAACAAGCGTAGAAACATTAAACGAATTGTTCTGCAACAAAGCCTGCAAAGTCGCAAGGGACATATTAAGGTGCACGCTATTGTTTGTAGTGGAAGACAGGGATGGAATGGAAGGTGCGTTGAATTGTTTGGTGGTAGCCAAGCCCCAACATGTAGTCTGATAGATGGAAGTATTCAGAAATATAATTTGGGCCGGGATTAGGCAAGCACGATGCAAGGCCTCGGTGCCTTGCACCTGCCATGTTTTTCAGCCCCAGATTGATTTCAAATCTACAGTGTCCTTCCAGTACTCATAACCACCCACAGCTAAGGCGCTCAAAAAGGAACTTGAATATAGCAATTTTGTGTGGGTCAACATGATTTTCTGAGTGGATGTGACGTTTAATTTAAAAAAAATAGGACCTAGGGTTCGACCTATTAAAATCAGTGAAATATGTAAATTTATTTCTAAGAGTCTGGGAGCTACCCGGTAAAGGGTTTGGACAATGTTCCCATTGGGTGTAGGCAAAAGACCACGTAGTGCACTTGGTTTATGGACAAAATGGTTGCCCCAATGCTGGTAGCAATACAAATCGGCATAATTAGCAGAATTCATATACAAATCCTCAGCATTAAAGGAAGCATAATATTTTAAATCAGCAAATAATGCTTCAACGGCATGCACATCCCAATCGTCAGAATGAATATTACTTTTGACTACATCACCCATCGAAACTGGAAGGACATTAGGTACATTAATAATTTCTGTCGGTCCATGAATTTGGAAATTTACCGCATCCCATACGATGCCATCAGCAACTGGAAAAGCTGAAATGTTTACTAATGTTTGGTCACGCTTCATGATGTGAGATGAGGAATGTGGAGCCAAAGTTCCAGCAACACTGTTCACAGCAGAGCGTTCTGGTAGATAGTGACCATTGATGAGTAGAAAAAACACGGTGACAAAGCCAATGGACATGAACAAAAAAATAAGGAACAGCACCAACCAGATGTATGTCCAGGGGGGAATCAAAAAATTGTCTCTAAACCAGGATACAAAAATACTGAACTTGGACGGGACAATTGATGAGGTGGAATCCGAGTCAAAGGGATAACATGTTGGGCTCAGCGGCGTTGTTGGTAAGTGTGCCACCGATTCAGTATCGGGATAGGTATACTCGTTCTCGTCGATGCAGGGGGGAACAGGGTGTTCGAGTATACTTTCAGGCAAATCAACCATCTCAATTGCAACATCAGTGACCGTTCGGGCAGGAGGGCCACGAACACAAGTCCGGTAAATGGCAGGACAAGAGACCGCTGGTGTAACACTATTCAGGATCGGCCAGATGTTGTAGCTTGACATTTTCCACTGAGATGTATCTGTTCTCCTTGCGAACAGGAAGCGGTGGTAAGATGACTGTACGTGTTCCCTTCAAGCCCAGGACTGGAACCGGTGCACGATAAGAGGGGCCGAATTCTTTCTTGTTCTCCACCTTCTCTCGAACCAGGTCGCCAATCTTCGGAAGCCAGCCGGCAACCGGAATCTGCAGAGCAGTTTCTGTGTCTGAAGGTAAATGTGCGACTGCAAGCTTGTCTCGGGCTTCTTGTAAGTCCTGTAACATAGTAGAATGGTTATCTACATCAAACTTGGCGGATTGCGCCGCCATGTCTAGACCATCAAGGTCAGGCACAAACATTCGTATGCCAAAGAGCATTTCGTATGGGGTCCGCCCACCCAGAGGTCTTCTAGGGAGATTATTAAGTGCACGTTGTACAGTATACAAGTGGGCCAGCCAGTTCCTGCCAGTACCTAAGACTCTAGTTGTCAAGGATTGCTTTAAGTCACGGTTCATTCGTTCAACGATCGAGTTGCCCTCAGGCCGATACGGAGACGAAAATTTCACCCACACCCCCAGTGAACCCATTGCGTCCTTGTAAGCCTTAGAGGCAAACGCTGGACCTTGGTCAGAATGGAAGGTGCCACAAGCGAAAATTCCCACAAAGACACGCAAATCCCTGATGACATTTCGAGCGTCAGCACTCCGTTGTGGCCAGACCCAGATGAAACGTGTGCACGAGTCCACTGCCACTAAGATATATTTATAGGCAGTGTCTGAAGAAAATGGACCGCAGTGATCCAGGTAAACACACCTAAAGGGTCTGTTAGAAATGCAGAGCGGGGTCTGTGGTGGTCTTGTAACCGTGGAAGGCTTAATCTGTTGACAAACGTCACAAGAAAGCACATAAGTACGGGTGTCTTTGTATAAACCACGCCACCAATAACGCTGCTGCAAGATGGAAACGGTCGCTGACACTCCAGCATGAGCCGAAGCCATGCCTTCGTGTGCTGCCGTTATCAAGGAAAGTCTGCGGTCCGCGTTGGGGATCAGCCGATCACCAACGTCGGGTATTGTTACATAGGGAGCCTGTTCGGGACCTAACTGATAAGAATATTTGGAAGGAAAACCCCTAGGGTAATTATCACCTTCCTTTGTTGCAGCAATAGCTGCCAAGATATCAGTATCAATTTTAGACATGGATCTAGTAACCGCTGCTACTGAACACGTGACTACTGCTGATCTGGCAGCTTCGTCTGCCAGACCGTTACCAACAGCATGTGCGCCCACCCGCTGATGGCCTAGGGTGTGAACCACCTGTGTGAGTGGCAGACGTTGTCTCAATTCTGCCACCCGAACCCAAAGTATTTTATGCTTGATTGTGCTACCTTTAGCGTCTCTATAGTCGTTTTGCGACCAAAAGAACAGATTGTCATTGTAAGATTGAACACAGTAGTAAGAATCGCATACAATAAGAGTGGTCACATCCGGATTAACGAACTCAAGCGCAAGCACCAATGCGCGCAGCTCGGCCAATTGTGCAGTACTGTCCCCGAGTGCCTGAGTGTGCACCACAGTGGATTTGAACTTTCCGTTCACAAAGGTACCTGCAACAATAGCACATGCGGCTGAATAGGCATGCTTGGACCCCGTGGCCGGTTGTGCCGAACCATCGGTGTAGATCACACAGTCGTAATCCTCAAGCAGCAGTAAAGACAGAGGAGGAGGATGAACGAATTCATACTGTAAAAACTCCTGAGTCTGTAGAGAAGAATCGAAAATGAAAGTGACATCTGGAGACGTCAAAGATGTTGCCCATTGAATCCAACGGGGGTGCAAAGCTTTGGAGTTCGGTACACTTGCCTTTGTCACTGCCTCTAGGGCAGGATAGGGTGTTACCACCAGGATGCATTTTCCCTGTGCCAGTGCGCGCTCCTTTAGGATCGCCATTTGCACTGCAGTCAGAACTTTCTCCACAGATGAAAAGCGCATTACTGCGGAAGTGTAAAGATGTGACTTGTACGCGATGGGTATTGTGTCACCTTCGTTAAAGGTTAAATACGTGAAACCCACTGCCCCCGGAATTATTCTAATCACCAGGTTCGTGTGGTTATCACGCGTCAGAAGGTATGTAGACTCAAGAAGGTCTGTCTGTAAAGACTGCAGAATGGAGGTATGCTCCGGAAGCCAGCAAGACTTTGAAAAGTTAGGCTGTATCAAGGCATATAATGGCTTGATACGCTGGGCGTATTCGGGAATGTAAGTACGCCCGAAGTTCAGAAAACCCAGCAAAGACTGAAGGACCTAGAGCACTTCGCTTAACTAATGTTGAACACTTGTAGCTGCAATTGAGGTGCTGAAGTTGAGGCACTAGTATCACCAAATAACCATGTGCCATGAAATGGTGATGTGAGTCAGTGACAAGCAAAAGCTGAGGGTAACCAGAGTTCAGGTCAACGTATGGAAACCACTGTGACCCAGTGACATCCAGAACAAGCTTATAAATGGTGGGAATGGTGTGCGGCTCAGAACAGATGGAAGTTGCCAAATGTTGAAGGTTTCTGGAGGTAAACGGTCTTTATGCATCACAGTATCTCTTGCTTGGGAACTCTTGGTATTAACAAACGAGCGCCCTGTGGCTCAGTCGTATTCCGGTGGTGGAAAGGAAATTTAGAAGCCACTCCCTCCTGCTCTATGCACCAACAAATACTTTTTAACAACGAAGGATCTTAAACTACTCTTTTCTAAAGGCATTTCAAAACTGAATCTATCAAATTATTTTTGTATTTATTTCTAACTTCATTGATATACATTCCATTAACTTGACTCCCTTTTCTTTACTTATTTCTAAACTTCTGCACTCAATTCTTTTTCTTTCTTTGACTTCTCCCTGTCTTCCTCCTGCTTCTGTTTCAACCCTCATGCTTCTCTCACACCCCTTATTACACCTCCTATTTTACTTACTACCGTGTCTTGATCTAGCTCTTCTTTCTCATTACCACTGCCTGCACTCTACAATACTCTCTTCTTTTACTCCTTTCTTTTCATTTGTTCTTGTCTGCCTTATCAGGAGTTTTACGTTTGGTACTTTGTTCTCACCTTAGATACAAGCTTTCTCAATATTACCTTTTCAGGAACCTCCCTGTTCCCGCCTCCCATTTGTACATTTTTCTTGTTCTATTGCCATCCTACTGACTTTTTCAATCCAATGGTGGTGTGATAAGAACAAGTGCCTTGCCATCCAGCCCTGGGCCCTATGCAAGACCAGTTATTTCTGTCATGCTGGTGCCCTGACATGTAGGACTCATTCCTGCAGAGAAGTTGTAAAGTGCCTGCCACCCATGCTTGAGAGAGCAAAGGACTAAAGGAACAACTCACAACTGGTTTTAACTACTCAAATGTTCAGCTCAGACTATCTAAAGAACATGTGATCAGCCAATAAAATGACATTTAAGCCCCAGGTTATGAAAAAACCCTAATGTTAAGGCCTAAGTTAATCAAGTGTAGAGTGGCTAGGTTAGGCTCGTTAAGTAGTCTTTTACCAGTTATACTGTTTTAAACAACAATTTACTCTGCATTTTCTTACATTTAGTGAATTAATAATGAATTAGATTACTTCATAAAAGGCGGGAAGTGTATGCTAAGCAAGGTCAAACAATATTATTGTAACATGTGTTAGTAAAATACATTTACGAACTGTGAGTAATGGGTCAGTTATGAGAACTGCTGGTTTCATGGGAAAGGTTGACAATCATACATCAATAAAATACAGACTCAGGTGGCATTGACAGATTCCGTAGATCTTAATGCTGATAAAGTGTCGATATCTGATTCAGAATTGTTATCCAAGAAAACAGAAAGGTTGTGGTGATCTTGGAGGAGATGGGTTTTCCCATTGTAGATTATTTTGAACTTTGATGGACCAGTGAATGAGAATAAAATGGTCATCGTTCTCAGTCTAGGTCTCAGTGGCAGGAATCTTTTTCATGATGACAGTGTCTTTAGAGCAGTCCTGGGTGATGGTAATTTTTGTGGCCTCCCATATAATTTGTTTGTTATGGTGAGCAAATTCTAGTACTGCTTTAACGTGTTGGTAGTGAGGCGTTTACAGACTACCAACCCGACCCTTGAAATTTTGTGTTTTAAAATGTTGGAGCTCTGTTGGCTCTTTCGAGTAATGAAAATTTAAAGATATAGTTTAACAGGTCCCCTGAGTGTACCACGGCCGCTAGCATTTAATGATTATTATTGGTCCATGAGCCATTGCAAAGTGATCACATATTTTAAGCCCGGTGATATAAATGAAAGTCAGGTATGGCTAATCCCCACTTTAATGAACATCTAGTGAGCTTATCTATGAGTGTCTGAGAATTTTGTGTTCCAAGTGAAGACAAATGTTAGTGCATGGAGTTCATCCATTATTTTCTTCTGGACAAATAAAGGTATAGCTTTAGTGCCCCTAATCTCATTCAGTTGATTATCAGTCAAACCTACAAAGTAGGCCACTCAATGGACCTTATTTGTTCCTCAAAGGATTATTTGTCACGTGGCACATCTATCTCCTTATCGTGGTCTGATGAATTACATACTGCATTTCTCTAGTTTCTGCCAAAAGTACACAACAATAAGTTTGCCATTCACTCCCCCCCCGTGCTGCTAGTCCAAGTTCAAGTCAACCAGGGAAGTTGCCCCTGCTTCATTATCCCCTACAAGCCCTAGCCTTTATTCATGATTTGACAATAATCCTACAAATTACAATGATTGGGTTTACAGATCTCTCAAATCAATTATTCCTGTCAAAACTTCCAGGGGACTCCACTTCCCTTGTTCTGCTACCTGGTTTAATCAACAACTTAGAGATGTCAAACTGCAGTTCAGAGAATTAGAATGAACCTAGTGGTGTTATTAATCATCCTCCAGTAGAACTATTAATCCATGTGCCTTGAATTCTTACAAAAACTCTTTGCTCTACCTGTGCCTCCTGTTACACAACTCAACTAATCAATTCCAGCAACTCCTTCAAAGAGTAGGAAAACATTGTCAACTCTTTAGCAAGCCCTGAGTGCTGCTTCACTTCTTTCAATTCTTTACAACAACTTTGTGACATTCTTCCACCTACTTTTCTAAACAAAATTCAGCATGATATGCAAGGCATTTACTACTTTACTGCATTTACTGTTCTCAATTATATCTCTGGAATAGACACAACAGCTTCTCTCATTGACTCATTCTGGCTCCTCCTTTGAGCCCTTCTCAACCCATTGCTTTCAGCTTGGCAATTCAGCTATGATCTCTTTTGTCCAATAAACCTGCAACAAATCTATTTTTCAAACTTATGACTCCCATCTTATGGAAGCAAAATATGGCTGTCCCCTTGCTGAACAAGCACTTGGCCAACCCCTCTTTATTGAGTCATTTATTTCCCATATCTCTTCTGCCACTCCTATTACCCTCCTGCAATAGGATTTTAACCAGCACCTATCTGCATATTTTGAGCACAACCATATTTTTGACATAGCTTAATCAGGCTTTAGACCCTTTCACAGCACTGATTAGGACCCGGCAGATGAACGTATCGAAGGATGACATGAAAAGTTATGTTACACTTCCATGGCAAGCCTTACTGATTTCTTTTTGTCCTCTAGTCAATTTGGTGATGGATGCCAAAGCACAAATATTATGCACAATAAATGCCTAACTCAATGGGCATTACTGAATAAATAATCTACAATAAAGTGCATAATTCCAGGGTAATGCTCAGCGCTGAGTTCATCAGAAGATGTGCATCCTGTGAGAGGACACTTGGAAGGTGTGTACCCCAGGGATTCACATCACACTGACCATCTTCCTAGCTTACACAGAAACAACTTTTTTTAAGTAAACAAAAGCTCTTACAGTCATATGTAAGAAACAAATAACCTATAATTCTCAGGCTACTTGTGCTATATGTCGCCAGATTCCAGTCACCATGAGGCCTAACTCAATCCCCTTATGCTAGAATGACACAATGTGAACCGATTTCAGTCTTCTTTCTAAGTCACGGAAGAGGCCAGTTATGCTTGTGCCCTTTCTCCTTGTGTATTGAGTGCCATGTGCTCAGTATTTCTGCAGTCTTACCAGTAGTCTGTGGGTTGCGGTAACCGTGGAATTGCTCTGGTGTTGGCTTTGACTCATCCTTTTGAAGCTAAAAAGACACTACGAAATCCAGAAAGCTTTTTGGTCTACCCCTAGAAACCCCCTGACTTGTCGCACAGCTGCTTGATGCTCAGCACCCTGAGAAGCTTAGAAGGCTTGAGCAAAGAAGAGGTGCGCATCGACATACCTGACAGAGTGCAGTAGGACACAGCTATTCCTGCAGGTGGAAGGTGAAATCATATGACATAATCAGATTTTCCTCAAAAGACTGTTAACCTCACTGGGAGTATTTTTTCTATGTTAAAACATGATAGTATTTTTTCTGTGTTATACTGAGTATATAGATGGGTCGCAAAATGGCGCTCCTCAGATGATTAAGGCTGTTGCACAGCTGAAACGCGTCCTCTGTCCAGAGTGGCCTGTTTTAAATAAACCGAGGTAGAATTTCCTCCGTCCCCGAGTGCCGTTTTCTTTCTTCAGTATGGAAGGATTTTTTGTGGCATTTTAAAAGAGCTAGTGGTAGCGCTTTCAAGTGCACCACCAACGTTCTGGCAGCATGCTGATTAAACCGCATCCTGTTGTTTATGGCATATATATGAATATGTATATATTTTTTTCACTGAAAAAACAAAGGTTACAGGTACATTATAGTAGACTCAGATTTCACTCATACAAAACCATAGAAATACAGCAGTTATAGTTACCTGAGCTATCTAAATTCAGAAGTTATAGTTACCTGAGCTAACTATAACTTATACCTCTGCAATGCACTACTTATGACCTCACATATTACATCACTCATGATATGGTCAGTAATATCACTGATGACATCACTGATGGCATTTCAAATGACATCGCTCATGATGTCACTCATTACATCATCCATTGACTGGGAGTGTTTTCTAAAAGTTTGAGTGTTAAAGATATATACAGGGAGCCTCATTATGATGCTGATCGGACTTACGTCCAAATGGCACTGTGGCGGAAGCAGGACCGCCCGACTAGTAGTCAGCGGTCCTGCTGGCCGCATTACAATGCGACCGCCATTGTCTATTTTTTGTATTGCAGTGTGTGCTCCGGGCTACAGCGCACGCGGCAATACAAAAAAATTGCATCTGACATATCCCTGCACTATATGGGAGGCACCATGCGGTGCCTGCCACATAGTGCAGGGATATGTAGGGGAAAACAATAGGTGCCCCCCAGGGCCCATATCGGAGGGCCAGGGGGGAGGGGGGCCCCTATGAGCCCCCAAGTTCCTTTCCACCATGAAACGGCTGGCAGAAAGGGACATTGTGATCACTACGGGGGTGACTGAGCAGGCACCGCCACTGTTGTAGGGATTGCAGTCCCTCTGACGCACCAACGGGCTCCTTGAGCCCGTCGGATGCGTGGCTGTCAGTCTCTCCGCCCGCCCTCCATCCGCCTGCCATCATAATGTGGCAGGCGGTCATGCAGGGTCCGGTGGTGGTGGGACCTCCACCTACGGCCTGATGGTGGCGGTCCCACCACCATCGTAATAAGGCCCTAAGATATTACAAATGTTAAATTAGTATACTTTATGTACTACTAATGAGTGATACTATTTGTAACACATATAATGTGAGTGGTTGTGTGACTGTGTGTATCCATGTGGTGTCTGAGTAGCTCTATGGGTGTGTGAGTGGTTGTATGGGTAAATGTGTGGCTGTATTGGTGTGTGAGTGGCTGTATGGGTGAGTGAGTGATGTGTGTGTGTGTGTCTGTGTGGGTGAGTGAGTGGGTGCGTGTGTCAGTGGTGTATGGGTGAGTGAGTGGGTATGTGAGAGGCTGTATAGGTGAGTGATAGAGTGAGTGAGTGGGTATATAGGTGGTGTATGGGTGAGTGAGTGTGTGAGTGACTGTATGGGTGAGTGAGTGAATGTGAGAGTGGTTATATTGGTGAGTGTGTGCTTGTGTCAGTGACTGTATAGGTGAATGAGTACATGTGTTAGTATATGTATGAGTAAGTGAATGGGTGTGTGAGTAACTGTATGAGTGAGTGAGTAAGTATATGAGTAACTGTATGGGTGACTGACTCAGTGTGTGGCTGTATGGGTGTATGGGTGGGTGTGTAAGTGTCTGTATGACTGGATGTGTGAGTGGCTGTATTGGTGGGTGAGTGGGTGCATGATTAGATGTATGGGTGAGTTAGTGGTTGTGTGAGTGGCTCTGTGGATCAGTGAGTGGGTATATGAGTACATGTATGGGTCTGTGAATGGGTATGAGAGTGGTTGTGTGGGAGTGGGTATATGAGAGGTTATATGGGGGTGTTAGTGGGTGTGTGAGTGGTTCTGTGGAGGATGTCATCAGTAATGTCATTTGAAATATCATCAGTGATGTCACTGCCCATGTCATGAGTGATGTAATATGTGAGGTCATAAGCAGTGCATTTAGGGGGCATAAGTTATACTTAGCTAGGGTAACTATAATTGCTGAATTTCTACGGTTTTGCATGAGTGAAATCTGAGCCTAACTATAACATCCCTGTAACCTTTGTTTTTTCAGTGTATTTCTAAGGCTTTTTTGATTCTATTTCCTAACTATAACATCCCTGTAACCTTTGTTTTTTTTTGTGAATTTCTAAGGTTTTTTTAATTCTATTTCCTAACTATAACATCCCTGTAAACTTTGAGTTTTTCTGCAAGGATTCTGCTGGGAGTCAGAACTGTGCCTTAGGATAACAGGACATCAGAATGTAGGGACTGAGGGCCTGATTATGATCTTGGCAGATGGGATGCTCCGTCACAAATGTGACAGAAATCCCGTCCGCCTTATTACAAGTTCTATAGGATATAATGGAATTGTAATTAGGTGGACGGGATATCCGTCACATTTGTGATGGAGTAACCCTGTCTGCCAAGATCATAATCAGGACCCGAGTCTCTCGACCAAGTCAGTACCTGTAGGCTTAAATCCGAGTAGCTCACAGTGCCTCACCTGAACTCCTAAACTTTCCAGAGTAGCAGGTAATTTCAGCCAACCTAGAACATGAACCTCTAGTCTCCAAGGGAACTGTGGAAACAGATAATCACCTTTAGTTTCTCACTCATGCATGTCCATCGTAAGCAAAAGAAAGAAATGGAGGAAGTTTGAAACTATGGTCTATTTTGAAGCAGGTGTGCTGCGATAGGTAAACAAATACAACTGAGCAACGTAATCAACATTACTAGCAGGCTGTATCCAATGAACAACCCAAACCAGGCAACAAATATATCTATCTAGGCCTGCCATCACTATGTGAGCACAGGAATATATTAGTGATCTCTGGGATTAGTAATGGACCCTATACCTGGTGCGTGTAGTTAGGTGGCCTGCTTCATAGGTGTAAACTTAGTTTATGCAAGGCTGCTGCCTCCGTTCCAGGACCAGTCTCTCTGCTGGAATTCTCCTCTCTGCCCCCAAAGGGCGAGACCCGCTTTATATGATAACAACTATTGAGTTGGAATTCTGCAGCTGTGCTACTGTGTTATGTCTAAAAATGTTAGGAGATGTTGCTGACCGGGTACAAGAAAGCAGTACACCATGTAGTTCGACCTTGTACAAAATGTTCAGACTAAATCCCAATTAAAGTCACTAAATACCAAATAATATGTACAGTGTATTTTTAGAAGAACATAATGTCTCAAAAACAAATGTACTATGTGTGGCTCTGCAGTCTAAATTCAGTGGCGGCTCCTCCGCTAAGGCGGAGGAGCGTCGCCTCCCTGACTTCAATAGGAAAAATAAAATGATAATAATGTATTGTTATTATCATTTTATTTTTCCTATTGAAGTGAGTGTCACGTGGGGCGGGGCTGGCCAGAGCAGGGAGAGGAGTGGTTTGCACGCCATAAGTGCGCATGACTGCTTGGCCGGCCCACTTTGGCTGGCCAAACTGTCCTGCACACTTTGCATCTTCCCCACCAGGCTTGCTTTACACAGCCTGGTGAGGAACATGCAAAGCCTCCCAGTCCCCGTCTGAGCACCATGGTTTGGCGCTCAGACCAATCACAATGCTGCATTGCAGCATTGTGATTGGCTATGGGAAGCCTGGCTGGGACCCCGGGTGCTTCCTGCTTCTTCATGCAGCCGGCTGAGACATCAAGAAGAGGACGGAGAAGAGCCGGCAGCCAGCCAGCCCAGGCAAGTGTTGTTTTTTATTTGTATTTGGTTCCCTCCCACACACCCCCGCACCCAACCCCGTCCCAGCACTCCCGATCGGTAGCAGATGCTACTGGCTAATTGCCTAATAAGCAAAGCTAAGGGAGAACCAAAGTAGGCCCAAAAGGGAAACCACTACAATATATAAATATATAAATCAGTCTCAAGAATTATCCCCTCTCAGAACACCCCTAAGTCTTAAACAATACTCATCCCTGAGTGGAAAAAATTCCTTGCTACAACTATCCTCTACACATCCTAGCCCTACAAACTCCCTATACGACTATTTAGTACCCATCCCTGAGCCCTAAAAACGAATTTTAAATCATGGTGCAATACGCATTCCTGCACCCTAAAACCTAATCAGTAACCCAGTGCAAAACCCATCTCTGTGCCTTATAAACGAATCAATAACCCAGTGCAAAATGTATTCTGTGCCCTAAAAATGAATCAGCAGCCTTGTGCAACACTCATCCCTATGCCCTAAAAAAGAACCAATCGCAGATAAAATACCCTAAAAAAATATTAGTAACCTGGTGCAATACCCACACAGGTGCACTAAAATCTAATCAGTAACCCAATGTAACACTTAGCCCTGCGCCCCAAAAATGAATCAATAAGCCAGTGCAATACTCAGCCCTGTGTTCTTAAAACGAATAAGTAACCCGATGCAATACTCGCAACAGCACCATAAAAACTAACCGGTAACCTAGAGTAACACCCATCCATGCGTCCTGAAAAATAATCAGTAAACCAGTGCAGTACTTATCTCTCCACCCTAAAAATAAATTGGTAACTCTATGCAACACCCATCTCTGTGCCCTAGAAAACGAATCAGTAACCTGTGCAACACCCAGCACGGTGCCCTAAAAACTAATTAATAACCCAGTGCAATAACAATCCCAGCACCCTTAAAACTAATCAGTAACCTGGTGCAACACCCATCCCTGCTCCCTTAAATCTAATTAGTAACCAGGTGCAATACCCTTGTCTGCACCCTAAAAACGAATGAGTATTTCAGTCCAATAAACATCCTTCCGCCCTAAAAACTAATTAATAATCTGGTGCAATACTAACACTGGTGCCCTAAACACTAATCAGCAACCCAATGCAATACCGATACCTCTGTCCTAAAAACTAATCATTAACCTGGTGCAATACTTATCCTTGCACCCTAAAAATTAATTATTAAAACACTGCAACACCCATTCCTTAACCCCATTAAAACTTAAAAAAGAAACAAAAAAATTACATTTCGATTTTTAAAATTATAAATATGCATTTTTTTGTTTAATAATGCATTTTATTACACGAGCCAAAAACACTCGAAAACCCAACACAAAAATAACACAACATATAAAAAATGAATAAAAACAAATTAAATTAAATAAATATTTACAAATTTAGATACAATATAAAATGTTATACACTACCCACCCAAGCCCCTATAAAAACCAAAAACCTGAACTATAACTAATAAATTGCATCATGAAATATTTAAATTATGAAATGCAAGAAAACATCAAATTTAAAAAATACTATTTAATTACCAACCCAAAACTCCAAAATAATTGCAACCACAAAAATAAACAGCAGTACATAATTAAAAATAATGAATTCAACCAAATTAGTAATTTGTAAAATAGTTATTTAAAAAGCAATAGTAATTTAATTCAGTCCCCACTCAAACTACTAAAAACCCAAACAATAAATGACAAAATTTAGTTTTCCTGTGTAAAAAAATAATTAAAAAATTCAAATATAATTTAAAAAAATTAATAAATAACCATCTGCCAAAACCCCAAAATAACCACAACCCAAGTAATAAATAACTAAAATAAAATGTGCAGTATTGAAAAAGTCTCCTGAGCTAAATGATGAAGTCATCAATTGACTCTCCACTCTCTTTTGAGGGGCAAAGTTGAAGGTATATATCTCGTGGGCAAGTTTTTTCTAAGGAAGAAACTTTACATTCTGTGCCCCCACATGCTTATGTTAATCATGTTGCCATGTGCAGTTCTTTGATAATTTTGCAGATGTCTCCACTTGCAATTGTTTTTAAGGTGAACAGAATTTGGATTTAATCTTTCTCTCCTGTTACCAGTAGAACATTTTCTAGATCTTCCAGCCTTTCCCTCTTGGCCCTAGATTGCTACTGGATGTTACTATAAAATGGTTGGGGGAGGGGGAGGGGAGGCAGGTTTGCTGCTGAGCTTCACTTTTATTTCCTGTCGGACAACATGTTTGACTCTTATGTGTGTTTTTATGACACTCTTTAGTGCACATTCAGGTGTTTCAATTCTTTGTTTACATTCCGTGTCCTTTTTTGTTACTTCTACTTCTTTGTGACTGCCGTAATGATTTGTGTAGAGTGCGTCCGCTATGCTCAAGCAGGGTCTACAGGGTTTCCTCCCAAGATTTCTTTTTTAGGTCTCGCCTGGCGACGCAGCGCGAAGCGCTGTCGCTAGCGAGATCTATTGTCACTGACTTGCTTCGGAAGGGAGACAGGAGCTGTGCACGCGCAGGCCGGACTGGAAATGTGAACACACACGTACAGGCACGCGATGTGCACATCTCCTGTCCCCCTTCCGTCCTCTCCAGCCGCATTGCACGCACTCCCCAGCTGTCCTTGCACCCCCTCCAGTGTCAGTCAGCCATGCGCCTGCCACCCCCCACCCACCTCCACCTTACCGTCGTTCCGCCATGCTTCACGCGATGCCCTGCAGCGTGTCCCCAGAGCTCACAGGGTGATCGGTGTACCTCGTAGCCAATGCGGCCGCCGTCACGCTGGTCTTTGCTGGCGATCTCCAGACAGCAAATGTGCACGCTCACGGTGCGTTCTGATGTGCACTTGCCCGGACAGCTGATGTGCACCCTCACGGCGTGTCTGTGTTCCATGGAGACATTTTTTGACCCCTGCCTTCATCGTACTAAGGAGAGGTGTCGACAGTAGGGGCTGCACCTTGATATTTTGTCGCATTCCTAAGTCCTCTTGAGACTGCACAGTAAGAGGTCCCCATTTTGAGAACACCTTGAACACGCTTAATTTCCGATCCTTTTGCATGCTTCGCTGGCCGGGAGCAATCCTTCCCCAAGTCGACAAAAACCTTTCCTACCCTGAGGGAGCAATAAGCACCTCTCTCTCTTTTGAAGAGTCCTTCTATTTCTGCAGAGGAATTGTTTGCTCAAGCAGTGGCCGAGTCCCTTGTACTAATATACGGATATGCTAATTAGCATCTAGACCCCCAGAATCCTCTGCGCGCAATACAGCGTGTTTATGGGGCTGACACGTCATAGAGTACAGTTCAGAGTAGTGCACCTGGCATGTTATTGTAATCTATGTCTCTGACTGATGTGTGAAGGCGACTTTTGCTCGCTGTAGGTGTCCTATGTTTCATCTTTCGTGGGTACCTCGAATTACTAATTATTCTTTAGCTTTGCGCAGTGGCAGTATCGTAGCCAATGAGGTGTAACCGAGGCGCGATTATTGCTTATTGAAAACTTTACCCAATACCCCGCCGTGGCGATTTGCAATATAGTCGCCATTGCAATTTTTGACAGTCTCTAAGGAGACTGATTTAAAAGTGAAATAAAGACAAATTGCAGATAAACTGAGAGGTACAACCGCGATTGATCTTAATCAGAAATTGGAACTACATTTGGAAACTATATTAATAATATGGTCTTATTGAAAACTGATCAGGTTTATATAAATTGCTTCTTTATAGCAAACTATCTTGGCTTGTAAACAGATGCAGCGGCGTGTGATGCTTTCTATTCACCAAGAGGTGGAGTACTAAACTTTTATCTCAAGTCTGGGCTCCAAAGAGCAGATTGAATTAACTCTGAAGTGAACAAGTAAAAGGCTTCTTTTGGTAGTGGGGTGATCGGAGGGATTGCATTTACACAATTGTTAGTGGTTGACATTGAAATAAAGAGTAGAAAGTCAGTTTCAGACTGCTTTAATCATACGAATGGCCAGATTTACTAAAATTTTGCATCTGAAGGGTGCACAATTTATTTTGGTATTCACAAACCCATGAAACGCTTGATTTGCATGGCTTTGCGCAACTCTTAACAACAAAAACAAGCATTTACAATGCAATAGGTCTCGCATTTGCGAGAGTTTGTGCTATTGGCATTGTAAATGACAATGCCTTTATTTATTTGTTTAAAAAACCAACACATTAATAAAAGGCATTGTAATCTACAATGCCAATAGCTCAAACTCTAGTAAATGCGAGACCTATTGCATTGCAAATGCTTGTTCTTCTTGCTTTCGTAAATGTCTGAAACAGCGAGTTGTGTCTTGATTTAAAAATTGGCCACTTGTACCATGGACCATCTACTCCCCTTCGTTGTAAATGGAACGGGTTGCGGCAGTCCATCTTTGCAAGCAGGCTTCGACAGTCTTCTGTATATGCAGTCAGAAAAATGGAAGTACAAGCCAGACAGTCCTCTTTAAATTTCTGCGCTCCTTCACACAACAAATAATGTAAGGCTGTGTGTCTCTCAATGGCATTGTGTTTTCAGATAAATGGTTGTATGGACCATACAATCCACAATAACGGGCATCGACATTCCGATTTCTGTTTCTGAGAGTGCTTTTGCTGTGACCAAAGCCGGTGGTGCATCTCTCACTCACCGCTGCTTTGAGATGCTTTGCACTCCATTCCTTTGCGCTGCAGCAGTCTGCATGAGCATATTGCACTTTCTTCTGTTTTTGTGTGGGTTTTGGGATATTTGACTAAAGAATGATGCTTGTACATGTGTCACATCCCACCTTCGTCGACAGTTGTTGTGCTCCCCTTACACTCTGGTGCTTTCTGAATGAAGCACCCTATACACGAATGACACATTCACTTCAAAGGTTCATTCACTATGGTTTCTTAATAGAATCCTCTCTATTACTTGTTCTTCTACTCCTGGCGGAGGGTGTCTCTCACCGTGCATCCCTGTCCTGTGCCACCCAGATAATGTCCCCTTTGTTCTCATTTCCTGTTCCTTCCTCCCCTTGACCGAAACCAATATCCGGTGTCCCAACAGTCAAGTGGTGACCTCAGACTCCTGCTGCCCACTCTATAGTGTTCTCCTTCTTGTCGATATGCCATTACATAGACATACCTCATTTGCAAATGATTACCAGTTTCTTTTGAATGTGGATATCGTGTCAACAGTTTGTGACTATAATTGCAACCATTGATACATATCGATGTAAGTCACAAGAAAGGGAGAATCTCCTTTCACACAAAATGTTTCTTGTGACTAACAATGAATCACATTGTCTGTATTCTTGCTCACAAATCCTTTGGTAACCAATTTATCTTTAGAACATTGTAAACCGGTTTATGCACTTGCAAAGTTTACTATTTTGCACACCACATGCTTTTCAATGGCAAACTCTTTTAGTGCGTCAGGTCCTTCATTTGTATTTTTCTCTAGTAAAAATACGACGATAACTAGTGCAAAATCGAATGTAATAAAATAGGACACACTTCCAATATGTAATATGGTGCTAAATTGTACATCATTGATGTGATGCAGAATGTCATATTTTGATTACATTTTGAACAGTAAAAAGGAAAACAAGCACTTGAAAAGCCTACAGATCTCGGTTCTAAAGAGCTGAGCTTTTGCCTTTGCCAATGCTTTTTGGCAGTTGCATGCAAACGCATGTGTCAAGAAGACCCAGTCGTATGGATGGCTTGCAAACTTGCAATGGGTTTTCTATTGAAGAAAACTTATTCCAACATGGCTTGATGCACGTGCATGCGACATTATGCATGCGCATAAGGGCATTGTGATTGTTGGACCCAGACCTTTTTTCAGTTTTATCCCCAAATGTTTTGCCTTTTGTCTCCTATTTTTCTAACCCTCTTTTTGTTGGCTTTAGGACTCTGGGTACTTTACCACTGCTGATCAGTGCTAAAGAGCATATGCTCTCTGTCTAAATTGTATTGGTGATTGGTTATCCATGATAAGCATATTTGTTTACTGGTAAGTCCCTAGTAAAGTGCACTGTGTGTGCCCAGGGCTACGAGTGGGCCTGCAGCACTGGTTGTGCCCCCACATGAGTAGCCCTGTAAACTTGTCCCAGTCCTGCAATTGCAGTGTCTGTGAGTGCAGTTTTAAACTGCCATGGTGACCTGGCAAGTGCACCCACTTGCCAGGCCCTAACATTACCTTTTACTACATATAAGGCACCCCCTAAGGTAGGCCCAAGGTACCCCCGTGGGAAGCGTGCAGTGTATGTGAAAGGTAGGTCATGTATTGGTGTATTTTACTGCCAATTTTGTTTTTCACTTGCAAGAACTAGCTCTCCTATAGGCTATCATTGGAGCTGCCTTGTAACATTCTACGAGTGTAACTTTTAACTGGGAACAGCTAGAGATTTGGAGTTTGGGCTCTCTGAGCTCAGAATTTTAAAACACATTTTTAGTTAAGGTGGTGTTTAAATTGTGTGTTTGAAAATGCCTCTGTTAGAAAGTGGGCATTTTCTTTTTTAACCATCCTGTGCCTCTGGCTGCCTGTAGAATCAACATCTGGTTTAGACTGACCGGGGCCTGTTTGTGCATTCACTCTAGATAGTCACTCAGAGGGAGTTGAGGTGTGCCCTGCATACCCTGATGGCCCATCACCAGGCTGATGGGCCTTCTTGAGCTAGAGTGGTGGGAGCAGATGTCACCTGCACCTGAATAGGGCTGTGCCTGGCCTCTCACAATGGTGTCTCCACCACCCTGGAGTGTGTCTGGAGCCACAGGCAGGCAGGACAAGAAGGTGTGCACTACAAAGACAATCCTTTGAAGAATATCTACTTCAAAGGCAAAAAAGGGTATAAGTATTGGACCTAAAACCGCAGACTTTTAGAACACTTCTGGATCAAGAGGAACCTCTGCCAAGGAGAAGAGCTGAAGAGCTGTGAGGAGGAGTACTGCCCCTTTGCTGTATGTTACTTTGCTGGGTTGGCCTGCAGTTGCTGCTTCTGCTTTGGAGAGGAAAAGGACTGGACTTTGCTCTGTATCCTGCTTGAAGTTTCTCCAAGGACTTGTGTGTGCTTGTCTGTGCTTGCCTCCTGTTGGAAGTCTCATGGCCATCATAGACTTCATCTACAGCATCCCTGAACTCCACTGCTAGGAGTTCTGACCTGTCTTGTGGTACCAAATCCAGTTCTGGGCCCTTGGAGGTCGTTCTTGCTGCAAAGACCTGCTTGAAACCATCAAAAGAGACGCATCACCCTTACAGCACCTGTTTTTCCGGCACAGAACCACTCTGCGGGAGAGATTTCCAAGCACTGGTGCCGTGAGGCCGAAGAAATCGATGCAGCGCCTGTCTGTAGCTGCAAAAACCACTGCAGCCGAGTTCAGCGCACCATTTCTCTGAAGTCTGAGACCCCCGCACTGACTCTGACGCAGACCTTGCTGTGCAGCTGATAGAATCAACACATTGTGGGACCGTGGCTGAAGTAATCGATGCAGCGCCTGTTTGACGCCGCATCATCAACCCCCAACACGTCCAGATTACCACACATCGCATCCCCCTACAGTTCGGATTCAATGCAACATTTCTCCTGCGTGCAGCAGAACTGACGCATCGCCTCCCAAAGAACTCAGGATGGAACTGACGCATCGACAGAAAAACAGCTGCACAAGCAAAACCCAGACACCACTGCTGTTGCAGGTACTACAACACAACAGTCCTCGTAGGTCAGGAGTCTGTTTCTGAAGCCAAGACAGCTGGAGGGGGGCAGTATGTCAGAGAGGATAGGCGGGGTTTGTAAAGGCCAGCAGCCTTCAGCTTACAAGCTTATGAATTCCATTTAAGCAGATGTTTTAAAAAATGTGTTGCCTCTGTTGGTTATAAATGTTTTTTTTTATTTCTCTTTCTTTTCAATTACCATTCTTGTGGTTAGTGTTGAAGGCATTTTGCTTGCCGTTGTTGCCCATTTCATCATTACGTTGGTTACATACAGACAAATAAATGTGATACAGTTAGACACTCCTCCGTGTGTGTTTTGTGATAAGAGTTACAATCATTCAGTGTTTGATTGCACTGCGAAAGGTTTCTGAAATGGATATTTCCAGGACATCTAATATAAAATTATATTATTACATTGTCTGATGGGTGTGTGTATTTGAAGGCAACATGTTTGAACAATGATCGTGCCCCCCATTTTCTCATCAATCAAATGAACGCTATTGACTTGGGTAACAGTAGTTCATTGTTATGTACTGCACGTATGGGCCTGCAAATATTCAATAGTGGGTGCTATAATATCACAATTTATTAAATAGATACTCTCTGGATAAGGAATGTACTTCTATTTTCACTCAGTAATCTAAAAAATTTAAAGAAACACTAACTTTAGGGGTTGGGTTAAAACAAATCTTATCTTATAGTCACCAAGACTGCAGCACAACAGTTTTACACGCAGGGATTGAATTTTGTGAACTGGTATTGTAACAAGACTTGTATCTTCACAATTAGCATGCAGGGAGATGGGCCAGACTAGTGCCCCTGAAGAGGAAACAAAAGACACACAATTGATGGACGGAATGCAGAACAAATCAAAACATTCACCCCCAGTCAAGAGATCTGGGTTAAATCCATCATTCTTTTGCTCACCATGCCACCCCAGTTTAGACCTGGCCATATGCAAATCAGTCTTGACCCTGTTGCCTCATGGGAACAGTCCAGCCCAAACTGCTAAGCCAGGTCCTCCCTGGACCGGAAACAAGCATCCTAGGACCGGTTTCGGGGTTTCACCCCTCTTCAGCCAGGATAGCTTGAATCCAGTGGCACAGTGAGCCCGGGACCCACGTCTGGGCAAACCCGGCGCACTTAGGGCGAGGAAGCAAAAGACACACAATTGATGGACGGAATGCAGAACAAATCAAAACATTCACCCCCAGTCAAGAGATCTGGGTTAAATCCATCATTCTTTTGCTCACCATGCCACCCCAGTTTAGACCTGGCCATATGCAAATCAGTCTTGACCCTGTTGCCTCATGGGAACAGTCCAGCCCGAACTGCTAAGCCAGGTCCTCCCTGGACCGGAAACAAGCATCCTAGGACCGGTTTCGGGGTTTCACCCCTCTTCAGCCAGGATAGCTTGAATCCAGTGGCACAGTGAGCCCGGGACCCACGTCTGGGCAAACCCGGCGCACTTAGGGCGAGGAAGCAAAAGACACACAATTGATGGACAGAATGCAGAACAAATCAAAACATTCACCCACAGTCAAGAGATCTGGGTTAAATCCATCATTCTTTTGCTCACCATGCCACCCCAGTTTAGACCTGGCCATATGCAAATCAGTCTTGACCCTGTTGCCTCATGGGAACAGTCCAGCCCGAACTGCTAAGCCAGGTCCTACCTGGACCGGAAACAAGCATCCTAGGACCGGTTTCGGGGTTTCACCCCTCTTCAGCCAGGATAGGCACAGGGTCAAGACTGATTTGCATATGGCCAGGTCTAAACTGGGGTGGCATGGTGAGCAAAAGAATGATGGATTTAGCCCAGATCTCTTGACTGGGGGTGAATGTTTTGATTTGTTCTGCATTCCGTCCATCAATTGTGTGTCTTTGCTTTCTCGCCCTAAGTGCGCCAGGTATGCTCAGACGTGGGTCCTGGGCTCACTGTGCCACTGGAATCAAGCTATCCTGGCTGAAGAGGTGAAGCCCCAAAACCTGTCCTAGGATGCTTGTTTCCGGTCCAGGAGGACCTGGCTTGGCAGTTCGGGCTGGACTGTTCCCATGAGCACAGAGTCAAGACTGATTGCATATGGCCAGGTCTAAACTGGGGTGGCATGGTGAGCAAAGAATGATGGATTTAACCCAGATCTCTTGACTGGGGGTGAGTGTTTTGATTTGTTCTGCATTCCGTCCATCAATTGTGTGTCTTTTGCCTGAAGAGGAAACAGGCACTCTCTTCATACACGTTTCAAATGCCTAAGTATTGAGCTAAACTTACCATAAAGGTTCTAATAGGAACCTGGTTTGTGAATACTGCTTTTTAACCATCGCCAAGCAAGGCTAGCCATTTGGCTAAACGGCTTCATTGTAAATATCAACGTCCATGTTAATGATTTTGCTAATTACCAGCGCATTTATCATACGCAGAATATACTCGGCCTCGTGCTCCTCTAGCCGACCAAACACGATCTAGCCCTGCAAGTTCAGCAAGGCCTCCAACAAGGGCCAGGCTCTCTATGGAAAAGTGCTATTACTCGCACAGCCTGGTAAGTTTCTCAATATTTGTCCTAAAGTTTTCAATAACACTTTGATCTTCTCACACAGCTCTTCTCCGGGGCAAAGAGCAGCAGCGAGGCGTGCCAGCCATAAAGAATTGCAGTTTGCCTTTAATTTAATAGCTCCATCAGGCTGAGTAATAGAGATGGATAAAATGGCAACCTTTGCACCCAGTCCGTCCTGCAAGGGTTGAAAGGTTGCAACAAAAAAATGCTCTCAACATTCAGACAAACATATAACATGCTTGTTAGGTCTTGTCTGCATAGCGCTGTGCTTGTTTGGTTTGTCCTCCACCCTTTACCTAATCTTCCCGTGGCTCCACGCATTTCAAACATGCTTGGCCACAGCAAGTTTTTTTTTCTTTGTCCTCCGCCCTTAACCTAATCCCCCCGCGTTACATTACCACCAGTTACTGCACAATATATTGGCTTTTTCAATAAACAAGTATTAACACTATTATGGAGTTTCAGTAACATATATTGCACAACAGCTTACCAAGCTAAAACTTGCAACAAAAAAATGTATTATTAATCACATAGGTGAAACCTAATGCATGTACCATGGCTTGTTATAAACTGTTGTGGTGTCCATTTGCAGTGTTTTCACTGTGTTACTGTGTGTGTTATGTACAAATACTTTACACATTGCCTCAGAGATAAGCCTGTCAGCTCGTGCCGATCTACCAAGGGGGTGAGCAGGGGTTATCTGGGTGTGAAACTCCCTTATCCTGACTAGAAGGAAGGTCCTTACATGGACAGGGTGCAAGCCACTGCCTACTAGAGACCCCAATTTCTAACAGTGATGTTTGCCTTTGTGTGATCACAGGTGTGTGTTGCGAAGTGAAGTCACACAAGCATTGTGACATTTGCGCAGATATGCATCAGTTTTGACAAGCTACCCATTTTTAATTTACCATTCTAGCATGGTAAACTGCCTTGATAGGATAGTAAATTGAAATTTAAAAAAAGTAAAAAAATAAGTGCACACCAGTAAGCAAGTCACCCATCAGCACTTTGTAGCAGCTAAGTGGTCATAAAAATAAATGAATAATTAGAAATATTGACAACAGGGAGCAGGACAGAACATGCATCTGGGAGCAGAGAGGGCAGGAAAAGGAGCACGTGGGTGGTAGGAACAAACAGTGAGAGGGAACACTAGCACTCCTGTGGAGTGCTCACTGCAAAATAAAACAAAGATTGGCAATGCCAATTGGTTTTGCTTGTATATAGACACACAAGTGAAGCCGATTCTCATTGCCAATGCTTGTTTGAACATTTAAACACCCTGCCATCTCCCTGTAAAATGCTTTTAAAGCAGCCCATATTTTTCTCCAAAACTCTTAAGCCCAAATTTCACACAAAAAATAAACTTCCACAAAACGCTGACACGTGCTCCTTTTAAAATAAGTTTCAAAGCCCTCTCCCATAACCTCCACGTTTTATTTCACCTACTTCGATTTACAAAGCAGTATGAATACCCATTTCAGAACGTGACAAAATGGGCAGTATATATGTACATGATATAAACAAATAGAAGAATGGTCACTAGAAGAAATACATAGGTGTTTAAAATATCAATACTGCGTTCGGAGCAGAACGCTCCCTTTCCCCGCCAAAGTCAGGGAAAACACCATCAACCGACAACTCATAAAACATCTACAACAGAACTTTCTCCTAGAGATCTCCCAATCTGGATTCCACACAAACCACAACACTGAAATTGCCTTGATCACAGCCACCGAAGACATCAGAGATCTCCTCGACAGGGGAGAAACTGCAGCTCTGATCCTCCTCGACTTCTCAGCAGCCTTCAACACCATATCTCATCACACCCTGTTCAAAAGACTGTATCACATCGGTATCCAAGGAAATGCTGTCAAGTGGATCACTTCATTCCTCACCGGAAAAACACAGAAGGTCCGCCTACCACTGTCCTCGTCCGAAAACACAATGACATCATCTGTGGCGTTCCTCAAGGCTCCTCCCTCAGCCCCACCCTTTTCAACATCTACATGACCCCTTTGGCCAACATCGTCAGATCCCACGGACTAAACATCATATCCTATGCAGACAACAACCAGCTTGTCCGCTCACTCTCAGAAGACCCTGCCAACACAAAAACCAACTTCCACAGGTGCATGATGAGCATCGCCAAATGGATGATGGACAATGGCCTGAAGCTCAAAACGGACAAAACAGAAGTGCTATTCTTCGGCAACAACAACACCCCTTGGAACTACTCCTGGAGGCCCTCTGAACTAGGACCATCCCCCAAACTGACTGACTATGCCAGAAAACTCAGCATAATCCTGGACTGCAAATTGACAATGAAATCCCAGATCAACGCAGTCTCCTCTGCCCACTTTCTCACACTTCTCATGTTACGAAAATTCTTCAAATGGCTCCACCTGAACACCAGACGTACCATCACTCAGGCCCTAATCACCAGTCGACTAGACTATTGCAACGCATTCTATGCTGGGATCACTACTCACCTTCTGCAGAGACTCCAGACCATACAGAACTCCGCTGCCAGACTCATCATCAACCTCCCCAGACGGGTCCACATAATCCCCACCTCAGAAAACTCCACTGGCTCCCTAAAGAAGAGATGCCAATTCAAGCTGATGATCCATGCCCACATGCACTGCACAATCATAGACCAGCCTACATCAAACACCAGCTGAACTTCAACCAACCTACCAGACAATGATGCTCTGCCTCCCTTGCACTCGCCCACACCCCCTGCATCCACCGAAGCAACAGCGGAGGATGCTCATTCTCCTACCTCGCGGCAAAAACCTGAAACAACCCCCTCTGCAGCTATGACCCTCCACCTCTCTACTGGAATTCTGGAAAGTACTCAAGACCTGGCAGTTCAACTGAGTCACCTGAAGCCTCATGACCCTCAAATGACTGGATACCCACGTATTAGTCAAGCTATATAAATACACTGATTGAATTGTTGATCGACAAATCCAATGATCATAAATCCAAAAATCTTCTGCGGGCAGTTCAAATATAGAAACGCCCCCAATAAGAGCAAGTTAATTGAGATTTGCACAAAAGCCATCTATTGTTGAGCAAGGATTGGCTCTTTACTGTCTGCAATACTATCTGCAACAGACAGCTGGACCTGTCTGTCGCGAGACCACATAAAAGTGAACAACAGAAATCATTTAATCAGAACATTGTGAGACTAAATATTCCTGGTCGGGACAAACACAAGAGCAGTGAGGAAATCCACTGAATCAACAGCAGATAACAGAGAAAAACAACAAAATCATCCAATCATAAGCAAGGAGCTGATGAGCAAGGCGCTGACACAAACCCACTCTTAATATATGCTATATATTGGAAACAATAGGTCTGCCAGCTGTTTGTAGCAGACACCTATCAATAGACTGCCGATTTTATCGTTATTAACACGGCCACTGGAATTGTGTGATTGTGCGGCCACAGCATTTTTCGCATGATTATGGATCTGCCACATTTGCCTCATAATCCATCATCTGCTGGGTAATCTGCAGATTTTAACAAAACAAATGTTGTTTATAGCTCAGACGGTTTGAAAGTTACTAAACACACAGTGGCATGTGTTGCCAGGCAGTGAAAGGCCCTTTGCAAAGGGTGAGTGTTCACCTTTCTGTTGCTTATTGCTATGTTTCGCTGCTTCTGTCGGCCAACGGCCGTCGCGAGCACTACCTCCGTAGTGCTGCGCACGTCCGTTGGCCGACGCGGCCCCGCCCACTCAATTAAACCGCCGCCCCGCGGCGGAATTCGCGCTGCGGTTAAGCGGTTAAACTAGTATTCATGCATGCACACACCAAACATTTTAAAAAAAATACACACACACTTACCTGCACAGCACTATCTTGGAGTTCCCAAGAGGGTTGGCACTGCTGCCTTCCCTCGTTGGCTGACCTTAGGTCAGCAGTTCCTACTCGTCACAGAGTGGGATGGGGTCAGTGAGTGTTGATGACCCCACCCAACTCTGTAATGAGGTGTCAGTGATTGACACTCAGCCCTGGGCTGAGGCAATCAGTGACGCTCCCCTTCATCACGAGGCGGAGGGCCTCGAGGTGCTTTGCCAGGCTGAAGATGTCACGCCCACAGGAGCTATGACACCTTCAGCCTGGCAAATTTCAGCTCAGGAAGCCAGGAACATTCACATTTAGCACGTCTAGCTGTTGGCTGTCTGACCTGAAAATAAAGAGGGTCTGTAAGGATGACCTTCGCTCAGCCTGACACTCTTTTTTGGAGGGCAAAAGGTGAGGGGGCTTGGCCCCATCACCCATCAGGATGGGCTGCAGGTGGAAGTAATACTATAAGAAAATGTGCCTCATTATGCCGCATAATTTGCCTTTTCTTGCCGCATAATCTAGTCAATCTTGCTACATAATTTGGCCCTGTCCTGCTGCATAATTCCAGTGGCCTGGCTATTAACAATTGAGGCCTGCATATTCACACAGTTTCTTAAACATTGAACGTGACACGTTTCACTTAATTTACTACTTTGTAATTTGTCACTTAAGGGCGCTTTGATATTATTACAAGGCACTGGAAGAAAATGAAAAATGCATGGCATAATAAACATGTATATGATTTCTATTACCTATCTTCTACTAAAAAATGTAAATCTAGAGAGGATATGTGCAATGCAAGGCAGATGTTCGTCATTATAATGTACTCCAAATGGAAAGCTTCGGTTACAAACGGCCTCAGTGAACTCTCTGAAAGCAGCAGCAGCAAATTATGACACGGGAACGTTCTTCGGAGACGTGGCGCCCTTTCTCCCATCGTGCCGTCGCGAGCTACCTGCTTTGCGTGAGGTAGAAGAGTGTCATTGGTTGTGCCATGAATTTCGAAGGACTCCATCTTCCATCACACGCGACTGCAGCTCAAGATTTCATCTGCATCAAGCCTCGGAGAGTTCCAAGGCCCCGGTACTCCAGGGCGCTCACTAATTGACACGCTGGATAGCGCCTCTAACTTTGACAGCACTGAGACTCGAGACTCGCCGATGGGGCTCCCGTCTTCAGCTGCTCTTCCAACTTTAGCTGCAACCAGACCCTGAGGGTGATTTTCCCAGCCTCTGGGGAACTAACTGCATCTATATTTAGCACATTGAGAAGCAGGCGCAAGTAGACGTGTGTGTGCAGGTGGTAACAGCGCAGCGTGCCACTGTGAAGACAGTCACAACAACTAACAGGAGGCGGTAGCTCTACAACACCAGTTCAGAAACTGCGCTGTGACCGAAAAATGGCATGACATTACTGGTGTGCACCGCTTGGTACCAATATGAACACAGCAGATTCGAATAACTGTAACAATAACAACAACTAAATACGCGTTGAGGCAGAAATAGAAATCTTCACGTTTGCCTTTTATGACATTTTATATATCTATTTTCTAATTTTGTGTATCGCAGAAATTTCCCTGGACCCTTAATGAGCTTTAAAGCTAAATACGGGTACATAAATTCCATATGTAAAGCAGAAATTCCCACTGGCACATACCACGTGAAACAGCTGGGCATGGGCAGCTGCCCAGGGCCTCACACAGCCTACCAGCATGGGGCCCCGCACCGATCGTGTGTCCTGTTGTTTCCCTGCCGATCCAACTAAAAGAAAGGTGTCTCCTTGCAATTAGAGTCCTTGGGAGGGGTCCCCTACCCGGGCCTCTCAGGGATGGTGTCTGGAGGCCTAGGGGAGGGAGATGCTTCCTCTTGTCCCAGTTGCAAGGAGACCATTCAGAGACACTGCGGGACGCCCATTGTCCAAGCGCCACCACAGTTTTAACTTTTAGCCCACAAGCAATTCTCACACCTATCAGGCTGAAGGTGTGAGAACTGCTTGTGGGCTGAAAGATAAAACTGTGAGGCGTAAATGCTGGACAATGGGCGTCCATAATATCTCTGAATGGTCTCCTTGCAAGGGGTCACTTATGTAAATTAGAGGGGCCTCCCACATTCCCTTTGGGCCCAGCAAATCCTAGAACCGGCCCTGTATATCTATATAGATATATCACAGCTCCTTTTTCACCTATACGGCGCACTCGCAGACGGGTGCTGTAGTTGCTGGGTGCACCCGCATAAATACGTAAGCTCAAAACTTTCAAAGGGCAATCGTACCCTGAAATGAAGAAAGCACTCATGGGGAAGAGTTCCGTTATTTTAATCGGACTCGTGCCCGATTAAAATATCGGAACTCTTCCCCGTGAGTGCTTTCTTCATTTCAGGGTACGATTGCCCTGTGGAAGTTTTGAGGTCACGGTGAGACTGACTGACTCACACACTGACTGACTGACACACACACACACACACACACACACACACACACACACACACACACACACACACACACACACACACACACACACACACACACACACACACACACACACACACACACACACACACACACACACACACACACACACACACACACACACACACACACACACACACACACACACACACACACACACACACACACACACACACACACACACACACACACACACACACACACACACACACACACACACACCATTTTAAGACATAAGAACAAACAATATCGATGAAAAGAGATTGGATGGATCAACTTGTCAGGTGAGGTGGGAAAAACAACCATGTTGTTTGAGCAACACATCTCCGACATATACTATAACTAAGTCAGTTATCACAGTGAAAGGGCTACTGAGGAACGACGATAAAACTGCAAGGAGAGAGCGTGAACTGCACTTGTGTTAAATGTAAATTATTTCTCGGGCTATAGTGTAAGGTTACCGCCTATGGCTGTCTGCATTTGTTTCAAAATTCCGAAACCTCAAAATATCAATAGATGGCAAATAGCAGTTGATGCTTATGCTGAAGGTTTCCGGAGAGTTCATATTTAGAAATCTGTCGAGAATTTATGAGCAATGCAGAGATTGGACTGACATACCTACAGAGGACCCCCGTTACAAGTTGCCCATGAATGATCTCCAATGGGCTATCGGGATTTCAGTAAACTTGCAGGCCCTGGCGGTCTCGCTTTGGTACTCCTGCTGGTCAAAGCAGCCAAAATCTCTGGGCAAAAGGGTGGCCATGAATGAGGCATTACCACAGAAATCGGATATTCTAAATCTAATTCTCAAAATAATTCTCTATCTGTTAGTGCACTCTTGGTGTCCAACTCATAATGATCCTGACTTCAGAATTATCCTACTGGCCGGTAATGATAACTCCCGGGGGGCAGAATGTCTGGTCCCACTCCTACTAAGGGACACATTTTGAAAATCTTTGACTATCTGGTATACAACATTGTATTGATTTAGTACTTGTATAGTGTTTTCCATACACCTTGTGAGGCTGCCTATTGTACTCTCTCTAAAACAGACTAACAGCACAGATTACCTATTGAGGTAAAACTTAAATCATATACAACGTGAGTGAAACAGGCTTACAGCTGCTTCCTGACCCTAATTACTTGCAATGTAGAATCATAATTAACAAACAATTTAGAGTTCGTATCTCTCGCAGGGACATCGTAAGGATTTTGGGTGCCCGTGGCCGGACGTATTTTGGGGCCCATATTTGGAACAGCTTTGAATTTATGATCCAGTTTTAGCTATTTAATGCCATCTTTGGTCAGGTCGCTGACAGGGCGCAGGCGCACTCTTCGAAATTCTAAAGTTGTTACTTGAAATATACAGAGAAAGTGACTTGTGTTTTCAATATTGTGACACAGCAGCAGCTCACTAATATTACTGCAAATAATCTCTGTGACACTCTCCCATTTCTTACAAATGAGGTCCTGTTTTGATCCAAAAGAAACTTTTTTAAGGATGTTGCATGAAACATAGACACAACATTTCTCTGCAAAATGTCTGTAATAGACTCACATTAAAAATAAATGAAAGGGAAACATTATTTAAAACAGTCTGTTTATGAATTACTCAAGGTCATCAGGGCAAGACTCTCTGTGGACTAGAGCTTGCTCTATCAGGGGGCCCCTGAAAGGCCAGAGCCCACTTTACCCATGCCTTAAAACGTCTCTGATCTCTCGGACTGAATAGGACAGTGATTCTTAACCTGTGGTGTTTCTGTATTTTTTGTGTATTTTTTTGTGGTTCAAATCATCAAAAATGCTTAGGCCAGGGTCCCCAGCTTTCAGTCTGCGACAGGAGTAAACCTCATTCCTCTTCTGTGTTAGGAGTGGACTGAGAAAAACTTTGTCTAATCCCACACAGTTACAAGTTTGTGAGTTTGCGAAAAACTTTCCAGGGTACCGCTGCCCTGGAACACCTGCTTGACACTCTTGAGAACATATCTGCTCTCACATAATATTTCACTATCCAGTTGGATTATTAAATTTGACTAAATGGATTTACAAGTGTAAATTCACCCTTTGTAAATTCCCAAAAAGAATTTCCATTTATCAGAGTATGTTGAACTTACACCTGCAAATGGTTTGAATCTTTTCCAATATTTTTAAGGGCACAGAAGGCCCAGTTCTCTAAGAAAAGCTATAAAGTTCAGTAGTGCACTTGTATCATAATGTGACCTTGCAAAAGCATAACATTCTAAATTAATGCACCTCACAAAACCCACAGAAGTAATGTTGCAAATGCAGAGAATTGCTTTTTCCACTTTGTTGAATGAAAAGATAGAGCAGTTGCACATTGCCATTGCTAGCTTGAGAGGTAGTAACGGATCTATACACTTTGACGCTGTAGAAGTGGTGAGCCAACCAACACTAGTAGAGGGGCTATCAATTGCTAATCCAGTCAGAACGAGTAATAGAGGGAAAGATATTCCTGTGACAAAATCTACAATAAAACCAAGCAACAGGGAGAGAAGTACACGGGGAAGGGTCCAGGAACCCAATGATAAACAAGGGGATGTGTATGATATATGTTCTGAACAGGCATCTTTTAACTTAACGGTAAATAATATGGGTTTGGTCGCAACAAATGGACCACAGGTCAACAGTCCAAAACCTAATACCAATGTTTTGGGCCTGCCACCTGCTTCATGTCCCTATGTACTAATTTTAGCTGGGGTCCCTGCCCTCAAAAGCGAGCAGATTGAATCTTGGTCCAACTTACGAAATAAGACGATCGACTGGTTGACCAAACACAAAAAATTCCACCCACTGGACATGAAAGATATCCTCATGGTTCATAGAGTAGGGTGGGTCGGTCAATCCCCTAAGAATATAGATGGTGATTGTGTAGTGATTAATTTTCGCCGGCCTCAGATGGTTCGAAGCCTATTAAATATGCAAGAGGAGGTATCTTCACAAAACACTTGTATTTGCGCTCTTCCTCTAGGCTATTTTTATAAACCACCACCAAGGAACTTTGCCTACGATGGTGCCTATGATGGTGCCTCGATTAGTCTATCAAATAGGTTTCAGGCATTATCTGACTTAGACGCTTTGGATTGACAATCACTTCCTGTAGAACACAGAATACACCCTTTTGCTATCATTCAGGCTAATTGTAGTATGGACAAGGTATGTTCTTTAAATAAACAGGGTCTAGTTAAATTCCAGGACGTTTTAAACGCCCGAGTGACATTTGAGCCTAATGAACAACTGGGGGCAGTTGGGCCAAACGTCTTCCCACACAATTTTGCAGAGCTCTCTCCTGACTTGATGATTGAACCCCAGTTTAAAAGGGACAACTGTTTAAACCCGGGCACAGGGGTAAAGAAGCAGTCGGAAATACGACTTACTTCGTGGAATATTGCGGGGCTTAACAGGAACCTCAGGGATGTTGAATGGTTGGAATACATAGAACAAAGTGATGTATGCCTCCTGCAGGAGACCTGGGCACTAGAAACCCCTCACAAGGTTGGGTTTAAGACATTTAGTGTTAACACCATACCATCGGTAAGAGGCAGGCCTTCGGGAGGTCTTGTTATATGGATAAAAATTACTCTCGACATTAATATAACCCAGTTGCACATTCCGTCTCAGGACATGGTTGGTGTAAAAATTAGCACATGGGACAAAAAGGAAATATATTTAATCAACATTTATAATAGACCGAGCCCAACTATGAAGGAATCTTTGGTAATAGAGCAGCTTGACCTTTTTTTAAACTCAATTGAGCCGAGGGCAATGGTAATTGTAGGAGGTGATCTAAATTGCAAATTTGAGCCAGTGGTGGGCTTTGAAAACCTCTTTGAAGAAGAAGATATAGCAAATAATATTCCCGCTTTAGAAAGCAGTCCGATAGTGCCCTGTACTGTAGCGGTTGCCCAAATCATGAAACTTACATCAGGGCATGGACTTAGAGCTTGTAATGGCCGCCTACCCTCAGATAGCCCAAACGCTTTTACATTTCGTAGGGGTAATTGTCAGAGCAGTATAGATTATATATTTGTTTCAATCGAGTTCTGGCCTAATGTACACAACCTAATAGTAGATGCCAGAACTGACAGTGATCATCGCCCCCTACATTTGTCATTAGTAGCCCACTTTTTTTAACCAACCGCCTTGAGCAGTGGTGGAAATAATACCATCTCGGATGAAATCCTTGTGAGTAATAACCGTCGAGCTCTAAAATGGCCACACATAGTAGGAAATGACCAGTCTATGATGCAGATTTACAATACTTTTGCAGATGTCATTTCCCCATATATAGACTTACCAGCAGCTGAGTTTCCAATATTGGTCGTACATTACGCTCTGTTAGATGCATTAGCACCCATTGTGAGCAGAATTCCTAAAGAGCGTAGTGGGAGAAGGAATGATACAAGTGTAGGAGCTAATCCCTGGTACAATAAGGAGTGCCGTGAGGCAAAAACTGAGCTCATATTGGCAATAAAAAATAACAATATAACGGTTATAAGGGAGAAAAGAGTTAAATATAAGAGACTTCTTGCCCATACAAAGAAAACCTGGGATGACAATATTTGGACGGACTTAATTAGTGCAGCTAAGTCCAAAGACCAAGCAGGCTTTTGGCGATTAATAACAAAAGGCAATAAGGCAGGAAGAGATACTAAGGACCTTTTTCTTGACGCTAACACTTGGGTCAACCACTTTTCCTGCCTTTATGCGGCAGTTACAACTGAAATAACATATACCATTGAAGATTTTGTAACTAATCCTAATACAAACCATCTATATTTTAGTCTGGAAGAAACGTTGATGGCAATCGATGCAGTAAAGCCGGGGAAAGCGCCCGGCCCTGATAAGATACCGGGTGATTTGCTGAGGCATGATAGCAGTGTTTGGGGCCCATATATAAATTGTTTATGTAATGCAATAGCCTCGGGTGCACCAATCCCTGAATCTTGGAAAGGGGCAGAAATCACTACGATTTTCAAGAAAGGTAATCGCTATGACCCCTCAAATTATCAACCAATTAGCTTAATTGATATTTTACAAAAAAAAATTGCTAGGCACATTTTAACTAAACTGAATGATTGGCTTGAAGAGAACAGCGTGCTCTCTAAATTCCAGGCGGGATTTAGAGTTAAAATCAGTACAATCGATCAGGTTTTTAGATTCATATGCTTGTGCTGGAAATATATAACTTTAAAAAAGGGCCATTTGTACATTGCTTTTGTAGACTTAAAGGCCGCATTTGATCTTATACCTCGAAATTTACTTTGGAAATCGCTAAAATGTCAAGGGGTGCCAGATGAACTACTCATGCAAATAATAAGATTGCACGAGGATAATTATGCAAAAGTAAGATGGGGCCCGAGGGGTGAACTCACCAAGGCAATTCCAGTAAAAAGAGGTGTACGACAGGGGTGTGTACTAGCGCCCACCCTATTCTCATTGTAGGTCAATGATATTCCAGAGTACTTGCTTGGGTGTGTTCATGACTCGCCTAAGCTAGGGGGGGGGGGGGGATCCGGTACCAGCTCTTCTATTTGCCGACGACACCATATTAATATCACAAACCCCCAAAGGACTACAATGCTTAATGGACTCCTTTTGTACATATTGTAATATGAAGTGCCTTGAAATAAATTCCAGCAAAACTAAATACATGGCAATAAATCCACATAGATCTTTTAAAAAGAATTTAATGATTAAAAATCAAAAGTTAGAGTACGTGCAAAATATTAATTACCTAGGTATAACCCTGGATACAAAATTGTCTTGGAAACCACAACTGGAGAAAAGTAAGATTACTTTGCTCCAAAACTCACTACCGATAATAAAGAGACATGGGAGTAGTATCTCCAAGGCAGTGTCCCCCGCCTTGGAGGTATTTAAGCATAGAGCACAACCTGCCTCCCTTTATGGGGCTGATATATGGGGGCCTTTTTGTAAAAAAGTTTTGAATTAGGAAAAAATAAATTTTTTAGAAAATTACTATGCCTACCAGTTCGAACATCTTTAATCCCTATTGTTATGGACCTAAAGGTCATACGTATAGACCACCATGCTATATTAAGACCTTTACTATTCTCGGTGCGACTCTGGTCTACAATAGAACTTGCCCACTATAAAGAGGGCCTAGAGGAGATTTTAAGAATTGACCAGAGCAGGAGCATCCCGTGGCTTAAGCATGTTTCTACCTGGTTTGGAAAATTAGGACTAATACATTTTTGGGAAAAACCGACCCAGTTGACATTATTCTCCAGGACAATGTTAAAATCTATTTTCTGGGCTTATATTCAAAATAGTGTGCTACACAATTCGGTCTCTGGTATATTGACAACTAAGTTCCTTCTTTTCAAACAAATAGCAAGTTTTGAGCCTTTTCTGGATGAAGCGCGCCCACAGTTAGCCAAATCATTATATATGAAATTTAGATATGGTGTGTTGCAAATTAATGTGAACACATCAAAATGGGCTAGCAATCAAGAGGAAAATAACAATGAGTGCTGTGTATTATGTCAAACTGAGACTAAGGAAAATGACTTACATGTATTATTCTTTTGTTCCGCATATGGCAAACCCAGGAAGAAATGGATTAAACCCATTTGTAGAAATATGAGTACTAGGTCTTGCCTGGAGGCAAAAAAAATACTGAAAACAGATACATCTCAAAAAATTGTTTTTAGTGTCAGCAGATACTTATTAAATGTGAGTTTCATAAGAGCTAAAGTTGGGTTGAAGTTTTAATGATTTAGGAATATGTATACTCAAGACTATGGTTTAAGTAAGCTATGCACACGCACTTTATAATCATATGGTGTTACAAGGTAAACCTTGTGGTTTTACTATTTGCACTAAAAAGTACTCGTATCTTTTGAAAGACCTATGGTAAGGAATTGCACTGAAAGGTACATATGATGGATGCCTAAGTTACTGCCATGTAAGGTATATTTGATTCAAGCATTTTATTTAAATGATTTTTATAAAATAAGTAACGCCTAGCTTTTAATGTATTTATTATATTATATATTTTAATTGTCATTTGAGGTTTGGTCATCCACATTATCTATTTTATTTTTGCTCCCTCTCCTTGATCAAGTGCCACCATTTGAAGGCTCAGGTGTATTAATCCTATTTAATCAATTTGAATGTGAATGTTTTACACATCTGTATGTGATTATTTATGATGTATCTTTTATGGTTATAATTGGAACCGAAATAAAGAATTCTATTCTACAAGCAGGTTTCTTTGAAGAATTGTGTGCTTTCACTTTGAAGCAGTGGCTTAAGAAACTAGCGTCCCTTAGAAAATGTGAATAAAGAATTGCAACAGGACCAAAGTAATATTAAATTAAAAAAATAAACCACAGACAATTTATTCTCACACTAATTTAGTAAAATGAAGATGCATCTATTGATTAAGACAATACCAGAATGAAATAAATTGATCCAGGTAATTAGGAGCTATGAATTTTTTAATCTAATGTCCTACAACACCCCTAAGAAACAATTGGGGCCAAAATCCAATGTAAGTCAATGGGATGTGATAAACCGGGGCCCAGCCAACTTTGTTGCTGAGTGGCAATGGGGCGAGATCTGGTACAGGCTGCACTTCTGTCTCAAACAAGTTCTTTGGGGGACTGACACTTAAGCACTCGTTCTGGCTGACTAGTCATAGATCAGTGGTCAAGTATGAGTGAGCTGTTTGAGTGAACTTTTTGTCTTTGGACATATAACATTTTTCAGAGCTCAAAATCATTTACAGAGGAAGGGCTGTATGCCGAATCTGGCCAGGGCACCTAGCGGGAAGCCATCTTCTTCCTCCGGTCCTGCAGTAGCCTTATACTTTGAATTTAAAAGCTCCAGTTGGGACCAATCTGAAATTCTTTCCATCATGGAGTGCACATTCATAAAGTGTAAAAGTGCCAACTTTTTCAAAATGTGACTAGCTTCTTTAGTACTCCAGTCACTTCCAAAGGTTCAGAATTTGTTTGGACGGCACAGGCAATAAGCCAGCTTCTCTACTCTTTTCTGCAGCAAGGGCTTCAGTCAACTTCAAGCCCCCCATACCTGCTTTTAGTTCATCTACGATGCTCTCAGTCCGTTATCTCCTTGCGGAATTCAGGCCAGCTTCTCTGATCATATAGAAATGCTTATAGCATGGGCGATTCAAAAGGAAACATAATTTCCAACTGTCCTTTTTCAGGTGACAGGAGTATATCCTTCTTCAGTATCAAGAATCATTCATATTTTCAGCGGATGGCAACCTATGTTATGTTAGTAACCCGGTAGTGGTGCATTTTTATCACTTTGACTATTCCATGCTGCATATACCCTTAATTGTCAGCCCTTCCCTTGGTTCATGGTTAAAACTATCTCAGCATAAAACACTATTTGAAAAGGTGGAAGAAGCCTCAATTTTGCTCACCTTTCTGGGCTCCAAAGAGCCGCATCTGGCTGGGCCATATTTATCAGGTACAATGCTCTCCATTTCAAAGGAATGCCCTTCCCCCCTCCAGACGGTCAACTCATCATTGTAGCTCCCTAGGTGCAAGGAGCAGTGTGCAGGGAAAAGGCCTATATCAAGAAACGTTATTCCTCTGTTTCTTGGCTTTGGAATGTCAGAAGGATGCCAACTCACCTACCTATGTTTCAGTGATGGATGCCCTCTTCAAATTCTCTACCAACAAGACTTTTATTTATTCAGCACAACCCTTTCACGACTGTACTTTAAACCTTTTCAGGAAAAGGTTAAATACGCACACTGCCAAACATCCTTGGCTGCTTGAACTGGTCGGTTAATTGCCAATTTGTGAAGCTGAAATTAACAACCTTTCTAGAAGCCATACTTGTGACACTGAGAATATAAATGTTAGTTCCTCAATATATTAGAACTATGTTGATTAGGACAACGTTGCTAAGATGGAGCCTGTACCTGGTTCTTAAAAAACATTCAAATACTGTTAAAAACTCATTGCCAGTTTGTTAATGGAAATTTGCCATCGAACTTCAAAGAATGCCTACCCTGTAACTGGCAGTTTGAACTCACACCTAGGCCTGTCTCCCTTTTGTCTTCCTAGACAACTTGGAACCCAAACCCAGTTGGAGGGACTGGTTTGGAGTGACCAAACGGGAGAGTTTGCCCATTATGATAGCCATACCTCTGGGTGGGCACTGGGAGCTTTGATCAGGGGATGAAAGTTCTGGCTGTTGGATTTAGGAAAAGAGGGCTACTGTGGGATAGTTTACAGTACAACACAAAGGAAGTGCTGCAAAAGTGGGTAGTGTCACCCCTGGGAACGTTTACCCCATTGGTTAGGGAGCGTCTAGGAATTTCCTCCACCCACAGGCTGAATCTGAGTATAAATGTGGTATCACCAGTACCCTCCTACGAACACTCCAGGACCTGTCAAGAATCACAGGAAGGAGTGCCCTGCTGTCCGAAGAACCTGAAGTAAGAATGGACTTGCTTGCCTAGAACTCAGGACACAAGAAGCTACTTCAAGAGTCAGTTGGCTGACCTCCTGTTTGAGCTACAGGAACACAGCAACCTTCCAGAGGCCTCTCCCCCTGCCACTGCCCAGCCGAGCAGTTCCAACTGGGCCTGCCCTGGACCCTGGTGCTGAACTCTGCTGGAGTCAGTCCTAAACCTTAAGTGGTGCACCACAGTTCCTGTACCTTTAGCTGGTGTCAGTGTGTACTCCTTCGCCTGTATCCAAATTGCAAGAAGTGGGACTTACAAACTGTTTGCCAATTTTTTGCCTGGAGAACCGACGGAGACCAAGATTGCCGTTGAAGCTGCAGCCTTCGATGTTGCTGGTCTGCCTCACTGAAGGAGCAGTATCCCTGGCTAGGGAAATGCTCTGCCCAATTATAACTGGCAGGTGGTAAAGGGGATTATTAATTCCCACAGAATTGGGAATCCCTGCAGAATTTTGCCTGGTTAAAAAAAAGGCTATACACATATTCCCCTTTCTATGGGAATTAACTTGTAATAGCCAGATTTGTGTGTGGGGTACCATCCAGAATCATAAATTTCAGCCATGAAGTCTCCCCGCACAAAAATCTTACTTACAGTTGGGACCTTAGAGTGGGCTTTGGGACACGCCATCAATCACTGGCTTTTATTGACCAGTCTCTCTCAGCCATTGGCTTCCAACTTTGTCAATTACAACACCGCTCAGTCCAGAGGAGTATTTCTCCCACATCTGATGCTATTGGCTGCCTTTCTGCCTATAATGAGGAACTTATTTACAACAATAGCCATCTCTGCCAGGTGTCTCACTCTGTTCTACTTCATGCTTTCGTTCTTCCAGCCTACCACTGCCTCTCAATCCCCCTCCTTCCTTCGACCCCTAGCCCCCACCGTTAGTTATTTCCCTCCCTCATTCCCATTTGCATTCCTTGTCCCCCTCCTCACCTGCCGCCCCTTCGGACCTCCTTCCCCCTCCCTCCATACCCATTACATCTTTTGTTCCCCCATGCCAGTGTCTGATAGGTTCCTCCAGCACCTTTGTCACAGGAATACTGAAGGAACTTCAATGCGTTCATCTTTTTGTTTCTTTGCCAAAAGAGGGTCGGAGGACAAGGAGCCTTCACTATCATTTTTCCTTTCTTTCTATGTCAGAGGAATTAAAGAAGAACTATAATGAAGTCTCCATTGCCATCCGACTATGGCTTGACGAAACAAAACTAGAATTGTATCAAAGACAAGGCAGTCTTCAATACAGCCCACCTTTCATTTGTTTGCTTGGTTTTAATGTGCTTACGCTACTTAAATTATCAGATTAAACCCAGGCCTATTGGCTTTCCCGATGCTTATTCTACTTGGCAAAAATGTCATTGTGCAGACAAGGCAGGGCAAAATTGTGTGAGAAGTGTAAATATACAGAATGATGAAGAAAGAGAATCAAAAATGTGCCAGACTCATCCACCATCAAAATGCAATCTCGAAATGCTATTTAATTATATTGACATTGTGCAAATGAGGTGTTTGAAATCGTGACACAGATTCCAGATCTGTAGCAAATCGAACTAACGAGGCAATAGAGATTAAACCGATTTGTAGCATTGTATTTGTTGCAGTAATTGATAGTGCCTTTGAATATAGCAGACTCAAAATGCCTTAAAAGTTAGACTATGGCTGTACGTGTCTTCCTGTTGGCTTATTCATGAAGATGTAATGACAGAAGCGCATTCCATTATCTGACTGCTAGAGACAGAGATTGATTAGGCCGCATACATTACACAGCATGGTTCCTAACTCTCCCGTGCTCTATATTAACCGAGATAGTCAGCAAATGGAGTGTGTTCGGATGAAAACATCAGCATCTTGTCAAATCAATGGCTCTGAAATGCTGCTAGAAGGATTTTTTTTTCAGGAGGGAGGAGGTGTTGCTGTTTGTGCGTCCGGATTTGGCAAACAAAAATACACATTAAGAATAAAAACACTTGTATGTTTTTCATTCTCCTGGGATTCAAACCTTCATATTTTTTGAGTGGCTAAAGATAGTACATTTCATAGAAAAACATTTTCATCTGGGCCACGTATTTTATGGCTGTGTCTGTTGAAAGAGGCTGTGAGAGCGCAGAGGTACTCATGCACAGGGAGCAGAGCACAGGGATCAGACTGAGCAGGAAGGCCATTTCAGGAGTACTCGATCGAGGAAGAGTATGAAAAATACCAGTAAATATTCTGCACAATACCTACTCAACCTGTCCTCGCCCTGGTCTTTCTGGATGGAGCCAAAGAGGCAGGTGTGCCCTACGTACCCCAGTCCCAGTCAGAGGGCATGCTCTCTCAAGAATAAGAATTTGAGATCAGAAGCAAGAGTTCTTGGCTAGTGCCAGAACCCCGTTCAGAGGGCTAAGGGGCAAGCAGGAGCTACCAGGCCCAACCGTTGGGCTGAGGCCTTTACTCTTGATGTCCTGGGGCCCGACTTACTATGGATCCAGAACAACTGGGCCAAGTACCCTTTTAGCACTTATCTCTCAGTGGTAGTGCGCACAGGTTGACTAGTCCAAGACTTCTCGAGGAGGGGGTAGACACAAGGGGGTGAACACAGGCTTTCAACTCAAAATACGCACAGCAGCAATACATGTCCAGTCAAATACTTGCTTTTATGAAAAAATAAGTAATTGTATAAGACCACAAAATAAAATAGGACATTCACAAACAAGCACAGTCCCTTGAGGTCAGGGCTCTAGTGTTTCAAAGGCAGGTCCCTGAGCCCCTGTCCCCTCCTGCAGGCGGTAGTGGTTATTTCCCATTCACTATAGGTGACATTCAGGTTAAGCCCCATAAGTAGTCTGAGTCTCAGGAGTCCCACTCTGACTCTTCATTAAAGTCAAAAGTGTTCCAACACCACAGCACTATCTGACAGCAGGTTCTCCCAGGGACATCTGCCCTGAAAATCGGTCTTACCCTCAACAGCAGGATCCGAGAGACCGAAGTCTTTCAGTGTGCCTCCTTTGCGGGCGCCAAAGCTGCAGTGGCTGCCTCCGGTAAGTCTTTAACACGCGGACCAGTAGGGCTGTGGTCAGTCTCCAAGTTTCACACATGCAGTGCTGAAACGGCCTGGGGCTTCTTGATGCTCCTCCGATGCTTGGTAAGATCCTGGTGCTGATCCTCACTCTTGGCTTGAGCCTGCACCGGTCACCATAGCTTCCTTCCTCTGTTGATGGTCTCAACCAGACCATGCTTCTTGCTTTGTCCCAGTGGCCCCCCGGGATATGGGGGTCACCATTCCTCCTCTGCGCACAGGCTACGGCTCGATCAGCAAATCAGCAAACTCCAGGGCATCCCCACCTGGAATACAGGGTCACCAACTTGATACCGCATGCGGGCTGTAGCCCAATTGGCACAGAAGCAATCTTTATGGTGGCTCCACCTGGCACCCAGGCCATGGCCTGATCAGCACAGCAGCATGACTTGTTCGGTGCAGCACCAGTCACGTCCCACTTCACAGCAACCCTCCTCTGGCATACAGGGGTTGCTGACTTTTCCCTGCAAACAGGCAACAATCCAATCAGTGGAACAGCCGTCTCCTAACACCTCACTACGGGGATCCACTCGCCAGGATCCCTCCACTGAACCTCACTCTCTCCAATACTCTCCTCTCCCTCACAGGGCACACCTGTCTTGGCAAGCAGTCAGGCGCTGGTGCTCCAGGCACCATAGGCAGGTGGTCTTAGATTTCCTGGGTGATATCCTCTAACCCAGCTGGGAGACTAGCAGGCCTTGGCCTCTAGTCCTGGTCACAGGCAGATGTCTTGCGGAGCTTCTCCTCCTTGCACAGCCCGACTGGCGGCTTGATAGTTGACAATTTTAAGGGTCTCTCTCCCCTTCTTGTCCATTTCCAGACATCAAATGTGATTTAGAGTCTGAGTCTATATTTGGGGGCTGCTTCCATTTAAAGTGCCCTCTTCTCTGTTCTCTTCCTTCAGAAAGCAATCTGACACAGCAGGAGCCTCTCCTCATCTGATAGCCCCACAGCAGAGGCCATGGGAGTAACTAGAGGTTCACTCCTGGATGTCAGCCACAGTGATATGTGTATCAAAAGGTTATCCCTCAGCCCCACTCTTTTTGATTCTCTTATAAGCCCCATCTCCTTCCTGAGATGTGCACAGGCCCCTTTCCCTGAGACCTCTCACTTAATCAAAGAGCTCCCTTCGAAGTGTACGAAGAGCCTGGCTCTACCTTCCTCCAGAGTGACCCACCCAGCTTACATTAATGCAGAAATACACAAGTCTGTATGGGAGGATTCCTCTACCTCCTCTCCTCAAGTTTATCGGCATGGCGGTCTACGACTGAAGCGCTAACGCCACGCCCTCCCGCCACGTCAGGACGCTCGGACGCGGCATGTCCGAGATTGCGCCGGATGGCGGTTGCTGGCTCCCCACGGCTCTCAGCTTGTGCCGCCCCGATATCGGCCGCGATTAGAGCGGCAAGGAAAACCGCGGACCGAGAGTCGGATCATGGCCCGCAGTCCTTAATATATGTGATATGTTTCTGGGGGCGTGGCATTTTGGCGGCTCGGGAGGGCTGTGGGGAGCGTGAAGCTGCTCTGGGCTATATGGAAGAGTGAGGCCTGCTTTCTCCCTGCCACTTTTCGGGGTATCAGCGGCATCCAGACCCAGGAGGCAGAGAAGATTAATCTCCACCCGTGACGGCCTCCAGGTTTCTCACCGGTGGGTAAGTGCGTGCGCTCTGCTCAATTGTCGGCAAGATTGCAGCGGTGCCCGGTAGAGGGTCGCTGGGGAGGGCCACAACAGCACCTTCTCTTGTTTGGGGACTACTGATATACTTCATAGAGTGTATTTTTCAGAAGAGCTAAATTTGGGGGTCCAAGAGGATGTTTGCATTTTTGGAGTAATAGAAAATGCGAAGCCATCCCAAGGCCTCTGGCTCCTCAACAACAACTCATTTCGAGATACCCACCCCAACCCAACGGGCTAAGAAAAGAGTAGGGCAAGCCACAGAACGAGCTATTTGCACTGCTTCGGCCCGTAAAAATTACACTCACCCCAGTGATCTTGCAGACTGTGAAGAAGGTGCAAGCATTGGTGAGGACCAGCACCCCACAGAGGGGGATGTGGAGATAATCTCTATGAGCCCCGGGCAGAGTGATAGCAGCACAGAATCTATATCAGTTATGCCCACTCAGATCTTATGCAAGAATCAAGAGAACCTATCTCGGAACCAGAGACTGCTCTTTTAAAATCTAAAGAAGTTATGGAATACCCCCTCTTCATGAAGGCGAAATTAGGCCCGGGGTCAAGTGTAGCCCCTGTGACTGATCAGCTTGAGAAGGCGCAGCCACCGCAGTCTACACAGCATCTACAGCCCTCGCAGTCACCACGGCTACAGTCACATTCACCTGCTTTATCCTCCTGGGGCAAACTGATGGTATTCCAACCCCTGACAGTGCCTACTGAGTCAGCTACAGCCCAGGGATCATTAGCTCCTGATCAGGAAGGCTCAGGATGTGGAAAGATGCAACAGGATCCACCTCTCCCAAACAATGAGACATTCCAGGGCGGTCTCCCTTTTATGATACAATGAGATGCCAAGACTAAGTTAAATCTCATCCTGGAGGAAATATGGGACTTGAAAGTCTAGCAAACCATGGAGATTGCTACCCTGCATGCACGTCTTATGAAAATTGAGGAGACAGTGGCCCAGATCCGGGAGAGGTAAAGAGAGGCAGAAGTAAGGATCTCTCAGCTAGAAGATCAAGTAGGAGAGGACAGCCATCTTCCAGAAACAGAAATCCTTGATTGAATATAAGTTGGAGGAGTTGGAAAATCATTCAAGGTGCGCTAATCTGCGCATCGTTGGGGTCCCGAAAGGATTGGAGGGACAGCAAACGCTGCAATGAGCAAACACTTTCATCCAAAAATATATTCTCCTGGAACATTCCAGTGATCTCACACTTACAAGAACCCACCGAGTACCTGCGCATCTGCCTCCGAATTCAAAATATCCTTGTACAATCTTGGTGAATTCCGGAGACTACAGGGTGAAGGAGTTAGTGCTATCCAAAGCTATCAAAGAGAAACAGTCCAGTACCCCTGAAATCCCTCTCTGTCGTATATTCTCTGATATGTCCGCCACAGCAGCTAGGAGGAGGAAAGAATTCGTAAAGATGCTTCATCTTTTTAAGGTGCAAGGAGCACAGGCAATGATTGCTCAGCAGTCAAAACTGAAGGTGCTAGTAAAGGGACGGTTCTATGTATTCTGTGACGTCTCGGAGGCTCAGGCACTATTATCAGATAAGCCATAAGTAAGGAGTGTGTGACCAGAAAGCGGACTATGGGACATTCTGGCAATCCAAATCTGAGAACCATGATTATAATAGGTGATTCTCCCTCTCTTTAGGGATTGAATGTTGACTTTTAGGGCTGAGGTGTTTTGTATTATCTTTACAAGTATTATTGAAAGGTTGATGCACCTTAGCCAGATAATTTTTGATTGTAGAGGGGGGGGTCAGTGGCCTTAGAGTAAGGGTGTGTCTATGTGTTCAAGGGGGTTTCCCTTTTTTTCTAGCATGGCAGGGGGTAAGGGTAGGCTGATCGATCTGGGCACAAGACCAGGGTGCCAGATTCTTGGGGGCGGGAAGCATGTCAGGTGTGAGTGGGATGGCGCACCACTCACCGTGGCTTAGGGATGGGGGTTGAGGGAGGGAGAAGCAGGGGGGCACGTGTTATTTGGAGGGTAGGGGTGAAAAGAATGATAAATATGTATCCAGGATTGCAATTACTTAATTTAAACAGTAAGGAAGGTAGAACAGAATGTTAGCATGCCTGAAGGGAGGCCCAATCAGCAGCGAGGGCTTCTCCCCTTTATTAGCTTATTGCAAGTCAAAGGTGGGGCTAAAATGGAGGAATGTGTATTCTCTCTTTGTGTGAAAGGTCGCTATCTCATTGAAGCAGCTTGGACTAGCGGGACGGAAGCTAATATGGGCAATATTCCTTTTTCTCCAAGTCTATTTTAGAATAGAACATCAGTGTGAGTAACTCCCTGAAGTTAGTGTCCTTTAATGTAAATGAGCTCAATAATGTTAAGAAACTTCGGGCAATAGAAAGCTGGATTTTAGCTGAGAACCCTGCAGTGATTTTGGTCCAGGAGACTCATATCCCGGCTGGCAAACTGTCAGGTTTCTCGATGTTCAAAACTGGGCAGTATATAGAGGGTTCTCGTCATCCCAAGCCGCTCATCGCGGCACAGCTATTTTTTGCCATAATGGGCAGGCGGAGAAGTGGTTAACAGCGCCAGCGATACAGAGGGACGCTGGTGTTGGGTTAGCTGCTTGGTAGGGTCAAAACGTTTAACATTTACTCATTTTTATGCCCCTGTGGAAGACAACATTACTCCATATGTGAATTTATTCCAAAACCCAGGGGGATTGATTATTGGTGGGGATTTTAATCTGTTGCAGGACCCAAGAGTGGATTCCTCGATCAAGGCAATAAAACAGACAAAGCCATACTCCTTAAGAATCATTTGGAACTTCAAGGATATTATTGCTTTAATTGACCCCTGGAGGGCAGCGTGCCCTGCAGAAATTGTATATACCTGCTTTCCGGGGAGGTTTCATACCTCCTCACGCATAGATTTTTTTTAAATTTCCCGAGCCCTTAAATATAAAGCTCAAACCATTATGCCTAATGGATTCTCCGATCATGCAATGATTAGTCTTGAGTTTGAAGTGATTAAACCTCCGCTGGGCCCTAGACGGTGGGTGTTAAATAAACAATATCTGTAGAGGAAGGGTGGGTACAAATTCTTAAAGAAGAGATTAGGGAATTCTTGACGATTAATGATAAGATCGCACCTGAGGGTATTGTTTGGGATGCCATGAAGGCATTTATTAGAGGGAGGATAATAATAAAGGATGCAGAGAATAGCCTTAAAGCCAAAAAACAAAAGCAGATTTTAGAGCGAAAGGTACAACAGAGCTATGACAGGTTTTTGAAGAACTCATCCAGGGCTAACAAAAAAGTGTTCGACATTGCCAGACAGGCAAGAGTGAAGCATACTATGCTAAATGCGCCGTACTGAGCCGGATTCACTCTCAAAAAGTGTATGACGAAAGTAACTTCGCTGGCAAATTTGTAGCATGGCAGGCAGAGGAACTAGCAGCCAAGAATTGGATAGACACTCTGAAATGTCCAATCACTGGAATAACAAGTAGGGATTCAGAGAAGGGGGGAGAAATCATGTTAAACCATTATAGACAGATTTATTCACAAAATCAGTCAATTGATAGATTCTCTCTTGGAAGATTTTTAGCAGATTGTGATATCCCAGCCTTAACTAGAGAAGAGGGAGCCAACATGTCTCGACCCTTCTCTAAAGAGGAATTGATAGAGGTCATTACGAATCTTCCGAATGGGAAAGTCTGTGGCCTGGATCGATTCCCTGGGGAATTGTTCTAACTTTTTTCAGACGTTTTAGTCAACCATCTTTTATCTCTAGCTAATAGAATACTACAGCGAGACGATATACCACCTTCTTTTTTTAAAGGGAATGTTGTAAGCTTCCTGAAGAAAGACAAGGAGGCTGAAGATCCCAACTCGTACCGCCCTATCACATTATTAAATACAGATTATAAAATAGTTACAAAGCTGCTAGCAAATAGATTTAACTCAATAGCTGCGGGACTGATCCACTCAGATCAGAATGGCTTTTTATCAGGCAGGCAGCTAGGGACAAACACCTACTATCTGGCAGAAGCTCTGGATTACTTTGCTGTGAATAATATACAAGCCCTGGTGTTTCTGCTAGATGCGGAAAAAGCTTTCGACCTCGTGGTCTGGGAAACTCTATTTAATATCTTGACCAGATTTGGTATTCCATCCCGGATCAAGGGGCTTATATATAATATGTACTGTAAAGCCAAAGCAGGTATCATAAAAAAAAAGTTTCTCCAGTCAGCCCTGGGTCTCCCAAAATGGAACCCAGAGTCTTCCATGTACTGTACCATTCACAGGCACACATACACCTAGCACATGCATATAGCGTACACTCGTTGCAAAGCACTACATTTTTTATGTTTTGAACCATTCACCCATGTACCCAGCACATGCATAAAATATACATGCACTGTACAGCAAACCACTCCATTATCCCTGTATTGTACCATTGACAGGCACATATACACTCAGCAGATGTCTATCACACATGCCCTGCACAGCACCACACACCAAACCGATGTAGGCCAAGGGTGAGATAAGCACATAGCATCAGAACTTTAAAGAGTGAGTGACCAGTTCACTCCTACTGATCATTACATGGTATGCTGCCACCACTGTGTTTGTGCTGCTTAACTCATAGCAAAGGCAGCAGCCTTTCACCAGCACGAGAGTAGAGCTTTGGGTGCCCCTCCCAGTCCAAAAAGACCACAGTAGTCCTATGTCATGGCAAACACACGTGATCCGTGTTTGCCCATGACAACAAAAATCAGCATTAGGGAACCAGACAGCACAGTTGGTGCAGTCTGCAGGGGTGCACGTCCATCACCATGCAATGGACTTTTCCATCCCAGCAGCCTTGTCCCCTACTTACGAGCTTTGGGCATGAGTCATCAGATTAAAAATTAAAGCAGAGTCTTCCTCTTCATAAGAGAGAACCTTTCCTCCACCAAACATCTATGAGCAGGAATCAGCAAGAAAATGAAACCAGCTTCCCCCTCGTCATAAGAGATACGGGTCCCGCCACCAAAATCCACTGGCAACAATCAAACTCACCAAAAAAGGTGTGTAAGGCTATGCAGCCGCACGTGAAGTAATCACAGTTTGTTACACTATGGGCCTGATTTACAAACTGCAATTTATAGTACATTTTGCAGTACTACAAAACGTACAATAAAATGTGCGTTTTACCTATACTTATGTGTGCGGAGTTCTCTATTCCGACTACGGAGTCCCCGCAAACATAAGTGTAGGTTTCAGAAGTAAGGGAGTAGGCGGGAAAAGGGGCAGATTTACTCCTAAAGGGGATGGGATTAGGGAGGAAGTAATGGGATTTAACAGAGGGGTGTCACCCAACCACTCAAGAGTAAGCCAATTTGCTTTACTCTGGGGATGAAGACATTTAACTTACTCTTTTGTAGTAAGTTTACACTCTGAGTTTGTGAATACCAAAAGCTGTAAACTTACTCCAAAGAGAAACCTTACTCAAAAGTGTAAGTTACCTTTGTGAATCAGACCCAAATATTTTATTCTGTGAGTAAGCTGAAATTCATGAGTGAGTGACACCCAAGTCTGCAGCAAGTCACAACTGCTCACAGTAAAAGCTATATGAATCAGGCTAGGAAACACGGGAACAATTACCACGTACAACAGGTGTAAGAAACAACTGCTCACAAAAAAAAATCTTTATAAATATATCTTAGATTCAGTCAGCCACTCATGTAGCAATTAAAAAAATATCAACACACAGAAAGGACAATTATGTGCCTTTATTCACAGTGGGTTGGCTCCGTAAAAAGGAAGCAATAAATGTGTCATAAGTATTTTACCATACACATAACAATTTTTTGGCATTTATATAATGTGGTATTACAGATATAGCGATATTACATTTATAATGCAGTGCTACCATACTATGATGTAGCAAAAGCTGTAGCCGTTAGCACAAGCAAAACTGTGGTACTAACACTGCACCTTTAAATGTGAGACAACTCCCAGAAACTCTATTTCCGCCTGCGCTTACCAATCTAAAGATACATTTGCAATATTAGCATGAATACAAAGCTCAATATTACAATTTGCGGTTCGTGCTACTACTGTGAATTTCAGAAAAACTCTAAACAAGGGTTACTGTGTTGATGCTTGAGAATTAGACGATTAGCCATTATATAAAGCCAAATAAACAGATCAATGAAATTTCGCCACAGTGCAGGGATGTTTGTATTCAATACTGGCTGGTCTTGTCGAAGAGTGACGGGGCGTGGGTAGGGGGTGTGGTAAGGGGTCGGGGGAAGACAAATGAAAAAATAAAATAAAAATAACTTACCTGCAGCCCGCCGCATCGCGCTCTTCTGATCCTCTCCTCTGCAGGCACAGGCTTCCAGACTCCACAGCGGCCAATCCTGACGCTGCACTCATGCTGTGAAAGCAGGATCAGGATTGGCCTGAGCGCTTTGCGCTCCCAGGGAGACTGGTAGCCTGTGCCTGCTGTCTCCAACCCGGCAACGCAGCTCGGGTTGGAGACAGCTTCAGTGCGCATGACGGTTTGGCCGACCTGAGACGGCCTTCCAAACCTTCATGCACACTGATCACAGTGCACTTACCACTCCTCCTGCAGCCTGTCATCCCCATGCCTCTGCAGGAATAATAATTTATATAAAAGTATTTATTATCGTTTTATTTTTCCAGTCGTTTTGAGGCAGCTGGCAGGAGGGGCGACCTCCACCGCCATAGCAAATGAGCCACCGCTGTGGGTATCCCCTGTCAAGAAGGATGGATAAGGGAGGGAAGGAAGGAGGGAGGGAAGGAAGGAAGGGTTGGTGGGTGGGTTGATGGATGGGTTTGGGTGGATGGACATTTAATATATTAAAAAAAAGCTATCAACCCATCAGTCAAACCCACACCTCAGTAAAATGTAATAGTAATTGCATTTATTTAGCGCTTACTACCCCTGATGAAGCGTCAAAGCACTTTTTCGTCGAGTAGCACGCTACTCCGAAACCTAAAAAGGATTAGTGATGAATTAGTGTAGTGAAATATGAAATTAAATTGAGCGGTGGATATGATAGTTTGTTATTTGGATTGAAAAGGGTAGTGGAGGGTTAGAAGAGGGAAGGGTTTGAATTTATATAGTGCTTGCTACCCCTGAAGAGGTGTTAAAGCACTTTACGGTGGGTAGCACGTTGCTCCTGAACCCAAAAAGGATTAGTGGGGAATTACTACATGGGAATATGAAATTAATTTGAGCGGTGGACATGTTAGTCTGTTATTTGTATTGAAAAAGGATAGTGGAGGGATAGAAGAGTGAAGGGTTTGCATTTATATAACGCTTGATATCCCTGATGAGGTGTTGAAGCGCTTTTCGGCAGATAGCACGCTACTCTGGAACCCAAACTGGATTAGTGGGGAATTGGTATAGGGAAATATGAAATTAACTTGAGCGGTGGACATGTTCATCTGTTACTTTTATTGAAAAAGAATAGTGGAGGGATAGAAGAGGGAAGGGTCGAGAAAGTAAGAAAGTATTTTTTTTTTTGGAGTTCATAGCAGTAGGAGGGGGTTTTGGATGAGTAAAGAGGAGGTGGAGGGGGAAGAGTCAGAGGGAAGGGTTTAGAAAGGCTTGTTTGTAAAAGAGGTATGACATGATGCAAGGAGAGGTAGAGGAGGGAAGAGTCAAGAAAGGGTTATTTTTGGATCATAGTAGTGGTATGTGGTTTGTGATGAGTAGAGAGTGGAGGTAGAGGATATATTGAGAGAGGTATAGGGTGAGAAATAGGGTAGTGCATTGGAAAGAGTAGTAGAATGAGGTTTGAGATGAGTCAGAATGGAGGTAGAGGATATATTGCGAGAGATACTGGGTGAGATATAGGGTAGTGCATTAGATATGCTGAATTGGAAGCAAAGTAATAAATATAAAAATACATATGTACATGGAAAGGTATATATGTATAAAGAAGGTCGTATATGCAGATTGAAGTTGTATTTATTAAACTCAGACTTTCAAGTGTTGCTGTACCTGTAATATTATTTTTTTTGTAATTCAATAGTGAAGCAATTGTAGATAAATAGTTATGATTAAAGATTTACTTATTTATGCAGTCACTTATATACATGTTAAACAGAGAATAATGTAACTATAAGTAATTTGTACATTTGGTAAGCAGATAAGGTGGTTATCCGTGGATCTTATGTTTGGGGTAAAGAGTTCGATAGTTTGGCTGCTTGAACACAAAAGGTATGTCCCACCTATGGTTTTTTTGTCTTGTAGGAGGGATTTTGAGGTGAGGTGCCAATCTAGAGCGAAGGTTCCTTTATTGAATGTATTTGGTGATTTTATTCCTGATGAAGAGCGGTCCTGTTCCATGCATCGCTTTGTGGATGATAGAAACAGCTTGAACATGGGTCTTCTGGCAACCGGTAACCAATGTAGGGCTTTCAAGACAAGGGAGATGTGGGCTTGTGGCTTTATATACAAGAGTAGTCTGGCAGCAGAGTTCTAAATCCATTGTAGTCTTTTCAAAGTTGTTAAAGGTGATCCGTAGTAGAGGCTATTGGTGTAATTGAGTTTAGACAGAACAAGACAGATGGTAGCCTGGACCTAGTGTGGAAATCCAAGGTGGGGGAATATGTGTCACAGAGTTTTTATGGTAATGAAGCTTGATCTTGCTAGTTTGTCCACTTGGGCATTCATTGATAGCTTGGAGTCCATGGTAATTCCAAGGTTTCTTACTTCCTTTGATACTTTAGGTGGTGTTCCCAGATCATCAGGCCATGAGGCGAGTGGGTCATACATTTTCCAATTGCCACAAGCGAGTATTTCCGTTTTGGAAGCATTCAATTGAATTTGTCCATGGAATCTTGAGTATTGGGATGAGCTCCTTCTAGGCAATTTGGTTTATGAAATTCAGTGAGAATTTTATAGAATTATTTATTTGCACATTTAGTATTTTGAATTTTGTCTGAATAGGATCTTTTTTTTTAGCTTTTTTGATAGCTGGCTTGTATAATCTGTTAAGTTTCTGTAGTTGAAGTTTGTTTTGATTGGCATTTGTTTTGAGCCACGTACGTTGCAGCTTTCTAATTTGCTGTTTTATATCTTTTAGCTCTGTATTTCTCCAAGGTGCCTCTTTTCTTTTGTTCTGTGGTGTCGTTCTTAGTGGTATTAGGATATCAAAAGCTTCTTGTAGCCAGTCATATAGCTTTTGAATTGAATTTATTGTGTCTAGATCTGTACTGAATGTTAACTGTGTTCCTAAGTGTTCAAAATTGAGTTTGTTCCATGGTCGATGGATGGATGCCTGTAAGGTGGTTTTAGGTGTGTTATTTTGTGTCGTTTTATGTTGGAAAGCAAGCAAATGGTGGTCTGACCATATGTCTGGAGTTATTGTTTGAAAGGTAACTAGTTCTGTATTTGCAAAAATTACATCTAGGATGTGTCCAGAATGAGTGTGGGTTTCTGGACATTCTGATGTAGGTTCAGTGCGTCTAGGCCAGTGATTATTGTTTTCAGATGGGGCATATTGGGTTTGTCAAACCAAATGTTGATGTCACCCAGAATGCATAGGTTGGAGTGTAGTGTTATCACGTTTGAAACTGTCTAGAAGTGTGTCTGGGAATGTTGCATTGCTAGGTGGAGGTCTGTAAAGGAGCAGGAAGTTACAGGAGGAAGATGGTTTAGGGTTGCATCTGGTGAAGAGGGCATCATAACCTTGTATGGAGAGGTTGTCAGTTTTAGAGATATTTAATGTTTGCCTGAACACAACAACTAGGCCACCTCCTCTTATGCCTATACGATTTTGAATGATAGTTTGATAGCCTAGAGAAACGGCTTCATGCAAGACTGGAGCCATATCATCGCCCAACCATGATTCAGTTATGAAGAGTATGTCAGGTTGTATGTCAGTGAGAAGGTCGTAGATGTGATGCTTGTCTTTTGGGAGGGATTGAGCATTTATTAGCAGGCAGTTTAGAGAAAGTGCTTTGGTGATGGTGTGACTTTGTTTTATAGAACAGTGGGCAGTATTTTGTGGGATTGTAGCAGGTGTGTCCTTAGTGCTGGTATTAGCTATATGAGGATAGCAATCGTGTAGCTGTTCTGTATCATGTTCCTCACCCAGCAGGCTAAGAAGGCATTTTGATGGGTCTGCATGTGTAGGTGATGGAGATGGTGGGTAAGAGTGAGTTGCTGAGCTGTGTTGTTTTTGTAGTGTAGCCTTGTTGTGCAGTAAACATGGAGATGCGAAGTTGTGATGAGTGGTATGTTGCTTATTTTGTTTGCGTCTGTTTAGGTTGTAAGGTGTATGAATTGGGGTGGTAGCGCAGCATGTGGGTCAAGTAGTAAGGTTCTAAATTGTCCAATGGATGCGAGGCGCTTAGAAGAGAGTTGGTGTGTTGCTGTATGTCTTAGGTGTGGGGGAAGAGAGAAAGCTTGGCATTGGAGTTTGTTTATGGTGTGTATTATTTGTGTAGTAAGGAAGGTGGGAGGGGGTGTATGTTTGTAGTTTGTGATGGAAAGTATTATGAGGTGTGTGAGAGAGATTTTGTTGTGCTGGTGTGTGCATTATGTTTTGTTTTTGAGGAGTAGTGAGAGGAGGTGCTCATGTATTTGTTTTCTGGGAAAGGTTTGCATGTATAGTTGGTGAGCTGGCATTGTAAAGTAAAGGGGGTGGTGATATGTTTGTGAACAGAGGGGATGTGGTGTGTGTGAGGGGATGAACTAGAGTTAAGAGTGGTTGTTTTAGATGTGATTGCTGAAAGAGGTAATATGTGTAGTACTAGTCTAATTGTAAAACGATTAATTAATGTGGAATTTTATAACATGCAACAGTGACAGACTGCCAGATGCTCAGCATTAAACCTAGCATTTTGAATTTATTTACTGAGCAGCAGGTTTAATGTATGCTTAATACTAAATTTCAAATAATAAATTTTTTAATCCTGCCATTCTGACACTGTAGATCTTGATATAGATAGATTGACCCCGACATTGCAGGGATTGAGAACAGGCATTAGTCGTTCTCGCTCTGTTTTCATAGTGCAAAGGATCAGTGTGTTGGGTTTCAAGATGCAAATTTGTGTTTTGTTTTTGTAAAATTGTGAGTTTGTCTTTAAAAAAGAAGTTATTAATGTGTTATGTGTGCGTAACATAGAAGTATAAGGATCGTGTACTTTGTATTTACATTACTTGTACTAAAATGTTGCTTTAAAATACTATCAACTCTTTAGTATGGTGTTCATATTAATAGATTGCAAACCTAGCTGAGATGCAACAAGTACTGTACGAGACAACAGGGATAGATTCTGGATTGACTTTAAAAGCAATAGAACGAAGATGGGTAGAATGGTTGGGTGAGGTGTCTCTTCAGTAAAGGATGGAGTGTCGGAGGAGATGGTTTGTTGAAGATGGTGAATTAGGTGCAATTGAAGAGTTGAGTTTTCTATTTGTTTCTGTACAGAAGCAATCAGTTTAGCTGCTCTGAGGTGGGAAGTCAATCCTGATCTTTGGTGCTTAGCTCAAATAGGCTTGTGACCTTGATTTTCCTTTACCACACTTCTTGACGTCAAGCATGGAGAAGTGAGGGCCTCTTACAAGGATGTCAGTTGTACTGATAGAGTTTTGATTGCTCATTAAGTATGGTCACTTGTTCATTATGTATATACAGGAGAAGCCACTGAAGTACAGAGAAATAAACCAAGATACAGTGATCACCCATAAAACTCATGAAAATTGGCATCCATGGCAAAGTGATTAACTTTACTGTACATACAATAAAATTAGGCAGTAAGGGAAATGCTGAGGATATCAACCTGCTTCACAATCTAGTTTCTAGAGATGCAACAGTGATACAGAATAACATAACACAGATATATGAATATGATAAAACAATGGGGAACATTTTAGCACTTTCATTTAAAGACAACGAGGCTCTGAATTATACCGAAAAAATTAAGAAGTCTTTTTGACGAAGAGGCTTATTCCGGAGGGTGGGGCTAGGTAGCCACTTGTAAACCATATGATTATATGTGATCTGAAAGCTAGAATAGAAAAGGCATTTGTCAACAATAAAGCACAAGAGCAAATCTTAAAATACCCTAAAAGGAAAAAGTGTGGACCCTAAGTAGTTCTACTGGAATGGGATGAAAACTGCCTCAAGTTATTTACGACATTTGCTGGACTACTGTCAAGCAGTTGTGAATCTTTAGTAGTCATTGATTCCTGGAAGGAGGCAAACACAAGTTAAATGAGATGGCTAGACCATTGTATTATACGTATTGTATTGTACCATTTATGCTGTACTTCATAGCCCATTATGAACTGCCAAAGCACATTATCAGATGGGTAGCATGCTACACTGTAGGGAATTCATGGTTGGAATGGTGTTGGGTTTGTTGTTCTGAACCTATGTGGGAAAGGGTTTGGTGTCATGAGTCATCAGAGAGGTTCTCTCATCTAGTGTTGTGGCTCAGCCCCCAGCAATATGATTAAGAAAGAAGTGTGAGAGATAGATGCACAAAACTGTTTATGTAGTTAGCTGGTGGTTAAGGTTTACTCTGCAGGTTAAAGTTATGTTTATAACTTCACTGTATCTTCCCATTTGTTTTCCATGTTCATCGCAGCATTTGCGTTAAATATTCTGAGGGGCCTAGTAAACCTGAGAGGGGATGACACAAGTATATATTGAGGCACTGGGAAAAAAAGAGAGGGAAAAAGATAGGGATCCTGGCTTACAATCATCTATTACATGACTATGAAATGCCTGGAGTTGATATAGCACAGGATGGACGGCATGACAGTTCTCCTTTAAATGACCATGAGGTGTCTGGATTGATACAGGAAAGTATTGTGGTTGGGGCCTGCAGGAGCAGACTATACCACAGTACTCCAGGGTGTCACCCATATGCAGCAGATCTCTTCGGTCATAGGTTGCTTATTTGAATGTTGGTTTTGAATGCATACTTAAGCCTGATATAGTCATCATCAGATGCAGTCAGCTGTGTACCCACCAGTAACATGTTTTTGAGTGGCTTTTGTGCAACTGGAATTTATGCAATCAGCCAACTGAGAGTTAGAGGATCACAATGAGGTCTTTGGTCACTCTTATTACTGATCCAGCGCCAATCAGGGATCAATAATCAATAATACACAATCACTGGCACATACACCCAACATAAATCCCTGATAGCACTGTTTCGAGTTTATTCGTTAAATCAGTTGTTTACCAACTACAGGTTCATCTTAACATACTAGATACACAACTGAACCTGAAATCAAACTCTCTTTCCTCTGGTCGATGGACCATTAGTTGAAGAGTTGATGATAACTATTTATTGATCTACACTATTGAATAAAGCACAAACTCAATATAAAGTTAATAATATTTATCGCAAATAATGTGAAGGTAAATGCTCATCATGTACAGTTTTACAAGGCAAACAAAGAATAAATCACAGAGAGAGAACATTTGTCAAAGCAATAAGATATTAAACTCAAATCACAATGATTAGAATGCAATGAAGGAGTAGATAGAGGAAGAGACATAAGTTTCAGAGGCAAATATACTTTTGCAAATAATTATGCAAGTTACAGATTTTAGCTATACGAACCTAAGTATTTTAGTGGAAAGTCTACCCCCTGGCCATGGGAAATAGATGGGGGTTCCCCGGAAAGATTCAGGGAACAAAGAGTAGGACAGGAAACAGGTAGGCCTCTATCTGCATACAGCAAACCGACGGACACAGACGATCTCCCCTCACTAGCTTCTTTAAAGAGACGACGCCCAAGAGTTCTCGAACTGTTCAGTAAACCAGCGCTTGCAACCAATAACACCTCCCAAACACCCCAGTTATACTCTAAAAATCTACATGTCCATCCCACCATTTTAGCAACATTTATCAGAATCCCAGTCTCTCATTGGTCAGTTTAGGGGGTGTTCTATCACACCACCATAGTCACGTCCATGGTTTCACAGCATTCATTGTTCAAACTTTTTCATCAATACGTAATCCACCTTCACAAATACAGCTTCCTTCCATTTGCAACATGATACGAAAAACTCTATATTTTATTGTCCGCCTTCTGCAGATTCCATGGAAGAAGTTTGTACATTTGCTCATGATCTCACGGCCATCCTTCCGTTACTTGGCAGACAAACAATGGTTTACGAAGGTCGTTTACTTTGCCTTCTTCATCTCTCTCTCAGAGCTCGAATTTTCAGCTTTTATTTGATTTTTCTGCTATTAACCCTTGACTCGTCATGCAAACGATGTAAGCCCATGCAAGCTTCACTACGATGAATAAAACACAGACATCATTAATTTCATGAAATATTATTTTCACTGTTTTACCACCCATCATTGCACTATCTTGCATTATTCATCTATTAAAGCATTAACACACCGAAAACAGCATTATTAATTTTTCAAGCCAAACGTAAATGCGGCCTTGTTTTTCATGCATTAGTCCACGTATTAGTGCACGCATGCGCATAAGCATCTCCCCGTGTTTTTTGTGTTTTTGCATGTTAGTTTCACTGCACACGATTTGTAAATGTTACAGAGGAATTAATCCGAGCAGGTTTTTTACTTTTTCAAACCCCTTCTCCATCAATTCCCCCCTTTGATGGCATTTTTGAGCCATCACAAAAATCTCCATCAACTAATTACCACCTTTATTTTTATCTAAAGGATTGTACTCTTCTCTCGTTTTGCCATTTTCTTATCTAAGTTTTTCATCATCTCATAGTAATTTCCTCTCATATCCTCTAATTCTATTTCTTCTCTTCTTCTTTTCCTAGCTTTACGTTTATTATCTACTTCTGTCATCTTCTTTTTACCACATCTACCCTTACGACATTTATATGCCATTATTATAAACAGAATCACTACAGCTATTAAAATAATTGGTATTAGTATTTTTCCTAATAAACTACTCCCGAATGTGGAAAACCATTTACCTATAGAGGAAAAACTCTTACCAAGTTTCTCCCAAACACCGTCAACCTCCAGTTGAGTCAAATTTTCATGTAATTTTGTAATATTCTTTATATACCCTTCTAGACTTTTACTTTTATCAGGTATATAAGTACAGCAGTGTTGTATTTTTAACATGCCACAGACTCCGCCCTCTTTTGCCAATAAAATATCCAGAAAAACACCAAAGGGTCTGGACTCCAATCAGTAAGGCTGAGCCCCAATTCACCAATAAACAACAACATGCCAGTACTGATAACCAATTCACCGCTTAATAACAGCACATTGAAATTAAACAATGTAACCACAGGACCTCTGTTCCCATATGTTTTAATCAAAATTTATTTTTCAACATCATCACTTCTATAATTTCATGAATTTAATTTAGAAAGCATAAAAAACATTCTTTTCTCCCCACTCGCACTAATTCTTCTTTAAAACAAACCTACATTCACTGCCAATTCACTTTCATACCCATTCTTTCTGATCATTACCAACATTCTTCCAAATCATCCATTAATCACACTCCATACACATACCAGCAGCCTACCACCCCACCCCTCTTCATACCAATACAACACAGTACCCAATTTGGAAATACAATTACAATATAGGCCAAAGACAAATCAATTTAAACAAACACAAAATTCTTAATTTGAACATCTTATATACACGCAATTGGCCATCAACAGGTCGACGCGTTTCGAACACCCTTTACTTCCGGGGTTCTCCTCAGGACCGACAAGCTAAATCCGGCCAGTAGATCAGCCGATCTAAGCTTCTGACAACAACATTGTTCGGTGACCCGCGACGATACCACGCAGTGGAGTACTCGTGTCTTAAGGAAATGGGACACGACCAAATCATTCTATTCCTTCACTATATTCTGGGGCAGTCCAGTGACTACAAGACAGGACTCCTAGAGGAGCAAAAAGAGCTCGAACAAAAAACAGTGGTGATTGAACGTCGTGCAGCGGTGGTTAGCTGCCATTAAAAAAGAGTTTGTTGTTGTCAGAAGCTTAGATCGGCTGATCTACTGGCCGGATTTAGCTTGTCGGTCCTGAGGAGAACCCCGGAAGTAAAGGGTGTTCGAAACGCGTCGACCTGTTGATGGCCAATTGCGTGTATATAAGATGTTCAAATTAAGAATTTTGTGTTTATGTTTAAATTGATTTGTCTTTGGCCTATATTGTAATTGTATTTCCAAATTGGGTACTGTGTTGTATTGGTATGAAGAGGGGTGGGGTGGTAGGCTGCTGGTATGTGTATGGAGTGTGATTAATGGATGATTTGGAAGAATGTTGGTAATGATCAGAAAGAATGGGTATGAAAGTGAATTGGCAGTGAATGTAGGTTTGTTTTAAAGAAGAATTAGTGCGAGTGGGGAGAAAAGAATGTTTTTATGCTTTCTAAATTAAATTCATGAAATTATAGAAGTGATGATGTTGAAAAATAAATTTTGATTAAAACATATGGGAACAGAGGTCCTGTGGTTACATTGTTTAATTTCAATGTGCTGTTATTAAGCGGTGAATTGGTTATCAGTACTGGCATTTTGTTGTTTATTAATAAAATATCCAGGGCAAGTCGATTTTGCAAAACCATTGATCTAATTGCTGCTTTCTCCTGAGGCTTGAGCCGGGAGACATTGTTTTTGCTTCTCTCACCTAACTGCTCGAATTGCACACTCGTTTTATATTCGTATTGCTCTGCTGCTAAAACGCTGCTCATGTTTTACCTTCTGCACAGAAGAGAGCGTCTTTTAATATTGGCATAATTTTTAATCTTTTAATCTGTTTTTTTACCTGTTATTGTGCTGTGAATCTGCTTGTGGTGGCTTGGGAGGGCACCGGGACGCCTCAGGGCTTTTGCGGGGGCTGCTGCTTTAGTTGCGGCCGCCATCTTGAAGGCACTGTGGGGTCAGCGGGCTAGTCTATTCCCAGGACGACATAAATGGAAGCGCTGACGCGATCGCGCAGCGCTGCTTTCTCCTGAGGCTTGAGCCGGGAGACATTGTTTTTGCTTCTCTCACCTAACTGCTCGAATTGCACACTCGTTTTATATTCGTATTGCTCTGCTGCTAAAACGCTGCTCATTTTTTACCTTCTGCACAGAAGAGCGCGTCTTTTAATATTGGCATAATTTTTAATCTTTTAATCTGTTTTTTTACCTGTTATTGTGCTGTGAATCTGCTTGTGGTGGCTTGGGAGGGCACCGGGACGCCTCAGGGCTTTTGCGGGGGCTGCTGCTTTAGTTGCAGCCGCCATCTTGAAGGCACTGTGGGGTCAGCGGGCTAGTCTATTCCCAGGACGACATAAATGGGAGCGCTGACGCGATCGCGCAGCGGGCGCGCCGCCGGCGCGCCGAAGGCGTGCCAAAGGCAAGCCCGTCTGTGCCCGTCCGCGCCCGGGTCGCGCTCAGCGCTAGAACCCATGTCCATTGTCCATCAGGTAAGACACCTACCCTGATCTATTCCAGAGCTCAACTATGCAATCTGAGGCCGGCTGTGAAGACTCACGGCTGTGTCTGCCTTTTGCTGAGTTCAAGACCCCCCTCCTCACATATTACTTGCCCCAACTGTAACTGCTCTCTACCAAGATTGGAATATCAGGCGATTAGGACCTTTAATAACAAAAAGTTTAAATGGGTGGAACCAGAGGAAATATTGATAAAATGTACTCTGCTTAATGCCAGATCATTGGTGAAACATAGCCTAGAGTGTGCTACTTTATTAGAGGAAGAAAACATTAAACTGGCCTTTATTTCAGAGACATGGACTGATGAAGCTTCAGGGCCAGATATAGTGAAAGCCACGCCTCCTGGATTTATCTGCTACACCCTTAATAGGCCAGGTAGGAGAGGTGGGGGCCTAGCGATTATCTACCATGATTCCTTGAAGGCAGGTTTTCAGATAGCCTCAAACGCAGACTGTGAGGCATTATCTTTTAGTTTTAACCTTACTAATCACTCTGCGTTTAAGGGTATTCTATTATATAGACCCCCTGGCCCCAAAAGTTCCTTCTTAACATCTGTTGGTAACTTCCTGGAGGAGGGGCTCTGTGCTGATTCATTTACAATAATGGGTGACTTCAACTATCATCTAGAAGTTCACTCCGAAACAGATACAGTGGCTCTTCTAGACCTAATGAAGAGTGCTGACCTCAGTCAACGGGTGATAGGCCCGACTCATGAGGCAGGACACACCCTAGATGGAATTTTTTCAAACCATTTACAACTCCATTTTACAGGTGTGCTGCCCCTTACCTGGACTGACCACTCTGCTGTGCAATTTGAGTTGGCTTGTTCAGTGCATTGTCAGAATGGGGAGGGGCCGAAGAGTCAAATTAAAAGCAGGGCTTGGAACAAAATTGAGGGCCCTGCGTTAACTAATGCTCTTTTAGTAAGTGTGGGCCAGTTTCCTCCAGGATTAGAGGAGGCCACCACACACTACACCAATTGGATCGAAACAGCATGTAACGATCTCGCCCCGGAAAAAGTGCGGGTCCCTAGAAGATCCCAACCTACGGCCCCCTGGTATACGGAGGATCTAAGGGAACAGAAACTTATCTGCAAATCTCTTGAGCGGATTTGGAGGAGAGAGTATGAGGAAGCTGCTAAAAAAAGTTATAAACAAAGTCTTGCAATTTATAAGCAAATGATATGTAATGCAAAAAAGGATTTCTTCTCAAACCGCATCAGTCTTGCAGGGAATTCGGCCAAGGAACTTTTTAATATAGTGTCCAGCTTGGCATCCCCTCGTCCCAAAAAGATTGAATCAACACAGGAACTATGTGAGGATATTGCCTTGTTTTTTCAAAAAAAGGTTGATATTATTTTCTCGGCTTTCCAACACCCAAGTGTTTTGGGGATGGGGGCTTATTTGGAGGAAAGTACCAACACTTCTACCCCACTTGTTGTCTTTGATAAATTTGAGCCACTTTCTTCTGTGGAAACAGAGAAGCTCTTGGTGACAGCAAGGTCAGGCTCCCCCTATGATCCCTGCCCGGTATCAGTAATCAAACGGGCTTCGGGACCGGTTGCCCGTTCACTTAGCTCCCTATTCTACTCAATGTTTGAAGTAGGGGAGTTCCCTAAACGTTGGAAGATCGCCTCAATACTTCCTCTATTAAAAAAGCCTAACTTGGATCCTAAAGATCCTAATAATTTCCGCCCAATATCTCGCCTTCCGTTGCCAGCTAAATTGGTTGAAAAAGCTATGAATGGACAACTCACTGCTTTTTTATGCAAGACAAAAGGCTTAGATCCAACTCAATATGGATTTCGAGAGGGCCATAGTACAGAGTCCGCTCTTATTAAATCCACCGAAGAGATTAGAGAAGTTTCGGATAGGGGAGGTAAGGCCGCTTTGATTATGTTAGATCTATCAGCGGCCTTTGACACGGTCCATCATGATTTACTGATGGACCGGCTGTCAACATGCGGGGTCCAGGGCAGGGCCTGGAAGTTGATAAAATCCTTCCTAACGGATAGGTCTCAAATTGTGGCATTGGATGAATTTTGTTCCAGATCCTTCTCCTTGCCCTGTGGAGTGCCACAAGGGTCCTCTCTTAGCCCAACACTTTTTAATATTTATGTCTCCTCTTTGGCATCTCTAATTGGCTCCTATGGTTTTAACCTTACCTCTTACGCAGACAATACACAAATTGTGGTTGCTCTGCATCATGGCCTGTTAGCGAGAATAGAAAGTCGGTTTCATGACTGTATGGAGGCGGTAGGGAGGTGGATGGCGCAAAACTGTTTAAAACTTAATTCAAGTAAGACAGAGGTCATTTTATTTGGAAATGACCCTAACTTCTGGGCCCCAAGTTGGTGGCCAGACACTCTGGGCACTCTCCCCACACCTACCAGGAAGGTAAAGAATCTGGGAGTGATTGTTGATGATAAGCTCAACTTTAGTGATCAGATAAATGCTGTAGCTTCAATCACCTTTTACACTCTCAGAATGATTAAAAAAATCCTACACTTCTTGCCGGCAGACAGTAGGCGGACAGTTGTCACGGCACTCATCATGTCTAGGTTAGACTACTGTAATGGTCTCTACCTAAACATACAAGAACGATCTATGAATAAGTTGCAATTGCTGCAAAATGCAGCCGCTAGATTGCTTACTAACACTCCCAAATTTATGCCTATTGCTAATGAAATAAAAAACTCCACTGGCTACCGGTGAGGAAAAGGGTGCGCTTTAAGGCCCTGTGTACAGTATACAAGGCTTTGCAGGGCATTGGCCCAGAATATCTTAAGCAGCGACTGCAATGGTACCAACCAATAAGAACACTACGCTCCTCCGGGGCAAAGTTGGTATCAGTACCAGCCATAAAAAAAGCTTCATGGGGTGGAAGAAGCTTTATAGCTTGTGCAGCAAAAGCCTGGAATGATCTTCCCTTCTACTCGAGAAACTCCACTGATCTGCTACTTTTTAGGAAGCAACTGAAAACATGGCTTTTTAATCTATAACTTGTGTTTATATCTTAATGCCCAGAGGAAAGCAGTTAGTGCTAGGACACCCTTGGGTAACCGTTTGCGCTTTAGAAATACCAATAACATAACATAACATTAAGAACCCACCAGCAGTGTCTGTTGATAAACGATCAACCACTGTGGACAATTTCCGAATTTTATGCGAATTTAGAACGACTCCAACTGAGGGTATCAGTGCACCAAAAATATCACCAATTATCTCTGAAAAACTTGCTCTCTTTTTACGTGTTAATCCATGCTTTATTTCATTGATTTTATTATTTCTATCTACATGGTAAACTTTAGGAAAAACGATGCCAAAATAACAACTACCATACCAGTGTGCTGGCAACCTATAATAAGCATTCTTACCACACACATAATATACTCCTGGAAATACAGGATCAGTTCCACCTTTTAATCCCCATCCACCAGTTATCAGAAAAGTGTGTTCACATTTACTAGTACCAATGAAATAATTATTATAGTCAGTTTTTAGTCTAAGTAAACAAAGTTTCCCTTTATGATACCAATCCAGAGACATTGCAGCGTAAGTTTCGCCTTTCTTATAATTTCCTTCTCTAAAAGCCCATGGTGGTACATGTGACTTCTGTTCAGCAGCTTTCCTTTGAAAATCCTGTCTTCTATCTTCAACAATGTTAATAAATTCTTTCTCTTCAGCCCGCAAACTACAAGTCAAATTATTTCTATGAGCATATACTGTATCTACTGTCTGTGTAATATGGAAAAATTCTCCCATGTATCCCGCATTTCTATTACTATACACCTTATTCATATCTTTTCTAATAGGAATTTCTGAAAACACTGAATCCATATTTGAATAATAGTACTCCAAATTCCCCGTCATGTTAAAAAGACTCGTTAGAACACTACATGAAACACCATATGTTAAAGGAAGGTGATGGTAAGTCACCCCCTCTGAGACAGACGAAGGTAATTGCATGCACACGTAACAATCTCTCACATCCATTGTATCCACGTATTCATACAACAATTTGGTAAAAACATTTAACGAGAAATCACTAATTGATTTATCATGATGATAAATGCTATCATCAACTTGATCATTGTTAGTTTTAGGGGTTTCTTTAGTGACGGGATCCATTCTTTCACTAATCACATTATTAGTATTATTCTTGATATTAGTCACCATTAGAACAGGTACAAAGACAGTTAGTATTAACCATATTAACATTAATAGCAAAACACTACATAAGCAAACTTTGATACATCTACGTTTAAAACTAGGTTCTTGATTTCCAGTCACTATATCTTCTGCCATTTTGTATACTAAAAAAATTATAATCTAAGAAAAAAACCTAACAACTTTCTAAAAATCTTTTGACAAACTTGTCCAAAAACCACCGGAAAATAGTGTATCCAACACTTCAAGAGAAAGCTTCTTCTTTACCCCCCTCTTTTTCTTTCTTTTTTTTATTTATTTAAAAGAGTCTTCTTCAGATCATCTGGAAATTCCCAAATATTTTCACTGAATTTTGTTGCACCTTAATTTTTCACTGTTCTCTTTTAAGGCGGTCTCAGTTTGCTTTCATCAATTTGCTCAGTACTAGTTTCTCTTTCTATTTGATCTGTGCTTTCAATTTCTTCCAAAATGACATATGTCCATTCAGGAGCTCTGTATTTCCTGCTTGGGACTCTTATTCTCTTTGTTCTTCGTACTTATTCTTCCTCTGATTCTTCTTGTTCAGTTTGACTTGATACTTCATTTATTTGTTCTGTCCTTCTCTTTTCAAGAGTGTATTTCAGTCTTTTCACTCCACTTGGCCAATTGTCACCCTTTTTCGCTCTCTTTGCTTGAACCACTTCTTCACCCTTTCTTTCTGGTTCACAGGCTCTTTTATTTAGTCCCTTTCTTTGTTGAACTTGCTCTTGATCTTCGGCAACTTCTTTTTCTACTTGCTCAACAGCAGTCTTACGAGACCCAGTAGCTGGTGCCCACTCTACTTGACTTGTGCTTGGTTGTTCATCATCATTTTGCTTGTCAGAATCTGTCACTCTAGATTCTTTAGCTTCACAACCTTCAGCTTCTGGTTTCTTATTTTTATTCACCAGTTGCTGCTCACCTTCTTTTTCAAGTGGACTTGGGACTCTTCTGGTATGACTCGCATGGATCCAGTTTGGCAAGCCACCACACTTCACTGCTGTTGTTGTCACCAAAATGATCTGATAAGGTCCATGCCACCTGGGTTCTAAACACGACTTCCTCACATGTTTCTTGACAAGAACCCACTCTCCTGAACTCAGATCATGTGCCTGATCTGGCTGTGTTGTGGTTGCAATTTCTCCAACCTGATGAGACACAGAATGCACCAGATCAGCCAATCCTTTGCAATAATCAAGCACTAGATCATCAGAAATATTCATCAGTTTGTTTGCTGGTACAATCGCTTGTCTCATTGCTCTTCCCATCAGCACTTCATGAGGACTTAATCCAGTCCTTGTGTCTGGGATGCTTCTAAGACTCATCAATACCAGGGGCAAAGCATCAGGCCACTTCAGAGTTGTGGATGCACATACTTTTCCCAGTCTAGATTTTATAGTGCCATTAATTTGCTTGACCACTCCAGATGCTTCTGGTCGGAAGGCACAATGCAGCTTCTGCTCAATCTTTAGTGCTGCACAGATCATCCGAATTATTTCATTATTAAAATGAGATCCCCTATCTGTCTCTAAAGTGACTGGAAAACCAAACCTTGGAATTAGTTCTCTTAATAGTAGTTTCGGACAGTCAAACTATCATTTCTTCTTGTTGGATAAGCTTCTACCCAACGAGAAAACAAGCAAACAACTAACATATTTTAGTCCGTTACATGGGGGAAGCTCGATGAAATCAAGCTGGAACCTCGTAAATGGCCCTGCTGCTTTACCTATTCGTCCCCAACTCACAACTGTCTTTCTGCCTGGATTTTGCTAATGACATGTAACACACCTCTGGCATAAACTCTTTGCAATGACTCTGAATTTAGGATTATACTATGACTGCTTGAAGAGCCTTATCTTTGCATCTCTTCCAACATGTGCAATTCCATGGTATACCCTTGCAATTTGGATAATAAAGAATCTGGCATAACTGGTCTTTCATCAATATACACCCAAACTTCATCTTCTGCTCTCTTTCTGCAGCCTGATTTTTTCCAAATTTCCTTTTCCTCTTCACTTGCCTCTTCTTGTAACGGTCTAATCTCATCCCAGGTTTCCCAGGAGGAAAACATTAGGTGGCAATTAGTATTTTTCTTTTCCACCCCTCTGTTTATCGCAATTGAATTTTGTGCACAGAAACGCGCTACTTGATCAGCGTATTTGTTGCCGTTTGTCACATAATCCTTTCCTGACTTATGTGCAGAGCATTTTACCACTGCAATTTTCTTTGGTAATTGCAAAGCATCCAATAAATCTTTCACATTTTTGCTATTTCTTATAGTAGAACCTGAAGAAGTCAGAAATTCCCTTTGCATCCATAACTGTCCGAAATCGTGAACCACCCCAAAACCATATTGACTGTCCGTAAATATAGTTACTTTCAAATTTTTGCCAATTTTGCATGCTCTAATCAGAGCTATGAGCTCAGCAATTTGTGCAGAATTTACCCCTTGTAGACAGGATGCTTCCAGAACCACAGCCACTGTGCTTACTGCATAAGCAGAACTCAATTCGCCTTTTTCATTTCTCAGACAAGATCCATCAACAAACATCACACTATCTGATTCTTTTAACGGGGTATCCTTAATGTCTGGCCTTGGTTTCGTGCACAATTCTGTCACATCCAAACAATCATGATCTGCTTCTTCTCTTACTTCCTCACAAAATTGACTAGGCAACAATGTTGCCGGATTTATTGTTGTACATCTCACTACTGTCACATTTTCTGCACCCAATATTACTCTTTCATACCTAGTCAGCCGACTATAGGTCATGTGCTGCGTACGTGTTCTTGTCAAAAGAATCTCAACTGAGTGTGGCACGTATACTTTAACTGGATGTCCCATCACAATCGCTTCACTTTGTTCCAAACTCACACAAGTAGCAGCTACTGCTTTCAAACAACCTGGTAAAGCTGCAGCCACTGAATCCAAAGTAGCAGAAAAATATGCCACTGGACGTCGTGCCATCCCATGTCTCTGAGTCAAAACTGAAAGTGCACACCCATCTCTTTCACAACAGTACAGCGCAAAATCCTTTGTATAATCTGGCATTCCCAATGCAGGTGCTCGACAAAGACTGTCTCGTAACTTAAAAGCATTCATGCTTTCATCGTCCAATTCAATCGGATCAGTCACATCTTTGTGTGTCAACCTCTGTAGAGGCTTTGCAATCAGTGAAAAACCACTGATCCACTGTCTGCAGTATCCAACCATTCCCAGGAACATTCTCACTTCCTTTTGAGTTTTGGGAGGACTCATTTGTTGAATCACATTGATCCTTTCTGGCGTCACTTTTCTCACTCCTTTCTCTATTTTGTGTCCCAAATATTGGACCTCTTGTTTACAAAACTGTAATTTTGCTGGTGACACTTTGTGTCCCCCTTCTGCCAGATGATTCAGTAAGGCAATTGTATCTGTCACACATGCCTCTCGTGTTTTTGATGCCACCAGTAGGTCATCAATGTACTGAACCAAAACCAATTTTTCTGGCATAATCAAAGGCTCCAAACATTTTTTCAAAATCTGATTAAAAATCGATGTACCCTTGAGGAACTCGACACCATGCCAAAACACAGTCTCCGAACCGGAACGCAAATAAATATTGGCTATACGGATGTAAGGGAATCGAGAAAAATGCCTGACACAGATCAATTACTGTATACCATTCTGCATCACAGGGAATCTGATATAGAATCACTGCTGGATTCGGTACTATTGGACAACATGGTATTACAATCTTATTTACCTTTCGTGAATCCTGTACTATCCTATATTTTCCACTTGGCTTCTTAATTACCATAATAGGTGAATTACAAGGACTGCTTAGTATTTCTTTTAAAGTGCCTTGCTCAATCATTTGGTCAATCACAGGAATAACTCCTGATATTATCTCAGGACTCATTTTGTATTGGGGTGTGTTTGGAAATGTTGCACCCGGTTTCACCGTAACCTGAATAGGATCCACACCTTTCATCAGGCCAATCTCTTTTCCTGAGAAATCCCATACATCAGATCTTAATGTATCTCTCAACTCTGCAGGCAAATCTTCTTCAGTAAGAAGTGAAAATAGTTCATCCACTTCTGTTCCTTGCTTTGCTAACATCATTTTAAACGCAACATCCTCATCTGGTGTTTGAAAAGCAATACCATCTGGTGTACAATAAATTGTGCAATTCATTTTGCACAGTAAATCTCTCCCTAACAGATTCACCGGACTCGTATCACATACCACTAACCGATGCATGTCTCTGAATCTTCCAATATGAACTTCTATTGGCTTTGTTATTGGGGTTCTGATATGCTTATTTGAAACTCCTATGACTTGGATAGTTTCTCCAGAGAGGGGTAGGTTTGGAATTTCTGCTGCTCTCACAGTAGAACAAGTAGCACCAGTGTCCACTAGGAATGTAATATCATTACCTTCCACTTTTCCATCAACAAATGGACCTGACTGATCTACCTCTTTCGTTGCCAAGCACGCACTCTTCCTCCCCCCTCAGGCACCGTCATTGAGATGAGTCTGAATCACTCTCATTGCACTGCAACAAGTATTGTGGAATCATTTGCACATTTTGATTCTTACCAATTAGTTCATTCACGTGAAATCCAGTGTTCGCACTGTATCTCTGCACCTGAGCATTCACATTATTTGGCATTGGAGCTTGTGGTACCTGTAACTGTGGAGTAACTATTTGCTGCTGCTGTTGCTGTTGTTGATTCACAACCACCTCATTCTGCATCTGTGAATTTAAATTTTGATTTAACCCATTATTTTTCTGAGCAGATCTACACTCGTTCTTCCAATGTCCAACTTTTCCGCACGCATGACAAGGATATTTCCTTTTCATTTCATCTTTGTTCATCTTACCTCTACCTCTACCACCACTCAGTACTTGACCATTCTGATTCTGACCTCTCATTAGAAAATCTGTTTGGGAACCACTATTTCCTTCTTGCTGCTCTGCTACCTTCACTTGTGCCCACATCATTTTCTCTTTTAGCTTCTTATGTCTCGATTCAATATCATCTCTACAATACTTTGCATACCTCAATATTTCATCAACCGTTTTACTCTGCCAACAAATCAAATGCTGCTGAATCATGTTACTAAATTCTGGCTTTAATCCAAAAACAAAACAATACACAAAATATCCCATATCTTTATCTCCAATATTCTCAAACCCACTGTACTGTTTGAACACCTGTAACAACCTTTCATAATAAGCATGTACCGACTCCTTTGGTTCTTGGGTTATTCTGTCAATTTTAACCCAATCTGTTTCTTTCGGAGAAATTTTTCCTTTCAGGTATGTAATTACCTGATGATATTTTCTCATCACCTCATCTGAAGGTGCACCTGTTTTCGGATCTCTAGGATATTCTTCTTTAGGCCAATCAACAGTAATCTTACACTCTGTCCATAAATCTGCTGGGACAACAATCTCAAATAGACCATCCAGATCTTTCAACAAGACTTTTGAAACCTTCACAAACCTCTCTACTTGTTTGTACCATTCAACAGGTTTTTCCCTCAGTCTAGGAAAGTCATGAGTACAAGACAATATATCCTGTCTTGTCCAAGGAACGTGAACATATCCACCACCCGGAACTTCTCTCATTGGACACACCCTTTCAGCCTGTTCTGTTTCTCTTAGTGGAAATGAAGACGCATTCTTATTGGCATTCATTTCTTCTTTCTTTTTCACCCATCTGCCTTTCCACCATTCTACATCTCCGCATTTCTTCAGAATATTCATTAATTCTTTTATTTGCAGTCTTTTACCAGATGCCTTCAAACTCTCTAAATCCTTTTCAGTAAAATCCAGTCTATATGTTTTCTGTAACACTTTTGACTTCTCTATGTCCACTCCATATTCACAAGCAGCCTCTGTCAACTTATCATGAATATTTCTCGCTCTCCAAGTAATATTTTTGCACAGAAATAACAACTCTTCATCTCGATAATTACCCAATCTGTCTGGACTTATTGTACCAATAATCATTTCTTCCTAATCCACTCTCAATTTACCCACATCTATACTCTGTGGTTGAGGTTTTTGCTTTTCCATTCCCCTTATCCAGTCATCTAATTCATCTGGTGAGGGTCCCATTGAACTACCTGATATCGGAGTAACATTCTGCACTAATCTCCTTGGATCCATTTGCGCACTTCTCTTAGGGGTTTCAGTTAACAACTCACAAACTGGCAAATCAATTAATGAAGTACTTGTCTCTGACTGTTCTACCTGATCATCTATCGTTACCACTTTATTCCTGTCTCTATTCATTGGGACTTTCAACGTATGTACTTTTGATATATTCTGGTTTTCTCCATCCAACGGAACTACAGGTCCAATCGTTACTGGCACTGTTAATGCTTCCGCATTCAGATTCAACTGATTAATTATCTGAGTCAACTCCTCTCTTGCCCTATTCAACATATCCATTTCACTCTCTTGTACTGTTCTAGTCACTATCGGGACTTGTGAAACCTGCGGAATTAGTGGGGTTCCCATTAATGGTGCATTTGGGACTGTCTCACTTGTGTTCTCTTGATAAGGTGGAGGTTTTTTAGTCAAAATGTCTCATCGTCAGAATCACTTAGGACAAAATCTATCCTTGATGACTCTACATTTTTCTTCTTCTTCTCTTTACATTTGCCTCCGTTTGCTTCTTCAGCAACTAAAACTGGATATAGACCCTCACAACCACTCTCCTCCATCTTTTCATCCTTTCTCCTCGACTTTCAAAAGGATATCTAGTCATAATATTCCTGTATCTTCTTCCGCCCCTATACTTCTCTCGCTCATATGCCTCATATTCCCATTCCTCAAGCGCTTCATATTGAGTAGGTCTAGGTCTAGGTTCTAGAGAATTCATTCGTTCTCTCAGATTCTGTAGAATCCTTACATTAAATGTACCATGCTTTGGAAAAGCTAGAACACCATCATCTTCTGTGTATTTCACCCAATTCTCTAACCAAGTACACGTATGATAACCACATTCCAACATCATAAAAGAAGCAGCTGTTCCCGGAGGTGGAATAAGAATTCCCTCTCTCGTAACTATTGGTTTGTCCTTTTTAAAGAAACTTTTTATCTTATTAACCAACTTCATTTTTCCCAAGACTTCTTGTTAAAACACAATTTAATAAACAAACAGCAAAGCCTTCGTACTTTCGCTTATTCTATTCGCTAACAACCGTCCAATACCAGCGCGACTCACACCAACAAACCAATCAGAACACTCCTACGTAATCAGTACCTTGACCAATACTAGCGCAATTCACAGTAATCGACCAATCACAGCACTTCAAACGCCAGCGGCCTGACCAATGCCAGCGCGGCTTTTCCTGACGTTAGTATTACTCCTTTCTACTGACCCTCCCTTTACAAAATAATACGGCAATGTTTTTCTATACTTTTCTCAATAAAACTTGTTAGAAACCAACATAAAACAATGCTACTTTGTCTGTTCCACTAAATAAAGAGATAGTCCTCACTTCAAAAATAAATATTCTTTCACTTCGAGTAAAACAACGACCAGCGCTATTCTACACCCAAAAAGCTACAGGAGGACTTGGTACTCCTCTAGGGATACTAGCCAAAGTTTCGGAAGAGGACTTTCACGTGGAAAGAGGTCTTGGTACTCCTTTGGGGATGTAAGGCCAGAGTTTTGGAAGTGGACCCTTTGCTATTTCACACATAATCTACTCTCAAACGAAATAGTCCCTAATTTAACACCAACACCCTCTCGCCGTTGAGTATTACGACAACAGACAAAGTACTTCTGCAGTGTGAAACCTTATCCACACTATTCTTCTGCCTCTTCAGGCTAATACATTTTCATCCCGGGATCTTAGGTAACTCCGTACCCGTTCTTCAAGACAACATAGAACAAAACACTAACTTTTCATATTAAGGAAACAAATAATCAATAATCAATAATTATTACCAAACTAATCAATAATAACCATCCTCTGCTACCAAAAGCAGATCCAGCGCCAATCAGGGATCAATAATCGATAATACACAATCACTGGCCCTTACACATACACCCAACATAAATCCCTGATAGCACTGTTTCGAGTTTATTCGTTAAATCAGTTGTTTACTAACTACAGGCTCATCTTAACATACTATATACACAACTGAACCTGAAATCAAACTCTCTTTCCTCTGGTCGATGGACCATTAGTTGAAGAGTTGATGATAACTATTTATTGATCTACACTGTTGAATAAAGCACAAACTCAATATAAAGTTAATAATATTTATCGCAAATAATGTGGAGGTAAATGCTCATCATGTACAGTTTTACAAGGCAAACAAAGAATAAATCACAGAGAGAGAACATTTGTCAAAGCAATAAGATATTAAACTCAAATCACAATGATTAGAATGCAATGAAGGAGTGGATAGATGAAGAGACATAAGTTTCAGAGACAAATATACTTTTGCAAATAATTATGCAAGTTACAGATTTTAGCTATACGAACCTAAGTATTTTAGTGGAAAGTCTACCCCCTGGCCATGGGAAATAGATGGGGGTTCCCCGGAAAGATTCAGGGAACAAAGAGTAGAACAGGAACCGGAAACAGGTAGGCCTCTATCTGCATACAGCAAACCGACGGACAGCGACGATCTCCCCTCACTAGCTTCTTCAAAGAGACGACGCCCAAGAGTTCTCAAACTGTTCAGTAAACCTGCGCTCGCAACCAATAACACCTCCCAAACACCCCAGTTATACTCTAAAAACCTACATGTCCATCCCACCATTTTAGCAACATTTATCAGAATCCCAGTCTCTCATTGGTCAGTTTAGGGGGTGTTCTATCACACCACCATAGTCACGTCCATGGTTTCACAGCATTCATTGTTCAAACTTTGTCATCAATACGTAATCCACCTTCACAAATACAGCTTCCTTCCATTTGCAACATGTTACGAAAAACTCTATATTTTATTGTCCGCCTTCTGCAGCTTCCGCGGAAGAAGTTTGTACATTTGCTCATGATCTCACGGCCATCCTTCCGTTACTTGGCAGACAAACAATGGTTTACAAAGGTCGTTTACTTTGCCTTCTTCATCTCTCTCAGAGCTCGAATTTTCAGCTTTTATTTGATTTTTCTGCTATTAACCCTTGACTCGTCATGCAAACAATGTAAGCCCATGCAAGCTTCACTACGATGAATAAAACACAGACATCATTAATTTCTTGAAATATAATTTTCACTGTTTTACCACCCACCATTACACTATCCCGCGTTATTCATCTATTAAAGCATTAACACACCGAAAACAGCATTATTAATTTTTCAAGCCAAACGTAAATGCGGCCTAGTTTTTCATGCATTAGTCCACGTATTAGTGCACGCATGCACATAAGCATTTCCCCGTGTTTTTTGTGTTTTTGCATGTTAGTTTCACTGCACACGATTAGTAAATGTTACCGAGGAATTAATCCGAGCAGGTTTTTTACTTTTTCAAACCCCTGCTCCATCATTACTCGTGTGTAGAGAACATGTATTGATAAATATTGTTATACAGTGTTGGTCAATCAATCAATCAAACATTTGTACAGCGCGCTACTCACCCGTGAGGGTCTCAAGGCGCTAGAGGGGGAGGGGGATGGCGCAGCTACTGATCGAACAGCCAGGTTTGGAGAAGTCGCCTGAAGGTCAGCAGGTCCTGGGTCTGTCGCAGGTGGATGGGGAGGGTGTTCCATGTCTTGGCGGCAAGGTGGGAGAATGACCCACCTTGGAAACCCAACTAGGAAAGCCGAGTATTATGAGGCTCGCATAATTGAAGCGCCAAATAAACAGAAGGAGACTTTTAAGATCCTCAATGAACTGAGTAAAAAGCCGGATATAAATCCTGCAGTAGCACCCTCAGATTGTAATGCACTGCAGTCCTTTTTTCTCCAGAAGATAGCAGATATCCTCCTGGAGATTGAAAAAATCCCCATCACCCTGAGCTCCTTGGAGCTGCGTACACCCTCACTTCCCACCGGACAGCTCCTCACTAGTTTCCCTCCACTGGACCCAGATTCTCTGATGCTCCTGATAAATAGAATCAAATCAGGCTCTCCAGCTGACCCATGCCCGCCTAGGATCTTTCGGATGGCCCTGCTGCCCTGGAGAGTCAAATTCTCACTCACTTGAATAACTCCTTGGCGAATGGTCAAGTCCCCGTCAATTTTAAGGAGGCCAGAGTTACTCCCCTACTAAAAAAACCGGGAGCAGACAAGGCTGAGCTCAAAAATTATAGACCCATCTCCCAGCTCCCGTTCCTGGCGAAGGTTGTGGAGCAACATGTCTTGAAGACAACCTCAGCGTTCCTGGAGGAACATGAGTTACTCCAACCCCGCCAGGCTGGGTTCAGAGCCCACTACAGTACGGACCTAGTCATGTTATCTGTACTTGACGATCTTAAGATGAAGGCCGATAACAAAGAGCCGAGCGCCCTGATTCTTTTAGATCTTTCGGCGGCGTTCGACACGGTCAGCCACACAACACTACTGACCCGGCTGACGGCCCTGGGCATTCGAGGGCACGCCTATAACTGGTTAGAATCTTTTTATCGGAACGCTCGCAGAGGGTCCAACTTGGTGCCCAAGTGTCGGAAAAGGGCAATATCTCCCTGCGGAGTCCCTCAGGGCTCCGCACTGTCCCCGCTCCTCTTTAATATATATCTGCAGCCCCTGGTAGCTGCACTAACCAATATGGACTGCCAGGTTTTTAACTATGCGGATGATACCCAGCTCATCCTGAGGATTGATAACTCGGTCTGTGCCCAAGTATCAGTCCAGAACATCCTCAGGTTCACAGTCAACTGGATGGCGGCAAATTCCCTAAAAATTAACCCAGATAAAACCGAAGTACTAGCCTTCCCATCAAAAAACAACCCCTGGAGCGGCCTGTTTTGGCCCCAAGAGTTGGGGGCCCCTCCCAGCCCATCACCAGTGGTAAAAAGCCTGGGAATCAAGATAGACTCCGAGCTCTCTATGATCCATCAAGTTAACTCGGTGGTGGGCATATGTATTGGGCTTCTAAGGCAGTTGAGGAAACTGGTTCCTCTGCTTTCAGTGTCATCTCTGAAAATTATAGTATCAGCAACTATTGTCTCACGACTCGACTATGGCAATGCGCTGTATGTCGGGCTCCCCCAGAAACTCACAAACAAACTACAAGTGGTACAGAATGATGCAGCTAGGCTGATCTTCAGGCTGCCTAGAAGAACTCATGCCACTCCTCTGCTGCGTAAGCTGCACTGGCTGCCTGTTAAGCAGAGAGCGAAATTCAAGGGACTCTGCATTGTCCACAAAGCTCTCTACGGACAAGCCCCAGGGTACATAAGGGAACGTTTAACCAAATATGTGCCAAGGCGGGCCCTTCGTTCAGCAGAAGCCGTCCAGCTGGTTTGCCCTCGAAGTAACTTGGTTTCCAAAGGGGAACGAGCCTTCTCGATCCTCCTGCCACAACTCTGGAACCAGTTGCCCGATACTCTCCGGAAAGAACCTGTCTTGCTTCTTTTCCGGAAACAGTTAAAAACTGTTCTCTTCAGGGAAGTACTAGAGGCGATGTAAGACCTCTTAATACTATGGAGACCTCCCCGCTTTGATGCTGTCTTGCTTCTCTCTAAGCGCTAAGAGACCTGTCGGTGTACATGCGCTATATAAGTATAAATAACATAACATAACATAACCTGCCGCCGGTGGTAGTTCGGCGGATGCGTGGGACGGTGGCGAGGGCGAGGTCAGTGGAGCGAAGCTGTCAGTTCGGGGTGTAGAAGGTGAGTCGTTCGTTGAGGTAGGCTGGTCCGGTGTTGTGGAGAGCTTTGTGAGCGTGGGTGAGGAGCTTGAAGGTGATCCTCTTGTTGACCGGGAGCCAGTGCAGGTCTCTCAGGTGGGCGGTGATGTGGCTGTGGTGAGGGATTCCGAGGATGAGGTGTGCGGAGGCGTTTTGTATGCGTTGGAGTCGTTTCTGGAGTTTGGCCGTGGTTCCCGCGTAGAGGGCGTTGCCGTAGTCCAGCCTGCTGCTGACGAGGGCTTGGGTGACCGTCCTTCTGGTGTCGGTGGGGATCCATCTGTAGATCTTGCAGAGCATGCGGAGGGTGTTGAAGCAGGAGGAGGAGACAGCGTTGACTTGCTGGGTCATAGAGAGTGTTGAGTCCAGGATGAATCCTAGGTTGCGTGCGTGGTTGGTGGGTGTCGGGGCAGCTCCCAGCGTGGTTGGCCACCAGGAGTAGTCCCATGCGCGGGGTCACAGATGTTCAGTTGTTTGGGACCTAGTATCTATATCTCAGGAATAGCCACGTGCTTCCTGAATTGTAGGTGATGATGTATGTTTCATAATTTGGCTGAAATTCCAGAGTTTACCACAAGTACTCAGAATGAAGATCTTCCAATTGATTTCTTTCTTAAAGGCAAGGACAACCAGTCTTGAATGTAGCCTCCTGCTTTGGTGGTGTTATTGTGGGCCTTATAGAGGGAGTGTTTTGTGGGCAATATAGAGTGCTGTAAAAGCTCAACTTATTGCTATAGGTAGCCAGTGAAATGCTTGAAGCTCTGGAGGAATGTGCTCAATTGGGAGTAGGCGAAGTAGTATCTTGCTGCAATGTTTTGGATCCTTTGCAGTTTTTGTAATCTTGCTGTGATTTTTTGGTTCCACCGAAGTTTTTGTATTGCAAAGCATGGGGCTCCAAGGTACAGGCTGTGATGTAATCAACTCTCAGTATTATGAGGGTCAGAATAGACAGTAGTTTCTGATGATACCTTAGGCAAGGGAGGATGTGTTTTAGTGTTTGCATTATGCAGAAGGTGATTTTAGTAATCAGGGATAATTTGGTGCCCATGGTCACTTCTAGATTTCTCACTTCATTCGATGTTGCTAGAGGGGCTATTCTAGAAGCCAACCTTTACAGAGTATTCTAGATATGATTTAGAAATCAGTTTCAGGGTATGTGCATGGGTTTGCTTTCGAACTATATATAGTGGAACATACCATAAGAATTGTTGCTCTATTAGATAGGACTCAGACTGAAAATCACAGGGTGTGAATCATGATGTTTGGCACTGAAAAAGCATTTGACCAGGTTGTATCGGAGTTCATTGGATAGTGCTGACACAAAGGAAATCAGTTTTTCATTTATTTTTTGGATACAACCAGCATAAAAGGCTCCTGAGCACAATGAATTGTTAACAGAGCTGCCAGAGGCATATGCCATCAAAATAAGGATCCAACAAGGCTGCTAATTGTCATCTTTGATATTATTACTTTTTATAGATTCTCTAATGTTGTTCTAATGAAGTTTGGCATTAAGCCACTCAAAACAGTGCTCTTTGTGAACAATGTTGGTGTTTTCATTACAAAATGGATAAGGCTCCATTAAGGAATGTTAAATTGCAAGACATTCAATAGATGTGTTGGGTATAAACTTCGTTTCCCCAAAACGTTTGATCATTCAGTATTAGTCAAGTGTCAAACTGGCAGAGTATTTGGGAATTAAGATCAGTAATACCCAACCTATGCTTCATGCAAACAATGGAGCTTTATTTCCATAAATCTTATTATGGCCTTTAAAAAATGTCTTAATGTAGTACTGTCACTTACAGACCACAGCAAGAGTGTGAAAATCTGACTATTACTCAAAGACATTATTGGTAAAGAAAAGTGGTGTACCATAACGCGGATAATATGCCCAGTATAGCTACCATAAGGACATCCATCTTTTTAGATGTAACTCCTTTTTTTGACCGCAGAATTCTGGTGTTGTCCAACGCTTTGTGCGACTTTCAGGCAACTTTCCAGCACAAAAGAAGTTTTGCGCTGAAAAGTGAAAACACAAAAACTTTTGTGATGTAAACCCAGAGCAAAATGTTTGATAATCCGGGCCTTAGAATTTGACATTTTACTGAAAAAAACATATGCCTATGCAATCGGCGACTACCTCCTGGCACATTGTGTAATGGAAATATGCTCATGTAATCAACCCGTAACCTAGGACAGTGAAAAGCCGCCGTTCTTCTTGGCTGTATCTATGTGATGTAAAGTACTCTAACATTCAATCAGATAAAGCTTACATCTAAATAAATACTGTATATGACTTTATATATAAAAAATATCTGTGTACAACACATGCTTTTCAGTATATAATGGATTCATCTCAGTAAACAATTTAAACCACTTCCAAAATTATGTATTCAATTTACTGACCAGTGTCTAGTTCATGAGACTTGAATTATGTCTGTAACAACTCCACCCCCTAATCTCTACACAGTTCACTTAATGTATTTGGGAAAATTATAGCAACCATGCTGATTGTTTAACTTTATACAGCGAAACAAAGAATGCAGAATGGTCCTCACCATAGTTTTTGCCACCATATAAATAACAACAAGCATATCAGCTCATCTATTGCTCCTAAAGTTGTAATTCAACAAACTTTCTGTGCATCTTATAAATTCATATTTCACATTATATATTTCTGGCACTCGATCAAATATAGAGAGGCAAGCATCAATAAGAGTTTATTGTAAGAGTCAATAGCAGACACTATTGAATTACATTATTTAAGATTTTATCACATTAGATTGCAAAGGCTGATCTTACAAAAGATGTGTTTTTCCAGAACAGTGAGTTTAAAATTAGGTATTGACAGGCTGATTCAGTGCATTACATTGAAATTAAGCTTATTCTTCTCTGTGCTGTAGAAATTATGCGTAAAATTGAAATTTACGGTAAGTGCAATACTGTGACTACTTTTGAGCTAGTGTGCTATGTTTTGTGTGTTTTCAATCTCCATGTGAATAGAGCACTTCTCTCCGTGGGAATATGAAAGGCAATGCACTGACGTTTGTCATGAATTTGGGAACCCTAGGGACTAGTCACAAAACTCGGTTACTAAAAACGTCAAATCTACAGGCTTCCTCCCGTGCTGAGAGTAGAAATCTGATTTATTGGATTCACAAAACTTTCAGGAAAACTTCTGCATATCAACAACGGTGTTTATTTTGCAGGAGTGAACTATTATATGCTGTGGCGAAACACCACTGCCTAAAGCAGCATGAATTATAGAGGTGTTACTTCCCATCCCAGCCCTGGAAACATTTACCCTAACTTTTTAGGTCGAGCATTCAAGACCTCTTGTATATACTTATATGTGTATGTACTTTGTGGGCTCTGGAGATCAGCCCTAGTACTTGTCTGCTTCCGCTTAGGGACTTTTTCTGTTCAACTGCCTCTATTTAACTGTCTTGATAGAAAACGACCAGTAGAGGTCAATAAAATACCAGAATTGCTTTCTGCTTTCTTGCTTTTTTATTTTTCTGGCAACTGCCTCTATTTAACTTTCTTGATAGAAAACGACCAGCAGAGGTCAGTAAAATACCAGAATCACTTTAGCATTCTCTAGATTCCAGTCCATAGAAATTGTCTCCCACAAGAACCCATAGACAATAATATTTTTTTTATCTTGTATTTTCAGTGATATGACCACCGAGGGCCCTGATTTTATATTAAAAACAGAGCTGTGTACTATACCATTTCCAGCTGAAAGGCAATATTTCTCTCCACGTGTTCTCATACCTGGTTTATTTTACAGCCATCTCAGTTTAATTAAGCCAACCTCCATCGTGCATTTGAAATACTTTTATGTTAAATGTAGCTTTTTGTGGTACAGATGACGTAGTTTAGTTTGTGATATTAACACTGTATATCTTTTATATTAATACTATTCCAAAATCATATATAATGTGCGTAAGTTCAGGGTATTTTTTAATATATAGGGGTGGTAGGTCTTTATGTCAAAAGTCGTACACATTTTTTTATTAATTACTCGAGTTGTAGCTTGGCTAGATGCTTGAGAATTGCGGAAACTAGTATCTTATAAAGTTTAGATAGAACCGAAGTAATATATGTCTCGGCCCTGTATTTTGCTTTCAGCCCTGGCACTTTATATTTTACAAATTAATAATTGTAGGCTTTTATTTGGGACTTACATAGCTGCAGAGTATTGAAGCGTGGAACTTGCAGCTTGTTTGATTTTGCATAAGCAGGTCTGGTTTGGGGGTTTTCTCTTCAGCTGAATTTACACTTATTGTGTTTGTGTCGCTATAAAGGTGAGTAATTTTTTATTTAATTGCAAATAGTTTAGAGATAATTCATTCAAGAGAAGGAGTATTTAGAGTATAGTTTTTTATAGCATTTTTGGCGTGTTTTTGGGCATTTTTAAAAGTTTGCTTTTAGCCCCGGCACTTCATGTTTTACAAATTAAGCACTGGGTGTAGGCCTTTATTTGGGACTTATGTGGCTGCAGAGTGCTGGAAAGTTAAACGTGGTAGTTGCTGCTTGTTTGATTTTTGATAGGCAAGTTTGTTTATTTAATAGCAAATAGTTAGCAGACAATTTATTTAAGGGAAGGAGTATTTAGAGTCTAGTTTCTCATCGCATTTTGGACGTGCTTTTGGGCATTTTTTAAGTTTTGCTTTTAGCCCCGGCACTTTATGTATTACAAATTAAGCAGTAGGTGTAAGCTTTTATTTAGGACTTATATGGCTGCAGAGTGCTAGAGCTTGGAACTTGCTGCCTGTTTGTTGTTTAATAGGCAAGTCCGGTTTGGTGCTTTTCTCTTAATCTGCATTTACACTTATTGTGTTTGTATCAAAGGATGCATGCTTTTCGGGAAGCATCTAGGCAGATAGAGCTGGAGAAAGTCTAATGTGACCAAATAGGCAGGTTTTGTGGTTGTTGCTATAGAAGTGAGTAATTTTTTATTTAATTGCAAATAGTTTGAAGACAATTCATTCAAGGGAATGAGTATTTAGACTCTACTTTGACATCGCGTTTTTGATGTGCTTTTGGGCATTTTTTAAAATTTTGCATTTAGCCCGACACTTCATGTTTTACAAATTAAGCACTGGCTCTGTAGGCCTTTATTTGGGAACTGTGTGACTGCAGAGTGCTGGAGAGTAAAACGTGGCAGTTGCTGTTTGTTTGATTTTTCATAACAAGTCTGCTTATTTAATTGCAAATAGTTTGAAGACAATTTATTGAAAGGAAGGAGTATTTTGAGTGTAGTTTCTTATCGCGTTTTTTGACATGTTTTTGGGCACTTTCAGAGTTTTGATTTTAGCCCCGGCACTTCAAGTTTTACAAATTAAGCACTGGGTGTAGGCCTTTATTTAGGACTTATGTGGCTGCAGAGTGCTGCAGAGTAGAATGTAGCAAAACCAAAGGGGATGATGGACGGAGTGTTGAACATTGCAAGCACTCACCCCCAGTCAACTGATCTGGGTTTAATCCATCATCATTCTTTAGCTCACTTCGCCACCCCAGTTCAGACATGCCCATATGCAAATCAGTCTGACCCTGTGCCTCATAGGAACAGTCCAGCCCGAACTGCCAAGCCATGTCTTCCCTGGACCGGAAACAAGCATCCTGGGACCGGTTTCTGGCTTACAGCCGTCATCAGCCAGGCTATCTTGAATCCAGTGACAAAGTGAGCAAGGGACCCACGTCTGGGCATACCCTGCCAACTTAGGGCGAACATAGCAAAACCAAAGGGGATGATGGATGGAGTGTTGAACATTGCAAGCACTCACCCCCAGTCAACTGATCTGGGTTTAATCCATCATCATTCTTTAGCTCACTTCGCCATCCCAGTTCAGACATGGCCATATGCAAATCAGTCTGACCCTGTGCCTCATGGGAACAGTCCAGCCCGAACTGCCAAGCCATGTCTTCCCTGGACCGGAAACAAGCATCCTGGGACCGGTTTTTGGTTTACAGCCGTCATCAGCCAGGCTATCTTGAATCCAGTGACAAAGTGAGCAAGGGACCCACGTCTGGGCATACCCTGCCAACTTAGGGCGAACATAGCAAAACCAAAGGGGATGATGGACGGAGTGTTGAACATTGCAAGCACTCACCCCCAGTCAACTGATCTGGGTTTAATCCATCATCATTCTTTAGCTCACTTTGCCACCCCAGTTCAGACATGGCCATATGCAAATCAGTCTGACCCTGTGCCTCATGGGAACAGTCCAGCCCGAACTGCCAAGCCATGTCTTCCCTGGACCGGAAACAAGCATCCTGGGACCGGTTTCTGGCTTACAGCTGTCATCAGCCAGGCTATCTTGAATCCAGTGACAAAGTGAGCAAGGGACCCACGTCTGGGCATACCCTGCCAACTTAGGGCTGAACATAGCAAAACCAAAGGGGATGATGGACGGAGTGTTGAACATTGCAAGCACTCACCCCCAGTCAACTGATCTGGGTTTAATCCATCATCATTCTTTAGCTCACTTCGTCACCCCAGTTCAGACATGGCCATATGCAAATCAGTCTGACCCTGTGCCTCATGGGAACAGTCCAGCCTGAACTGCCAAGCCATGTCTTCCCTGGACCGGAAACAAGCATCCTGGGACCGGTTTCTGGCTTACAGCCGTCATCAGCCAGGCTATCTTGAATCCAGTGACAAAGTGAGCGAGGGACCCACGTCTGGGCATACCCTGCCAACTTAGGGCGAACATAGCAAAACCAAAGGGGATGATGGACGGAGTGTTGAACATTGCAAGCACTCACCCCCAGTCAACTGATCTGGGTTTAAGCCATCATCATTCTTTAGCTCACTTCGCCACCCCAGTTCAGACATGGCCATATGCAAATCAGTCTAGGCGAACATAGAAAAACCAAAGGGGATGATGGACGAATGGCATGGTGAGCAAAAAAACAATGGATTTAGGCCCAGATCTCTGTACTGGGGTGAATGTATGACATTGTTCTGCATTTTGTCCATCAACTGTTGTTTTTGCATTTGTCACCCCGAGTGGGACGGGTATGCTCAGACGTGAGTCCCGTGCTCTCCATGCCACTGGAATCAAGCTATCCTGGCTGATGAGGGCTGAAAGCCCGAAACCGGTCCTAGGATGCTTGTTTCCAGTCCAGGGAGGACCTGGCTTGGCAGTTCGGGCTGGACTGTTCCCATGGGGCACGGGGTCAAGACTGATTTGCATATGGCTGGGTTCAAACTGGAATGGCATGGTGAGCAAACAAACGATGGATCTAGGCCCAGATCTCTGTACTGGGGTGAATGTATGACATTGTTCTGCATTCTGTCCATCAACTGTTGTTTTTGCATTTGTCACCCCGAGTGGGATGGGTATGCTCAGACGTGAGTCCCGTGCTCTCCATGCCACTGGAATCAAGCTGTCCTGGCTGATGAGGGCTGAAAGCCCGAAACCGGTCCTAGGATGCTTGTTTCCAGTCCAGGGAGGACCTGGCTTGGCAGTTCGAGCTGGACTGTTCCCAAGGGGCACAGGGTCAAGACTGATTTGCATATGGCTGGGTTCAAACTGAATGGCATGGTGAGCAAAAAAACGATGGATTTAGGCCCAGATCTCTGTACTGGGGTGAATGTATGACATTGTTCTGCATTCTGTCCATCAACTGTTGTTTTTGCATTTGTCACCCAGAGTGGGACGGGTATGCTCAGACGTGAGTCCCGTGCTCTCCATGCCACTGGAATCAAGCTATCCTGGCTGAAGAGGGCTGAAAGCCCGAAACCGGTCCTAGGATGCTTGTTTCCAGTCCAGGGAGGACCTGGCTTGGCAGTTCGGGCTGGACTGTTCCCATGGGGCACAGGGTCAAGACTGATTTGCATATGGCTGGGTTCAAACTGGAATGGCATGGTGAGCAAAAAAACGATGGATTTAGGCCCAGATCTCTGTACTGGGGTGAATGTATGACATTGTTCTGCATTCTGTCCATCAACTGTTGTTTTTGCAGAGTAGAATGTGGCAGTTGCTGCTTTGCTTTTAGCCCCGGCACCTCATGTTTTACAAATTAAGCACTGGGTGTAGGCCTTTATTTGGGACCTATGTGGCTGCAGAGTGCTGGAGAGTAAAACGTGGCATTTGCTGCTTGTTTGATTTTTAATATGCAAGTCTGGTTATTTAATTGCAAATAGTATTTAGAGTCTACTTTGTCATCGCGTTTTTGACGTGTTTTTGGTCATTTTTAAAGTTTTGCTTTTAGCCCCAGCACTTTATGTTTTACTAATTAAGCAGTGGGTGCAGGCTTTTATTTAGGACTTATGTGGCTGCAGAGTGCTAGAGCTTGGAGCTTGGAGCTTGCTGCTTGCTTGTTCTTTGATAGGCTAGTCCGGTTTGGTGCTTTTCTCTTAATCTGCATTTACACTTATTGTGTTTGAATCAAAGGTTGCATGCTTTTTGGGGAGCAGCTAGGCAGAAAGAGCTGGAGTAAGTCTAATGTGACCAAATAGGCAGGTTAGCATAGATTAGCAGTATAATAATGCTCTTTATTAAAAACTACAACACTAAACTCATCAATATGGCGAGACCGATTGGCATTGCCAATGCTTGTTTTAAGTAGTAATCTTACAGTTGTTCCCTTGGGAGGAATAAACATGTAAATATTAGTAACTAGTCTGAAATACGTATCTGTGGATGCTGCATGCATTTGTCTAGGCCAGCGCCCAAACTGCCTGCATTAACCCTAAACTTACAACAGCGCAACATTTGCCAGAATGGCACATGTTCTACAAATGTTAGTGTCAATTTCGATCTAAAAAAAAATTCCATGTATCCTGATTCTGTCCATCTTGATGCGAAATTTAGAATCACAATTGCCTTTTGGGCACCCAGGTTCGGTTTGGAGTGCAATAATTTTTGTCAAACGCCTTGACAAGGAAGCTGGCATGTGTTGATTTGTGTCAAGTTGCACTCTAGTGAAGCATCCTCAATGGCTGCCCATACATGTGTCCACCTGGTTGAGGGATTTGGGTCAGTATATGCTGTTTTGCTAGCATTGTGTGTAAATTCTAAGATCTTGTTTTTCCCCAGAGGCCATCCTTGCTTATTTTCATTGAATCTTCCAAAATGAAACTCTCCTGCTCTCTCCAGGTATATACATTAAAACAGCACATTAAATGAAAATGTACCTTTCCACACAACACTCTTAGACTCCCTACTTTGGCATGGTGGGCTCATGTACAAGTGACTTCATATGTCAAAAGGAGACATTTGCAAGATCCAGTTTCATGGTTCTGTGAGACTGTTAGTTACATCACCTTTAAAGAAATGCTCAAAACAGGCTCTCTGTAGAAAATTGCATATGATTTAACAAATGAACCATTCCAGGGCCATCACCTTCAGAGAACTAGCTTGAATGTAGAATGATAAAGCGAAGGCTTGAACTAGGAGTTCTACAGATACGAGATAGGGAGCTTACCACTGCTAAGGGAAGACTTTTAGTTGGGATAACTACAGGTGCTGGGTGTAGTGTCTTGTGAGTTAACAATGACGAGACCGTTTTTCCTGATGGACTCCGTAGAACTGTGATGTAAGTGCTTGAGTTTGGTGAATGAAGCGCATGTTTACAATGTTGAGTCCGCAGTTACACACAGCAAAATAAAGGCGTGTAATACCAAGTTCTGTGTGTGGCGTATTCATTTACAAGTACCAAGGCTGGAGAGGACACTACAATTGGCAACAAGGATGGGATACATAACCCGAAGATCGACAGTGCACTCCCAGAGAGTTTGCCATGGTCCAGCAAACTGCTCGTGCATGCCACACGTGCCTAAGTCGAAGTGAAGATCGACGTTTGGTGTATGTGGAGTCAAAGCGCCACTCCAGCCAGTGTGAAGCATTTGAAGATAATGAAAGCCTCCCTGAGAAGTTTACTCATCGTTGGCCAGAAACTTGCTGCTAAGGTCGCTAAAGAGTTACTGTGCCACTACGCAACACAAAGCTATAAATCCTACTGAACGATAACGCCAAAGGCTGAAACAACCAGGTACAGATAAGTGCCAGAAGTAGAGACAGTCAAGTGCGAGAAAGTGCTAGCATCGAAAATAGCCAAATACAGGAAGCGCTAAAAGCAGTTAAAACCAGGTTAAGAGATTATTGTGGTACTTACGGAGCTGTTGATTCCTGAAGCAGACACCACCGAAAGTGTCAAGTGTCTCGCATCAATTGAGAATCCTTCAAGAGTTGAAAAGCTTTGATGGCCACGCAAAAAGTAGCTCTACTTATTCGGATTGGCCATAACGACTCTAAAGCAAACACGTCAAAGGACTTGCCAATGGTTTGAATGGTGCAAGTCCAGGTGAACAGCATAGACTCTCAATGTCAATAAGTTCCACAACTGGATATACAGCCGCCGCCTTCCTGAAACCACCACCTCTATTCGACACTGCTAAAAAGCAGAATATTGGTGACAGATAGACTACCTGGAAAGAAATGTTTGATGATTTGATCGATGTACTCGAAGAAACAGACAAGAAGAAGATTGTCAAATACCTAAAAAATCTTGCCGGTGAAGGAGTAAAAGAGGTAATAAGGAAACTGCCACGAACTGACGAAGTCACATACCTTCAATTCAGAAAAGAGTTAAATCTCAAGTTTAATCCAATGCCGTTTACGAAAGATATATCTTCAGTCAGGAATGACAGAAAGCTGGTGAAGCACCCAACAAATTTGTTGAGGGACTTGATATGCTCATCAAACACTGAAAGTTCAATAAATTCAATGATGAAGAAGCTATATGTCTCCAAGTTATCGACGGATGTCTGTAAGATTCATTCAGACGACGAATGCTGGAGTGAGTTCTCATGCCTGCCAGAGCGGAGGAACGTGCTGATTGACAAGCTGCTAAGATGAAGGCCGGAGGTGCCCAGAATAAGTGAGTCACAAACATGAAAACTAAGCAGAAACACAAAGCTGAAGAACACAAAGCAATGTCTTCAAAGAAAAAGAAACTTTGCTTTAGATGTGGATTTTAATTTCCACATGAAGGTAAATGTCCTGCCATTGGGCAAATATGAAAAGGCTGTGGGCAGGATAACCATTTTGTAACGGTTTGTAACGGTTTGCAAGGCAAAGGAAAAGCTAAGTGCATCACAACGAGAAAACAAAATGGACGCCCGAACGTTCCAGAAGCGAAGTTTTACGCGCGCCCCCAAGGCCAAGTGTCAAAATCAGCTCAGGCAAATCAACACTAAACAAAGTCAATCGTCATCTAAATCTTCGTCTAAGGGTGCATCAGTTTCAATTTCCAGTGTCAATGAAGAAGACGAGAGTGTGATATTGAAGTTCACATTAGACAAACGCGCTCATGTCTGACTGGCAGTGTGCAGAGAATAATAAGCATCAAAGAGATGTTGACGAGAAAAAACACAAAAGTCATTTAAACATTATTCACTGAATTGGGTGTAGAGGGTATACAGGCGCTCATATAGTATTCACACTTATATTTAGTGAGACACAACAATGTACGGTGCATCCAAAAAGGGAGGAGAACACCCTACCTCCCCAAAACTCAATCAGAGATTGAACAAACTATTCACAATTTTCGGAGCACTCGTGTCTTATATAGTAAATAATACAGTGATCACACAATAAAGCAAAGAATAATCGATTGGGCTCTTGTTTTCTTCTTTTTAATGTCAACAGATCCTCCAATCCCTTATGCCAACGCGTTTCGTCGTTATAGGGGGTAACCCTACGACTTCCTCAGGGCTTGTGGTTTCTTTCAATGTGATTCTCTATAAAGGTAATCCACCGATTTTAATCTCAATCTCCTCATGAAATCATAGTCAACATTGTATTGCGATAAGTATCCAAAACCCCTAAAATAATGAAGTTATCCAAATTATAAATATGTTCAATGCAAATTCTTTCATAAATCCAAAAGCCTTTTATGCTTCCAACATCAATATTAATGTAATGTGTCGCTGAGAAATATGTTAATCAGCTAGAATTGCACGCTCTTACTTTTCCGCGTTGTGTCGGCAAAGGTTAGATTGATGAATCTATGGAAAATGGGGCAGAAAACAGCTTATATTCACCACTTAGATAGGGTGCTTCTTTGTTACCCATTTTGAAACAGGAGAAGCGGGTATTTTTCTTTGAGTCCTGTCTACATACATGCAGGAATATTCTGGATGTAATATGTTACATGAAAATGTTCAAAACAGTGCAATAAAAGTAGTGTTTATATTTTGACAAGTAGAAACGTCACCAAGGCATGGCATGCATTGGGGGGCAATAGGGTGCTAGTGCAAGCAGGTGGTTTCTCCTCTCAGCACAGGGTGAGGGGTGGGGCATTATCATAGTCTTTGTATGAGGTATGTGTCATTAGACCAATTGTCCAGGCGAAAGTATTTTTCTAAAGCCTCACCTCCTATACCTGGTCGTACTTGGATCCAGACCCCAAAAGGTCCTTCCTAGGAATGTGTTTTGCTAACTGGACAATTAGCTTTACAGTGAAGTCCTGCAAAGGGGAAGGCTTGGGGAGCAAACAAAATGAGCAGCACGAGCTGGGGGAAGGGAAGTTATGGGATCCTGTAGGAAAAAGGAAGACATCTTTTTCTGATTAACACTAACTTTATGAAGCAACCTACTACTTAAGAGCCTCATTATACAGAGGACACCGTAACCCAGATATTTCACAACACATGTACCCATGTGCTCACATGCTACACATATCATAGGGAATAAGGGTGTCCACTTAGAACCTACTACTACCTACTAAACATTATGCCTGACGAGAAATACAATGAACTGTCTCCATTGCCCAGTCTCACACCGTCAAAGACTAAAGTGTATCTAAAGTGTATACAAGGGCTGCACCAACACCATTAAAGAGTCAAGGTTCATTCGTAGCACTCAAGAAACACAAAAAGACAAAAGTACAAGCACCCCTTAATGTACTTCAAGGTGCTGCGTCAAGTGCCTCTTTACACAGTTTCAATACTGCTGGTGATATGGGACTGGCATCTGTGAACTACAACATGAGTGCTCATCACGAAATAGTAAGTCAGTTCCCATCGTTGTTTCATGGCTTAGGAAAACTTAAGACCATGAAAGTGCAACTGCATATCAATGAGGACGTTCCTCCTGTTACTCAAAGACATAGACAAATTGCATTTAATCTACAAGAAGCTGTTGAGAACGAGCTTGAGACATTACTAAAGCATATCATCGAGTGATCTACTGGTCCAGCTCCGTAAGTTTCACCCATAGTCGTAGTGCCCAAAAAGGACAATGTAGGAGCTGTACGCATCTGTGTTGATAAGACAATTGAAAGGGACGACATGCCGGTCTGCACATTGCTGATATGATCACACAGCTAAACGGTTCTAAAGTCTTCTCTCGCCTTGATCTGAACAAAGGTTATCATCAATTGGAACTCGAAGAAATTTTAAGATACATTACCACCTTTTCTGCCCATATTGGTTTGTTCAGATATAAACTATTACGTTTTGGTTTGTCATAAGCTGCAGAAAGCTTTCAAGATGTCATTCGACGTATCATACAACCAGTCATGAATGCTTTCAATTACAGTGATGACATATTGGTTTTTTGAACTACCCAAAAGGAACATGATAAAGCTCTTACTCAAGTGTTGCATTTACTTGTTGATGCCGGTTTGACTTTAAATGCTGAGAAGCACAAGTTACTAACTTGTGTAACGATATATCTGTAAGAGACAGTAGTTAGTGACAGATTCCTTACCTTAGAATATTCCCAGGCGTCAGGCTGGATCCGGAAAGTTTTTGCATAGCAGTACCCTTGCGCGTCGGTAGGCGGCGTCGTGCGGCTCCGCGTCCGTCGTCGGGATGACGTCGCGGGCAGTACTTAGACGCCGCCCCTGCGCGCTGACGTCAGTTCTGTACACGACTTTCCGCGCCAGGAACGCAGAGCCATGCAAGAAGCTGACATAGGTGTCTGAAAAATACTAGGGCCCTGAAAGGGATGTCCTTAACCCTAGAAATCAGTTCGCAGAACGGGGAGGATGGGTGGGGCGGTAAGGAATCTGTCACTAACTACTGTCTCTTACAGATATATCGTTACACAAGTTAGTAACTTGTGCATCTGAAAGAGACACGTTAGTGACAGATTCCTTACCTTAGAATAGATACCCCAGCAATACCAACCCCGGTGGTGGGTCTGCGAACAAAGATCAGACAAGGAAGTCCCGGAGGACAGAAGGGCCAAAGAAGCCGTCCCTCCGGACCTGACTGTCAAGGCAGTAATGCTTTGTAAACGTGTGCAGCGAGGCCCACGTAGCTGCCTGACAGATATCCTGCAGCGGAACACCGCGGCCCAAAGCCGTGGTAGCAGCCGTTGCCCTGGTGGAATGGGCACGCAGCCCAACAGGAGGCTCCTTCTTAGCCAAAGAATAGCAGGCTTTGATACACAAGGTTACCCAGCGGGAGATGGTTCTCTTGTGCACCGCCCGACCTTTTTGGCGCCCACGTAGCCAACAAAGAGCTGGTCATCCACCCGGAAGTGTTGTGTGCGGTTGATATAAAGGAAAGCGCACGTTTTGGGTCCAGACGGTGGAGCCTCTCTTCCTCTCTGGAAGGATGCGGAGGCGGAAAGAAGGTGGGCAAAGTGATGGTCTGCCCAATGTGGAAGGCAGTAACCACCTTTGGCAAGAAGGACGGACGCGTCCTAAGAACAACCTTGTCTGGATGGACAGACAGAAAGGGAGGTTTGCATGATAGAGCCTGGAGCTCACTCACCCGCCGAGCGGAGGTGATGGCCACCAGAAAGGCTGTCTTCAGAGTCAGAAGACGAAGAGGACAGTTATGTAGAGGCTCAAAGGAAGCGCACATAAGAAAGGTAAGAACCAAGTTCAAGTCCCACTGAGGCATCACAAACGGAACAGGAGGGAAGAGGTGTGTAATGCCTTTAAGGAATCTGTTAACAACAGGGGACTTGAAAAGGAGGGCTGATCAGGAAGCCTGAGGAAGGCCGAAATGGCACAAAGATAGCCCTTGATGGTACCCAGGGCAGAACCCTGTTGGGCCAGTGAAAGAAGGAACAGAAGAACCTCAGAAAGAGGGGCAGAGAGGGGATTCACAGCCTTTGCTGTGCACCATGCCACAAACTTGTTCCACCTGCAGGCGTATACCACCTTAGTGGAGGGACGCCTGGCTGCCAGAATCACATCACAAACTTCGGGAGGCAAGTCGAAAGGAATCAACTGCCGCCGCTCAATCTCCACGCAAGCAGGTGGAGGCTGGACAGGTTCGGGTGGAGGACCGTCCCCTGCTGCTGCGACAGAAGATCCTCCCGAAGAGGCAGACGGATCGGGGATCGACGCTCATACTGAGTAGCTCGGGATACCAAACTCTTCGAGCCCAGTCCGGAGCCACAAGGATGACTTGGGCCCGGTCGCGCCGAATCTTCTTCAACACTCTGGGTAGAAGTGGTATAGGCAGAAAGGCGTACAACAGACCGCAACTCCACTCGCGACGAAAAGCGTCGCCGAGCGAGTGCCACCTTGGAAATTCCAACACGCAGAACTGATGACATTGCGCGTTCTCTTCGGCGGCGAATAGATCTAACCAAGGCTCTCCCCACTGCAGAAAGAGACCTTGCGCCACTTCCGAGTGAAGACGCCATTCGTGATCCATCATGCACCTGCGGCTGAGTTCGTCCGCCCTGGCGTTCAGGGAACCTGCCAGGTGGTGAACCATCAGGAACATGCCCTGATGTTCCAGCCATGTCCAGAGGCGCAGAGCCTCCTGACATAGGGTCCACGACCCCACCCCGCCTTGTTTGTTGCAGTACCACATGGCGGTGGTGTTGTCTGTGAACACCTGCACTACCTTCCCTTTGACAGAGGGAAGGAATGCCTTGAGTGCAAGTCGGATCGCCCGGAGCTCCAGAAGGTTGATATGGAGCCGGGACTCCGCCGGAGACCAGAGGCCTCTGATCTCCGCCTCTCCCATGTGACCGCCCCATCCCAGAAGGGACGCGTCCGTCACAACTGTGTGCTCTGGCTGGGGAAAGGACAGGGATCTGCCCATGACCCATTGGCGGTTCGAGAGCCACCACTGCAACTGTTTTGCAGCCCCCTCCGAGATCTGGACGTGATCGGACAGGTTGCCCTGGTGCTGCGCCCACTGGAACTTCAGGTCCCACTGCAGAGCCCGCATATGCCATCTGGCATGATTGACCAGCAGGATTAGCCCCTTCGGACAATGTCCAAGACCCACCTGTCCGAGGTGATGGGACGCCAGTGGTGAAGGTGATGGCGGACCCTGCCCCCTACTGGCGTGCTGTGCACCTGAAAGGAGGGACTAGGAGGGCTTGGAGGCCGCGGACGGGTTGGAGGTGGTGGCCTGACCCGCACGCTGGTTGCCCGAACCGCCACGGCGGTATCCACGTCCTCGGCCACGTGAAGACGCTTGCTGCGCGGGCCGGTGGCCGGGCAGCTGACGTGACTGGGCGCCCCTTCCGTGGCCACGAAAGGGGCAAAAAGGAGAGGTTAGCGGAGGGCGTACAACAGAAAGGCCCAGGGACTTGGCAGTAGCCCGTGAGTCCTTAAAACGCTCCAACGCATGGTCTGCCTTTGAACCAAAAAGACCGACTCCATCAAAGGGCATGTCCATGAGTGTATTCTGGACATCACCCGAGAAACCAGTTGTTCTCAGCCAGGCGTGGCGACGTAGCGCCACCGTCGTCGCAAGCGATCTGCCCAGCGAGTCGGCGGTATCAAGGCCACAACGTATGGTGTATTTAGCCGCATCTCGCCCTTCCGCAATGGCGCGGGTAAGCAGTGTCTAGACCTCCTCAGAACACTGCGGCAAAACAGCCGCCACCGAATCCCACAGGGAGTGGGTATATCGGCCCAAAAGGCAAGCGGTGTTGACGGACCGCAAGTCAGCACTGGAGGAAGAAAAAGCCTTCTTCCCAAACTGGTCCAGGCGTTTGGATTCCCTATCCGGAGGGGCGGTAGGGAAGGCGGTTTGGGAGGCAGAGGCTTGGACAACCAAGCTCTCGGGGGTGGGATGTTGGGAGAGAAACAAGGGGTCGCCCGGAGCAGGGCGATGGCGTCGGGCCACGTTCCTATCCACAGGAGCCCCTGTGGTGGGCTTGGACCAGGCACCCAAAAGAACGTCAGTGAGTGCATCATTAAATGGCAGCACAGTCTCCGAGGAGGAAGCCGCCGGCTGAAGCACTTCCGTCAGGAGATTAGTCCTGACAGCCACAGTAGGCAATTGGAGATGTAAGGCTCCAGCTGCTCTACGCAACACCGTTGCAAAATTAGCTCCCTCCTCCGTAGCAACGGGAGGAGACAGCATGCCAGTGTCAGGGGAGGTGTCTAGACCACTGGCATCCCCAAGTTCCTCAGCCCAGTCCGGATTATACTCACACTGTTGTGTGAGAGGGTCCTCAGACCCCTCCCAGCTCTCTTGGTCCTCCTCAGGTTCAAAATATGGAGGAGGAGGGACATTTGGGATCCAAGGTCTCATCGGCGCCGGAGCCGGCGTCGAGCGACGTCGGTCCGGCTCCATGTCCGGAGCCGGAGAGAGCCGGGGACCGACACCGTCCGGAGCCCCGGACGGCGTCAGGAACGGCACCGGGGACATCGGCGTCGGCAGAGGCGTGGTTAGGTCAACCGGCGTCGATGGGGGTTGCAGTACCACCGGAGCCGGGATCGAGGCCGGGGCCGGAGCCGAGGCCGGGATGAAGGCTGGTGGGACAGGCGGCGCCGGGACCGGAGTCGACGGCAATGCCGGAGCAACCCCATCAGGGCCCGAAGGCGCACCGGAGGGACCTTGAGGCCCGAAGAGGCGGGCCATGGCCGACAGGAATTCCTGTATTTTGGCCGGAGTCGCCCCCGAACCCGGAAAGGACGGGTAATGCGGGGGCGGCTCCATAGGCATGTCTGGGGCCGCGGGGACGGTGCCGACTGGGGCCTCAGCCGAGTCGCGAGACCGGCGAGGTGAAGTCTTAGAGGGATGACGCTTCTTAGACTTTTTGTGCTTCGACTTACCCGAGGAGCGCGAAGGCTTGGACTCCGATGACCGGCGGGGACTCCGCGACCGGCCCCTCGACCTCTCCCGGGACCGGGGCTTGGTGCGGCGTGGAGCCGACTGCCGGACCTCGAGTAGCTTTCGAGACCGCTCTCGCAAAGCCTTCGGGTGAAGTTTCCGGCAGTCAGGGCACGACTTCGTGTCGTGGTCTCGGCCGAGACAGAAGAGACACTCCACATGCGGGTCTGTGATCGACATCATGCGACCACAGGCGTCGCATGGCTTGAAGCCGGGCATCCCTACGACACCTAGGAGTCGTGAAGACTCGATAAAGAAACAGTGAAAAAATTCACAAAAAAGTTAGTCAAAAATTGACTAGGGCACTGCTCTTCCCGGATCTGCGCTTACTGGCGCGGAAAAAGAAGAACTGACGTCAGCGCGCAGGGGCTGCGTCTAAGTACTGCCCGCGACGTCATCCCGGCGATCACGACGCCGACGACGGACGCGGAGCCGCACGACGCCGCCTACCGACGCGCAAGGGTACTGCTACGCAAAAACTTTCCGGATCCAGCCTGACGCCTGGGGATATTCTAAGGTAAGGAATCTGTCACTAACGTGTCTCTTTCAGATATGCGAGTTCCACAAAACAAAACTTAAATTCTTTGGCCATATTTTTTCTGGTGGGGGTAAGACACCAGATCCAGCTAAAGTACATGCTTTGACAGCCACCAATGCTCCACAAGATGTTACCATGTTAAGTTCATTCCTTGGCATGGCCAGTTACAGTTCCAGATACATGACTTTGCCACAGTAAGTGCTCCCTTAAGAGACTTAACAAAAAGAAATGCTTCATTTTACTGGTCACACGAATGTGAACAAAGTATAAAGAAAATCAAGCATGCAATTGAGAACTTTGATCCGAAGCTTCCTACAGAGGTTGATGTTGATGCAAGCCTGGTCGGGTTGGGTGCGATCCTTGCCCAACACAGTGAACACCCAAATGCTTGAAGGCATATTGCGGCATATGCAAGCAAACGTTTGTCACAAACTGAATGTCCCTTTTCACAACTTAAGAAAGAAAGTTTAGCAGTTGTGTGGGCTTGTGAACATTTCCACTGCTTTGTGTATGGCAAACCTTTAACTTTTGTAACAGATCATCAAGTATTGCATACCATTTTTGGCTAGCCAAAAGCCAAGATGCCTCCTAGAATTGAGCATTGGGGCTTGTGACTACAGGAATATGACAACACTATCATGCACTGACCAGGGAAAGATCGAAACCCTGCTGACTACTTTTCACTTAGCCAGTACAATGTCATGATACCTCTAATAAAGCAGCTGAAGCCTACTTTAACTGTATTGCAAAGTACAGTACCCCTGCGCTATTTTATTGGAACAAATCATGGCTGCAATGAGCAAAGATAGTGACATGTTGATACTAAAAGACATTATTGCACATCAATCCTGAAAACAGCACACTCAACCTCTCACACGACAGCAAATATCAGAAGTTTAAAAATGTGAAAGATGAACTGTGTGTTACTCAAGAAGTTATTGTCTTATGAGGTTCGAGAATTGTCACACTTGAGAGTCTGCGACAACAAGTAATTGAAGTGGCATATGAAGGACATTGTAGAATTTTTGCCACTAAACAAGCTCCCAGAGACAGAGTTTGGTTTCCTTATCTTGACGAGAGAGTTAAAAGAGAGTTAAAGGACTGTCATTTGTGGAATAGTTTGTCTCTCAAAATCACTCAACATACCTTGAACATGTTGGATTTACCAAAACATGTATGGAAGAAAATCGCTGTTGATTTCTTTAGTCCTCTTGACAATGAACATCACTTGGTGGTCATCGATGAATACTCCTATTTTCCATTGGTAGAAGATCCCTCATCGACCACTCAACAAAGAGTTATTGAGAGGTTAGATGGCATTTTTGCAACATGGGGTGTTCCATCAATTCTAAAGTCTGACAATGGATCATCATTCAACAGTCGAGAATTCAGAGACTTTCTTAATCGTCTCAATGTGAAGCATCAGAGAAGCACACTTCTTTGGCCACAAGCAAATAGCATTGTCGAACACTTTATCAGCACACTTAAAAAGACTGTCCAGCACGCTGCATTGGAGAAGTTTGATCTGAAGTCCGTTCTCCTTGCTGCTCTTCGAGCTTACCGGTCAACTCTGCATTTAGCAACAGGTGAAAGTCCTGCTACCCTGATGTTCGGGAGAGCTATGACAAACAAGTTACCACAATGGAGCAACAAAAAATCTACAAAAGATGGTGAACTTCATCAAACAGACATGTGCCATAAGCAAAAATTGAAAGTATATGCCGACAAGCGTCGATGTGGCAAGAACACAACTTTCAATGAAGGAGCTCGAGTATTGGTGTGACAACAGAGAAGGCACAAGTCTGATGCTCCTTTTGATGCTGAGCCCTTAAAAGTTGTGACTAGTAAAGGACACATTGTGACTGCTCACAGTCCTGGGAAGTCCATTGCACGAGAGTCTTCGCACTTCAGGCATCTGCCTCATCATTTGCCAGCTTCTGAGATGAGACTGGTTCAATTGAGACTGTCAAGAGCCCCCTGACTGCATCTGTCCCTACATCACCAGTGACAGCCATGGACAGCCTCAGAGGACACAATCTGGGCATTTGGTTATATAAATATCTGTAAAAATGTATTTATTATTTACTAAAGGGGGAGAAGCAGTGTCTTGTGAGTTAACGAGGACGGGACCCTTTTGGGTCTCCATAGAACTGTGACATAAGTGTTCGGGTGTGCTAAATGGAGGTCATGTTTAGAGTACTGAGTTCGCAGTTACACGCAGTGGAATTAAGACATGTAATACCAAGCTCTGTGCGGCGTATTCATTTACAAGTACCCAGGCTGGGGAGGACGCTACACTGGGGAGAGTCCAGAGCTGCTTTCCTCGTTCAAATGTATTAAAGCAGCTTTCAACTGGCTTACTTCACGACCATCAGAGTGGATAGATAAAATCTACATCTTCCTGTTGCAAAGGATGCGCCATCAGATACTAAAAGGGCATCTTAGAATGATCAAAAGACTAGAGTATAAGGGATACATGCCTAAATCCCAAGGGGAAATCAAGTGTAAGCCCAGCGGTGAACGATTAACTGGGATGGTTAGATAGGGCCTTACACTGTTATTGAACATGGATGTCGTGGAACATGGAATAAATATACAGCAGCGGCGGCTCCTCTCTGAGCAGTGCAAAATAGAAAAACTAAAATGATAACACAATGTTATTAGCATTTTATTTTTCAGTACTGAGCCGGGGTAGGCTGTGCTAACCTCATTGTGACTGATGTAAAAAATGTATCACTAAAAGTCACTTTGGAAACAAATGCCTGAGGTCTGGAAATCTGGTGATTTCCAAACCCGCCACCTCTTGCTCACTGCATTATATTATATGGTTCTTGTGTTAATTGAATGTTTAAATATATAAATTGTTTCCATTTGGATACACACCCACACAGCTCTGATTGCAGTCCTGTGTGTATGACTTTGTTTCCTTGATAGGGATCATTGTCACTAATAACATACTGCTTACCCTTGGTCCCTCTCGACTTACAGGGTTCCTTTGTTCCGTGTTCACTCTTCTTAGAGCAATCGCTTGATTGCAAGGGATAACATATTCCTCCTACTAATCGTTAGTGGGCTTTCTCTCTCCCCCCGTCTGTCCCACCCACCCCCACGCCTTTTCTCCTCCCCCCCTTCTCTCCCTTTTCCCCGGCACACCCAGATCCAGCTTTCTACCAGAGAATGACAACATGCCCCTCTGTATTCAGAAGAATACATAAAAAAGATTCTTGAAGGACCCTCTCTTTTCTCAGAAACTTCAGAAATCGCTAGCTTAACAGAAAGCTCTGTATTCGACCAAATAGAGAAATCCAAAAAGAAACTAATTAGACTACAGCTCATGGTCCGTATGTTGACTGAATACCTTAAGACAGACACAATACCAGTTGGCCTGCAAGTACGTAATATTCCTGGAGTTTTCACTGATAGTAAAAAATACCTTCATGGTTTCAGTTACATTGGAACAACTTGCTCCAGGTACTGGATGGTACTAGGCATTGACATTGCAACGGAGGAAATTAGCATAGTCCTAGTAGAAATAGATAGTATATCACAGACACAAATACCCTTTTAGAAAAGGTAGAAAAAACAATCTCAGAATTCCACAGGATAGAGCAAAACAAAAAAACCACAAAAGTGAAAAGGGACGTAAAGAACTAGAAGACTGAGAGAACCTACCCATATCTGGTGGAGGATTTCTATGCGAATCGGGCATACGCAGCTCCTAGAGCTCCACGCCCGTGGGGCAGATTTAACAGACAACAAAATATTGTAGGGTTCTCAGACACATCCGCAGAATCATCAGAGAACTCGGATTCAGGTGAAGGTTCAAGCACCTCTAGAAACAAGAATACCAACTGTAATTTTTTAGACAAAGATCAGGGACGCCAAACCAACCGCGATACGAACCGCCCCTCCCAGATGGTACAGCACACTGGGAGACCGGCAGACGAGGCAGAGATATTACCAATGGTAAACAGTGACATTCCACCGACACACAATACTGATATTGTCCATGCCAATTGCACAAACAACATGCCTAACCAGAAGACTGTACCGATCTTCAACCTTTCTAATTACCAACTCTCTGAGAAGGGAATTTTACTGCCTAGTAAAGGTCTTTCTTTTGTCCCCACTGTGAAACCAAATTTCCTTGATTTGCAAATCGAATTACTCCGGTTTTTCAGAAAGATCCGCCTACAGGCCTTCTTTCAGGACAAGCCATATGTTCCGAACACAGCATATACCTTATTCCGCCCCCCCTCTACATTCTCACCGCCCCAGAACAGCCTACCCGCAGAGATACAGACCTTTGAGAAACTTGTCCTTAAAGAAGTTCTAGGATTAGAACGCAGATTTATCCCATACAATCTACCGCTACAGGAGAAAAATGCCCTTATGACTCTCAAACTGAATGAAAACGTGGTAATCAAACCCGCAGATAAGGGAAGGGGAATAGTTTTCCAAGATGCAGGTACATATAAAGCAGAAATCCTCAGGCAGCTCTCAAACACCAACCATTATATGAGATTGACATCGGACGCGACGAAAGAGATACAGACACTCATCCACGATATACCTGAAGCGGGCAAGTTAGAAGGGTTTCTCAGCAAGAATGAATTTCTATACCTTAACACCAAATCACCTAGGACACCAGTGATTTATACCCTCCCTAAAGTACACAAAAATTCTGAGGCCCCCCCCCCCAGGTAGGCCTATTGTGTCGGGATGCGGTCCAATTTTAGAACCCCATGGCAGTTATGTAGATCACTTCATCAAAGACTCTGTCCCAAACACACGCTCTTATATACAGGATACCATGGACATGATCAACTTGGTAGAAGAACTTCCATTCGACCCCACCAACTGCACACTTTGCACCCTGGACATGGAGTCATTATTTACTAATATCCCGCAGGATGAGGGGATTAGTGTTATCCAAAATCTCCTTGACTTAAGGCCCCGCCCCCATTCGTCCCCACTCCGTTTATTCTACACTTATTTAAGATCTGCTTGTCTCGCAATTTCTTCTCATTCGATGGCACCTTCTACCAACAAATCAAGGGGACATCCATTGGAGCCGTTTTTGCGCCCAACTTTGCCATCCTATACATGGACTGGCTTGAAACCAATACGATCCTGTCCATGGTTAACCCTTTTGCACCTAACATCTTGGAGTGGAAGAGATATATAGACGATATCTTTCTGATTTGGAAAGGACATGAGGCCTCCTTGCTGTTATTCCTCGAGTGGCTTAATACCCTTTGTAATGGCCTTAAGTTTACATTGACACACAGCAAAAAACAGGTTGCCTTTCTTGACCTATTGATCATATCCCAGGAGGGTAAACTATACACTACCCTCTTCCGAAAACCGACTGAGAAAAACACCTTACTGTCCTATAACAGCCATCATCCCCGTGCACTACGAGACTCCCTACCTTTCTCTCAGTTCCTATGCATTAGAAGGAATTGTTTTTTCAAAAAGGATTATTTCCAGGAAGCACAAACTCTATCTAGCAAATTGATAAGTAGAGGCTATCCCCGCAAACTTGTCAAAAACTCACTAAAACGAGCATGGTACTGCTCCCGTGAGGTACTGCTCACTCCCAAGCCCAAAAATAATAGTGACCGGATTGGATGTGTGACAACATTTTCCCCGATTTCCAATCAGGTTAAAAAATGTATCATAAAACACTGGCCTATTTTGAATGCTGGCAATATGACACTGAAACGCCCTCTCTTTGCATTCCGCAAAAACAAAAACATAAAAGATCACCTGCTCAGAGCAGTATTACCAACCAAAAAGACTTCCCAAACGCTGACTGAGATATGGGGCCTACCACCTACGCTGGGCCACTATCGTTGTGAGGGATGCAGTGTGTGCCACCTTACCACTGAAAGCAAAAAATGTGTCTATGGGAATATTGATGTAACCCTTAACCATTTTTCCAACTGTAACAACAACGTCATATATGCGATTATGTGCCCATGTGATCAGATTTATATTTGGCAAACCACGCAGAAAGTCAGGATTAGAATCTGCCAACACAGAAGCAGACTGAGATACCAAACACCAAACGCACCATTGGTGGAACACTTCACAAGTCAAGGACACACGTAAGTTGATCTAAAGTGGCAAGTTATCAATGTGGTCCTACCACCACCTCAGAGTACAGACATTAATGGAATCCTCAAAAAGGAGGAGTTGAAATGGATTTTACGCACCAACAGCCTCCATACTGAACTGAATCGCATGGAGGATTGGACTAACCTGCTCTAAACCACAAAAATGTTCCCAGTGGCCGTTCTTAATCTCTGTTTTCTCTACCAATTCGTTCCCTCTCTTTTAAAGTTGTTTGGCTCCTTATTCGTAATGTTGTTTAAATTCACGTCATTGCCGACCCACTGGTTTAAACCACAACTTTTTCCCAGTGGCCGTTCTTAATCTCTGTTTTCTCTACCAATTCCTTCTCTTCTTTTTTTAAAGGTTTTTGGCCTCTTATTCTTAATGTTGCCTAATTCACATCATTGCCGACACACTCGTTGGGTATCCCAAGCCTCCGTAATGTTGCTCACGCAGCGCGTCAATCATGGTTGTCTGATGTTCTGAATATTGCAATTGTTGGTACCAGCTATGCATGATTGATCGAAATACCCTATGTATGATTTACATGTAATTATGGCTCAATACTATGCTTATTCCTACTCCACTCCAGAATCACCGGTTCAAATGCTGTTTGTGTCTCTTCCCATATGTGCTTGTCTTTACAAAATATTTCCATGCTGCTAAGTTATGCTTTGAAATATTTAGCAATGCGATTTCCTTCTATTTCTCATTTTCCTATCCACTCGATGCATTTCCTCACACCCCTACCGGCCCTCCTGCCTTCACGAGGTACCCACCATGGCGCCCACGGATCTCCACACTCCTTCGACAGGTACGTCTAGTCGTCACCCCCGACGCGCATGCGCGTCAGGCACTGCCTTACTTAATACAGGCACCGGCACACACTCACGGCATTCCTGAGCACCCGTTCCTTGGTTACTGATTTCCATTTGCATGCTAATCAAAGCCCCCTGAGGTAAGCACTATGACCGGACACTCACCCACCTTCCTTGGCCCCCATACATAATTAACTCTATGAGCCCTAATTAGCCTGATTTGACATTTTCAGGATCCCCGCCACTTGATCCGCGGCTCCTCTTGACACTGCATTCTTCAAGAACCCCATAGGTGAGCGGTCTCACCAGGCACCGTTGGTCAACACACCCTATCATTCGGGACTCAATGATCCTTATTCACTTGTTTCAGATCGTTCTCATCGTCGCACGACCCCGTGCCTCTGCACCCGGTTGCCACGGACAGATCCTTCACCCCTCTGACCTCGCGGTCCACCTCTTGGGCTGGCAGTAAGTTCGGTGTTTTTCCCCGTGATTTTTTAATTCACCAATAGGTGTCCTCCACTGATCAATTTAGATCTACCTCATTTTTGGAAGCCCATCACTCGCTGTATTTCACATGTGGTCTTGGACCAGCACCTCCACCTTGGACAGAACATCCATTCCTTACCCTCACTTAGCATGGCCCTACCTTCCCATTCTTACACCTACCTGCACAATTGGGCAGCCTATTGCAAATGTGGTTCCCTGCAATACCACCCACTGCACACCCCGATAACCCCCTTTTTAACTAATCGCATGCCTTGAATTGTTTATTATGCAAAAACAACAATTGATGGACAGAATGCAGAACAATGTCATACATTCACCCCAGTACAGAGATCTGGGCCTAAATCCATCGTTTTTTTGCTCACCATGCCATTCCAGTTTGAACCCAGCCATATGCAAATCAGTCTTGACCCTGTGCCCTATGGGAACAGTCCAGCCCGAACTGCCAGGCCAGGTCCTCCCTGGACTGGAAACAAGCATCCTAGGACCGGTTTCGGGGTTTCACCCCTCTTCAGCCAGGATAGCTTGACTCCAGCGGCATGGAGAGCACGGGACCCACGTCTGAGCATACCCGTCCCACTCCGGGTGACAAATGCAAAAGCTACAATTGATGGACAGAATGCAGAACAATGTCATACATTCACCCCAGTACAGAGATCTGGGCCTAAATCCATCGTTTTTTTGCTCACAATGCGATTCCAGTTTGAACCCAGCCATATGCAAATCAGTCTTGACCCTGTGCCCCCAGCCAGATCTCTTGACTGGGGGTGAATGTTTTGATTTGCTCTGCATTCCGTCCATCAATTGTGTGTCTTTTGAATTGTTTATTACCCACCTATCCCTTTCTAACCTGGTTTTCGTCCTCCTTTTTTCTCTCTTTTCCTCTTCCCCCATTTTCACCTCCCTACCCCCTTCCCATTGTTCCTTGTTCCCCTACCCCTTTCCATTGCCTTACACAGGCATTCAGATTTTTCTGTCCTGATGATGATCCCCCGACCACCGTTGGGGATCGAAATGTCGTCGACAACTACATCTTGACTCCAACCTTTTGCTTATGTTCTATTTGGAGCATAAGATGTTTACCTCATTGTGACTGATGTAAAAAAATGTATCACTCAAAGGGCCAGATGTACGACGCTTTTTAGCGTGCGCAAACAGGTCTTAGACCCCTTCCCCTTTGCAAATGCATGCAATATTATTTTTTTTTAAATGAAACGAAAACGTTTCATTTTTAAAAAAAAAAAAGCATCCCGTTTTCCTTTAAGGAAAACGGGATGCATTTAAAAAAAAAAAAGCTGCTTTATTTAAAAGCAGTCCCAGACATGGTGGTCTGCTGAGCCCAGCAGGCCACCATCCCTGGGAGGGCCTGTCATTCCCAATGGGCTCGCAAATTGCGAGAGGCTCATTAATATTCATGAGCCTCGCAATTTGCGACCCCATTGGGAATCACAGTGTTAAACACACTGTTGTACATGCCAAATAGCGCCTCGCAAATTGCGAGTCACAAATGCAGCGCAATTTGCGAGGCGCTATTTGGCAGGTCTTACATCTGGCCGAAAGTTACTTTGGAAACAAATGCCTGAGGTCTGGAAATCTGGTGATGTCCAAACCCCGCCACCTCTTGCTCACTGCATTATATTATATGCTTTTTGTGTTAATTGAATGTTTAAATAAATACATCGTTTCAATTTGGATACACACCCACACAGCTCTGATTGCAGTCCTGTGTGGATGACTTTGTTTCCTTGATAGGGACCACTGTCTCGAATAACAACCTGCCGGACAGCAGCAGCCCACAGGGAGAAGGAGTGGTGGGCACCATAAGTGTGCATGACTGTTTGGTCGGCCGTCTTACGGCGGGCCAAACCGTCATGCGCACTTAGCATTTCTCCACCCGACTGTGTTGCACAGCCATGTGGAGAAAAGTCCCAAGCACTGTGAGTGGAAACCAGGCTGCTCAGACCAATCACAACGTCGCTGTCATGCTGGTAATACTATTACCATCATGACAGCAGCGTCGTGATTGGCTTAGGGGAGTCTGGGAGCATGTGTGCTGCCGGGAGTCAGAAACGGAAGAGGAGAGGGGGTAGCCGTACACAGGTAAGTGAACTTTTCAACCCCCTCCACCCCACTGCCCCGCCCCCCTACCCATCGGTGCAGCACTGGTTCAGTTCCCTAGCAGCCGCCACTGATATACAGGTAGGAAGTGAGTGGGGGGGAAAGGCAGAAGAGAAGGGTAAGTTTTACAGCACTTGGAACCCATTTGTCTATGAAGCAGCCTGTAATCGTTATTTATGGACTGCACCAGATTCGCCTCCTTAGGATGGTTATAAAATAATACCCCATTTGTAAAAGAGCTCAAAATAAATGTCACTTTCGTGCAGGAAGACAAAGAGCTCACATTAATCCTTCAAATTAAACAGTACAAGATGCAATAACATGTAAGCTAAATATTTCTAAAAACGTAGCATCACAATGGTCAAAATCTACACATTAATATGTTAAATGAAAAAAATAAACAAGAATGAAACAGAAAAATATTCAGAAAATAAAACAAATGGCTCCTGGTACTGGAGACGGAATTCTTTAATTCATCTTGCATGATGCATTTTTCTCGTGTGGCTCGAAGGCATTTCTTTTGCTGGGCTATCGCACAAACCAGATTAAATATGTTGATCAGCTAAAATTGCACGCTCTTCCTTTTCCACGTTGTGTCGGCAAAGGTTAGATTGATGAATCCATCGAAAATGCAGCAGAAAGCAGCCTATATTCACCACTTAGATAGGGTGCTTCTTTGTTACCCATTTTAAAACAGGAGAAGCGGGTATTTTTCTTTGAGTCCTGTCTGCAAGAATATTCCTGATGTAAAATGTTACATGAAAAAGTTCAATGTAGGCACTAAAAGTAGTGTTTATATTTTGACACATAGAAACGTCACCATGGCATGGCATGCATGCATGGGAGGTGGGCGCGGGGGTGCTACTGCAAGCAGGTTGTTTCTCCTTTCAGCACAGGGTGAGGGGCGGGGCATCATCGTGGCCTTTGTATGAGGTATTTGTCATTAGACCAACTCTCCAGGCGAAAGTATTTTTCTAAAGCCTCACATCCTATAGCTGGTTCGTACTTGGATCCGGACCCCAAAAGGTCCTTCCTAGGAATGTGTTTTGCTAACTGGACAATTAGCTTTACAGTGAAGTCTTGCAGGGGGGAAGGCTTGGGGGGCAAACTAAACGAGCAGCACGAGCTGGGGGCAGGGTGTGAAGGGAAGCTATGGGAGGGACCCTGCAGGAAAAAGGAAGACATCTATCTCTGATTAGCACCAACTTTCTGAAGCAACCTACCACTTAAGAGCTTCATTGTATAGAGGACACCCTAACCCAGATATTTCACATCACATGTGCCCATGAATATGGGTGTCTACTTAGAACCAACTGCACGCATTTAGCCGGGAAGAGCCAGAATTCAGTCCCCAAAGTGGGATTAAAGTAAAGAAAGGCCTGAACCTCCCTGCTAAAAAAAAAAAAAAGATCTACAATCAACTGTTAGTGCCATAGCCTGGGTAAACTAGAGTGTCCACCAGAAACTGCAGCAGAGTCTAGCACTCTGTCAGTGGGCACGTTGCATAACACTGTAGAGCACTGGTAAAGAAACTCAAGAAGGACTGTTGTAGCAGAAAACATACTGGTTCTGCCAGAACAGCTAAAAGAGGAGCAGGACGTCACATGGATACTGTGCCAGGGACATTCATTCTCATGGTCCTCTAATGTCTCTTGAGATAACGCTCACACTATGGAAACCACTAAGGGATGAGGAGTCTCTCTGTGAATGCAAGTGATAGCCTTGGATTCAAGCCTTCTGTGTGTGGTACACTCCTTGATATGAATTGAGAAAAACTGGAAGAGAAAATCGTGAACCAGTGTGGTCTATTTCTAGGATAATGTGTTATACCTGTCTTGTCTGACAAGACATCACTGTGTCAATGCTTTTTAGATGTGGCTGAAGAGAGAATAAGCTCTCATTATAGCAGTAAAGGATGTTCAATGAAAGGGGTTATACGCAAATAAGTAAATGGCTGTAAGAGACTATTACAAGAGAAATCGCTGTGAAAGAGTGTTATTCTAGGGCTATGACGGATGTTCATTTTAGGTCTGGCTGAAAACCCCCTACTTCTTATCCCCAGCATAAGACGTAAAACAGTGATGAAATTCAAAAGTTCACATAATTTCACCCTGGCACCAGCTCTTCTTCTAAAGAAAGTAAAACTTTCTTCCAGAAAGCGACTTCAGAACTGCTGCTCAAGCTTTTGTACTCGTGCACCTTGATGGTGGCAATGCCCTACTCATGGTCTATCAGACTCCACATTGGCACCCCTTAGGATCGGAGGTGTCTTGGGGGTTGATGGAAGGAGATACGACTGTTCAGGTAGGTGGAGCTTAAGTTGTGTAGTGCCTTGAATGTGTGAGTGTGAGGAATTTGAAACAAGCGTGCTTGTGTATCAGGATCCAGTGGAGCTCCCCGAGGAGTGGTATGATGTAAGTTCTGTGTGGGAGAATGAGAATGAGCCTGGCTGCCGAGTTCTGGATAGTTTCTAGTCTTCAAGTGAGTTGCTTGGTGATCCTAGTGTGGAAGTTGTTCCTGTAGTTCAACTTGCTGGTGACCAGGGTGTGAATTACAGTTTTTCTAGTGTTGCTGTTGCTAATTATTACGACGTTCCTGGCATGGGTGATGGCTGTGGGTCAAAGGTCGGTTGGCCACCAGTTGGAGTCCCATTGTGAGCTATTCTGAGATCCTATCGACATATGCACATTGGGACCACCAACTTTTCACATTACATTGCTTCCTAGTGGAACTAAACTACCACAAAGCAGTGCTCCTGATGGGCATAAATAATACTCTGCAGTGCATCCTAAGGGCACTAACAAGCCACATTGCAATGCATCATATGGGCACTAACCCACTACAGCCAAGGAATGCGACCACACCACACTGCCTATAGGAATACATTGTGCTCAGTCTTAGTGGCGAACCTATCACATTGCGTGCACCCCAGAGACTTTAATAGACTTAGTTGCATCATTTGAGCACTAACCAATCACGTTGCACTGCCCCTTGGGGATACTAATTCACCACAATTAATTGTGTCCTATGGATACTAATCCACCGCATTGCTGTACACCCTAACTACACTAATATTGCTGTGCACTATGACAAGATTAATCAACCATAGTGTACTACACTGCTTCCTTGGGTAGATTACCACAACCATACTGCCTACTTAAGACAGTAATCCAACTCAAAGCACTCCATCACAGGTACATTAAAACACCATTCGTCAGCATAGGAATGTGTATACAGCATACTGCTTGGCAACACAGGGATACTAACTCACCACAATACATTTTAGGGACACATGGATGGATTCTTGAGACACAAAGTTACTCCCCAGCCATACATCTAGAGTCATAAGCCCACTACATTGCGCTACAGCTTCAAGTCACTAACCCACAATGCAGCATCCAAAAACTCTACAATAATACACTAAACGTCGTCTTAAGAGCACTACCATATTACCTTAAACTGAATCCGAAGTACACTAATAAATCACACTGACCTGCATCCTAGGGGCACAGACACACACCAGCGTCGTACAACACTAGTTTACACTGCAGTGCATTCTAGGAACACATAGATCAAACTCCACTTAACAATTTAGACACTAGCCCATTATAGTAGATTGCAGTGGCTTTAAAGCATCACACTGCTATTAGGGTATGTTATAATTGCAGAGTGCATAAGCTTCTTGGTGTTAAAAAAACAAACTATAAAAATCACATACACCACAGAAAAAGGAAAGGACAGATGCAAAGAAGGGAGCAAAAGAATGAGTAGATGCCAAAGAGTGACAGTTGACAGAATCACTGATTGAAAAGTAAGGTTGTCAGACCTTTACAGGACGTTAGTAGAATTAACTCTGAGTGAAGATCGTAAGGTGACTAATTCTAAGTCTTGGGAGACACTACAAAGAAACCCCTAATTCCAACGGTTGCCATTATAGTTTTGGAAACATCCATCAGGGGGAGGTTTTGTATTCCAGTGACCCTAAGCCACCACCCTGTTTTCTGGGGTGAGTACCTCACCACACTGCATCCCTGGATACTAACATATCACCCTAATTTAGATCAATACAGTGCAATCTAAGGACCATAACCGCCCACACATCATCATATGATCATATCAGATGGCATCAATTATTAATTTATCACTTCACGTTCATAAAGATCAAATCTGTATTATTAAATAAGGGTTAGGTCTGCTTGTTCTAGAAGAAGCCTTTGAAATAGTTCTTCCAGGATGTGATTAATAACATTCACAATGATATAACTGGACTTCATCATTCAAATATGAGTCATGAAAGTTTTGAGCATTTATCAAAAAGGGTTTGTATATGTTAGTCACAAAATAATACATGCAATTCTGAAATCACTGTATAAAAACCTGTCTCTTGTGATGCACCCAGTCACCTATTATAAATAAATGGCATAGCACCTCAACTGTAATAATTTATTACAGTTGAGTTCTGATGTCACAATGCAGACTGCCAGAATCAGCTGCCAAAGGGAGAGAAAGGTAATGTTAGAGCATAATTAAAGCTTCAGTTTAAAGAACAAAAACAAAACATGGCTTTTAGTTCTTCTGCTCTATTTTTCTAGCTGTACAGTGACAAGCAGAAATGAGATATTTATAGCAACATGTTTATTTTTCCACTCCTTAGGTAATTGTATAAAAGTCAGGTTCTCTCTGCATGTTTCTACTTATTCCGAGCTACTGTACCTTTCTTTAAAAAAAGGTGTATTAATCTGATTCGAATATCTTTTAAAGCAAATAGCTAACAGCTTTTTTGATGTGTTTAATTTTGCTCTAGAGATTCTACTTTTATTTTTCATTTTTGGAAACATGCTCTCTCTTACATATGAATGAGCTATGCACCAAGGGCTGAAGTGGTTTGTGGGAAAGATGATGGTGAGATCATGTATTGGAAAGAATGAAGTCCCCCCTGTCATATATTATAAGAATATTGCAAGTCACTTCGGTGTTCCATAACTATATACAGGAATTCAGTCTTCGGCCTTGTTTTTCTATATGGCTATGGAACTCCTTGGTGACTTGCAATATCCTTATAATGTACAGCAGAGGTTACTTTATCCCATATATATATTTTCTTTTGGTCCAAATCTGTTGAATCAGGAGCATCAGAATTTGTAGGCACAGAACGATGAAACATTAGGACCAAACAATATAATAAAGGCAGTGCATCCATAAATACTGTGCTGCAGTCCTGATCTTCCTGAACAATTCTGATCATTTTATTATGCTAAAGAAGGATCCAACTTACCAGATCAGACTTTTATATTTGACAGTTTTAATACATTGTTTTTTTTATAATGCTATGATAATTTTAATAATGTAAGTTGTTTTTGTTTGTGAGCAAATGTTTATAAATCAATGTCCTTTTATTTATCTGTGGGGTGTTCATGAAAAGATATGGATCCACTATGGGTCTGACTAAATTATATTGATTCTCTAGCATTTAGTAGAGCAGCAAGGTATAGCAAACCAACAGTGCATGACCCGGACCCCTAAGTTTACGTGATTCAAACAAGATAACAAGTGGACGTGATAGATCTGTTTACTACTGTGATGTATAACTAAATAATTTATAAACATATGGATCTTACTACAATGTAGAGGCATTTTGGGCAAACTAAATGCCCTTGACATTTTATGTAGAATCGCTGTAGCCAAGAAAGTAGGTATAAAAAGATACCGATGGGCAGGGCTGTGAATAGAATTACATTTTGGGGCTGTTTTTGCAGGGACAACCCAGTGAAGAATAGGTGCCTGGAAACAAATATGTGGTCCTCTTCCACATGGAAATGTTGACATCATGCTGTGAGTGCGGAAATCTCATAAAAATTTAATAATAAGCTCCACTTTACAACTTACTGAGTGAAACTCCAATTTCCACGCATATTTCTTCTCCAGGTCGACGAATCTTTACTGTGTTAGAATGGAGCACAACCTGAATAAATTGCTCAAATATTTATCAACGTATAGCATTTAATGTTTAGTCAATGATGAGAGGTTTGATGGCATTTTAAAAGCTTTATTTCTCTTTAAGAGAATTAGTTCCTATTTTTTTTCTTTTATTCAAGTTAGTTAGATAAGTCTGTTTATAGAACTATTAAAAAAATCATTTTTAGAGATAGCATATAAAATAACAGTGTGTTCCATGTAGGAATTAGTCCCTATCTTAATCTAAAGGACCTAACCTTTCCTAGCGAGAACCCATAAAGAGTTCTTTTGGAAAAGAGCAAGTAAATTTGGAGCAAAAGGTTAATAGCTATGAAAGGTCACACTCCCCATAAAGAGTGGTTCTAGAAACTCAGCCGAGCTCCATAACAGCTGCCGTAACAACCGTTAAAACAGGTAGGAAGAAATCATCACAGCAGTGGCTATGATCAGCATAAAGATAGAAAGCCTCTTCACAAAAGGTAAGGAAGCAAGTAAATCACCGTTAGCACTAGCTCACAGCAATCTCGGGCAAGAGTAGCTCAGTCAAGTGCTAAGGGGCATGGCAGGGAAAGATTGCACAGAATGCATTAACTCTCTAATTAGGAACACATACTATATAGAAAAGCACAAAACATGTTGCAAACTCGAAATGTTGAAGCATCCCTGGCCAATGGAAAATGATCTTCTGATTGTCTGTCGTCTTCTTCCTCAATTCCCATGGTAAACGTCGATGTTGACATGTAGGTATTTGAATGCGGCTACAACATATTATAAAAAGATACATCTAGGGAGGTTCTCATGAGAGCCTTTGCAGACCTACTCTGTTAGCTGTTCAGTGTCCTATTGTATAACAATAGTCTGCTCTATGAAATGAAACATTAATATCTAGCATGTCCTGACTAGATCATGGAAATCAAAACTATAACAAGCATTTTCTTTCATTAATATATTTGTTCATTATAAGCATGTAGCAGAGAAAACTATAAAAAATACAATTAAAACATATGGTGTGAGATGGAAAGAAATACATTTTGCAGCAAACAGCACATTTCACGAATATGTCAAGTTTTGCAGTTCAAATATAACGATAAGTCAGCATTTATAAAAAGGCATTTATTTTCTTAAAGGGATATGAAAGAATCGAGAAAATATTGAAACCTAGCAGGGAAAGAACAATAAAATGGGAGCTTTCTGCAGAAATCAGCAGCATTTTCACTTTTTTGCACGTTTAATAAAAGCACATTTTCTAACCACTATTTTGATATGTTTTTTCTATGTTAATGTTAAAGTACATTTCTTTATGTTTATGAGGTTAAATTGACATAAAAACTTTAAACATCCACAATGGTCAACACACTTGAAACTACTATTCTTCAAACATTAGAATTTTCCAGTGGTTCAACTTGAATTACAGGTTTCATAACAATGATGGTGTTAAACGTATTATTAAAACTGACGATTTTTTTTTTTTTTTTAAAGGAGATAGAACCCTTTGCTCTATGCTGTGGCATGGGGGAACCTTTCTGCTATTTCTTAACGATAGACATCATGAGCAACAATCTGATGTTTACAATTCAAAGTTTATTAATTTCTCTAGGACTACACTTTTTTTGCTTGATTCCACTGAGAAGATACTGGTAGCAGAAGGCCTGAACAGGGGAGGCATATGGTATATCAGAAAAATAAATCTTTACTGGTACAAGAAGCAGTGGCGGTCGCCACAAGCAAAAAGTGGTAGGGCAAGTGGAGGGGGCTGGGAGGGAGCACGGGAGGGGAATTGCGCAGGGGGGTTAATAATGAGAATAAAAAAAGAAAAGGAGTTACTTTAAGGTGCCGGCCGCCTCAGTCTTCCTCTGCTTCCTGGTGCCAGCAGACACTGGGACAGCAGCTGAGACTCCCTGTGCAATCCCCGTGCTGCTCTCGGGGATTGGCCTGAGCGGGCTTGGTTTAACACTCGCACAGGGAGTCTGTGCTGTTTCTCCATCTCGGCTGGCCAAACACACATGTGCACTTAGAAGTGCACTCCACTCCACTCCTACTCCCCCCTCCCATGACCCGGCCTGGCCCCCTCCCTACACACACTGGCTCAGCCAGCAGCTGAAAAATAAAACTATAATAAAATATTGGTTTATTTTTCAGCTGCTGGCTCTGAGCCAGTGGGGCGACGCTCCTCCGCCATTGCGGAGGAGCCGCCCCTGGCAAGAAAACCGAAAGGAGTGAATATAAGGTTACCAGTGACAATGTAGATCATTGCCTTAGCATAACTGTAACTGGTGCAGCCAGGTATTCTTGCTTATCCTAACTGTGCCTAAAGGAAATGTCCATATGTAATGTTTGTTAGAGCCTCACTTTCTCAGCTTGGCTCGCAAGAAGAGAAAGTGTTGATTAGCGCTTTTTGTTTGTAGAGTTTCATATATTTTTTGTGTTTTAAAAATAAACATTTCAATAAATAAAACATAACTATAATGGCTGTAGGAATCTGGCTCTCTATATAGTGTACTAAAACGAAGTACACTGCAGAAAGTCCAGTGTATCCCTTATGGGTACACAGAGGTTAAAGTAGATAATACTAATGCTCTTTTTGTGATAGTGTGGGTGAGCTGTTAGGCTTATCAGTGGGTAGTGCTAAGCATTTGTTGTACTCAAAGAGGTAATAAATGAAACACACAGTCAAGATTAATCTGAGACCAATTTACAAAAATAGTATCGATTTTTATGTATATTTTGAGAGCAACAACTTCAATCTACAGTAAGTACTTTAGAAGTTAACGATTTTTGAGCGTTCAGAAAATATATCACTTTTGTGTGCAATTACGCACCATTGAAGTCAATGACGAAAAGCAGAAAAATGCATATAAAATCAGGCAGTGCTTTCACAAAGTTCACCTTCTCATTTCAGGTTGATAGCAGGACGAGGTCCAAAATTCCAGCAGAAGATAGGGAACATCCCGGATTAAGCCAGGAACAGAGTGCTGAAGGTGCTGGTAGCTGGTGCACTAGGATGAAGAGGGGCCACCTGGAAAGACACTGTAGAGGAGGACTTAGAGGTAAGTCTGGTGGGTCCCACTGAAGGGAGGAGGTCACAAGGGTCACAGGCCCACGGCTGGTTCGTCGTTACTGGGGCCAGTGGGTCCAGGTGCCAAGCAGATAGGTTAGCCAGGCGTCCTGAAGTCCTCACGGTCATGATCAGGCAACTTGGAGAGGCGATTTCAGTGTAGCTGTGCAACTCAGGATGTGGGTTTCAGGGGTCTCAACGTCCCTCAATGGGTGCTTGCTTCTGGTGTCATTGGAGTCTAACACACTCTTTGTCTCACTGCTTTCTGTTGAAGGTCCAGTACTCCAGGTATTGGTACTGTGCAGCTCCGGCAGGTCCTGGTGTCTCCAAACTTGGTGAGGAGACAGAACTGACCCTCTGGAGCTGGTGTACTTCTTTTGGTGTGGGTGCTGCGTCGAAGTCGTCAGGGTGCAGCACATTGACAAACCGGACTCAGCGGGATCGGTGCCTGCGGTGTGCAGGGGGGGTGATACCTTCACTCCAAGGGAGGTTCTTGGTGATTTTGCAAAGGCTGGGGGAGCTCCAGTGTTCTTGGAGTCTTCACAGGTTTAGGGCAACACAGCACACCACAATATCAAAGTCCTAGAGGCAGCCAGCAGGGTTTGGTGCATATTTTCTTCTGTAACAGGGCTTCAGTTTTTGGGCATCGAGTATTCTTTGTCCTGGTCTTCTTGTCTGTCAAATCTAAGTTCCAGGACTAGAGCTGCTACTTAATTACTAAATTTAGAGGTGGTACAGGGGAGGCAGGTAGTAGTCAATGGGCTACCTACCTTTAGGGTGCTTAGACACTCTAAGTGACCACTTTGTGTGGGAAGGGTCACTACCCTAGCCCTGATAGGTTGTTTCTCCACCATCCCAAGATTGTGGATTTTCAGGAGAGGGGGTCACATCACCTGCCCTACTCTAGTGGTGGTGCTGGCTGAGTGTGGACCCTTATCCTCATCTAATTCATTTTCCCTCCTGCCAAATGTGGAGTAGGACAGGGGGGTTGGCATCCCCCACTATCTGGGGAAGCCTGGGCCAAACATAAAAACGGCAACGCCTTTGAAGCTTCCTGCTCTGTGAAGCACATTCACCCAGAGCAGGCTTTGTTCCTGGCCTCTGAGAGCGTAGGCTCAAACCCCATGAGGTCAGAAACATGTCTGGTGGTGGCAGACTGTCTAGGACTAGTCAGACACCACACCAGTGCTTGGTAGGTTTTCAGGGATCCTCTAAAGGGTCTCCTGTGTGCATATATTAAAGAATCTCTCACTGTCATCAGTGAGGATTTATTAAGACAAGATGTTTGGTACTAAACATCTTAGGGTACAGTGAAGCCATCATGGAGCTAGGAAACTCGTAAAGACAAGTACCCAGCTCTCATACTCTTTATGGCTTCCTTGTGCACTTACAATATCCAAGAATGGCTCAGATATTGCAGGGTCATATCTGCTCATTCAAATTTGGCCACACATGGGATATAGTACACCCTGACTTAGGGCTATAAGGCCTGCAGTATGGGTGACTTACCTATATCTCATGCAGTGTGTGAGGGCATGGCACATAGGGCTGTGTGCCATGTTGACTCTTCGCTTTTCTCTGCACCAAGACACGTGGCCTGCAGTGGCGGTTTGCATGGCCTTGGTGAGGGGTCGCTAGGGTGGCACCATTCGTGCTGCAGCCCCAGGCAGCCCTATTCAGTACCCCTGCCCTAGGTACCAGGGGGTACCATTTTCTAGGGACTTACAGGGGTGGCTGAAGTTGTGCCAATTGTGGTACCGTTTTAGGGGAAGAACACTGGTACTGGGAGCCTGGTTAGCAGGGACCCAGTACACCTCAGTCAAAGTTGCATCAAAAAACAGGCAAAAAGTAGGGTGCGGGGGTACTGCAACAGGCACCCAGTTTCTCACAATGGTAATCTAATAGAAGACCTAAAATCCAATAATATGAAAAACTATTGATAAAATATTATATGATTCATAACTGTAATGCATGTAAAGACTGCCAAAAACAAGAAAATCAAAGAACAGGAGTAGGAACTAGCGAATGGATGCTTAATTTAATGGTGAAGTCTGATTTTTAATAAATATGCAGGCAAATTTACTTCAGCAACTCTCAGAGCAGATATAAAGGCTTGAGAGTGGAGAGGTGTTTTTGTTCCTCTGGCTGGATGACCATTTGGGCTGTGTCCAGGAACTTAATTTACTTCAATGGGGCCTCCCCTGTCAAAGGCAGATATCAGATGACACTTGGACAGGCCCTTTTTTTTGTTCCCCCAGCTAGACAGCACCAACCCCACAGGGAGGGGAGCTACTCCCAGAACTGGTTTGGAGAGACCGCATAGGAAGGGCTTCTGATTACCCTGGCTACACCTCTGGGTGGGCACACAGGCTCTGTAAAAGGGGAGTTTAGGGTCTCACCATCTTGGATTTAGGAAAAGAGGGGCACTGTGGAATTATTTGCAGTAGAGCAGACCTAAACTGCTGCCAAAGTAGATTTGGTACCCCTGGTATCAATCAATCAATCAATCAATGGGGCTTATAAAGTGCAGCTTGTCACCCCAGGGGGGTCTCCAGGTGCTGAAGGGATATGCTAGCCTTGGTCAGAGGGCGAATGGTGTTCAAACAACCTTGTCTTGAGCTGCTTCCTGAAGTCCTTCAGAGATGGAGAGGTGCACATGTGGAGGGGGAGGTCATTCCAGGACTTGGCAGTGAGGTAGGAGAAGGAGCTACCTCCGCATCTATGATGGATGTGGGGGATGTGGGCCAGGGCAAGGGTGGAGGATCGGAGCTCTCTGGTCAGTTGGTGGAATGTCAGGCGATTGTTGATGTAGGTGGGTATGGATTTGTGGAGGAGCTTGAAGAGGCATCTTTCCTGGACGGGGAGCCGGTGGAGAGCTCGGAGGTGGGGGGCGATGCTGGTTCTTCTGGGGAGGTAGAGGACGAGTCTTGCCGTCGAGTTCTGGATGGTCTTGAGTCAGTTCAGGAGCTGTTTGGTGGTTCTGATGTAGAGTGTGTTGCCATAGTCGAGTTGGCTGGAGATGATGTCTTGGGTGACTGTCTTCCTAGTTGAGATGGGTATCCAACAGAAGATCTTGCGGAGCATGCAGAGGGTATGGAAGCAGGCTGAGGATACAGCGTTGATCTGTTGCTTCATGGTCAGGTGAGTGTCCAGGATAATTCTGAGGTTGCGTGTGTGGTCGGTTGTGGAGAGCGGAGGCCACTATGTGTCGTACCAAGGGGAGGGCTTGTTCTCAAAGAGGATGACCTCTGTTTTGTCTGAGTTGAGTTTGAGGCAGTTGGTCTTCATCCAGGTGGTGATGTCGAACCACATCAATTGGAAACGTACAAAATATTATTCAAATGCTTGCTATGGGTGGACAACAACTAGAGAAACAACTGTTTTAAGTGTTAAGAAACATAACCACCCCCCTAACGTGAAAGAAGCAAGCACTTACTCCCAAAAACCAACAACTGAAATTCTCAAAGACATTTTGCCTCATGTCCCAGAGCATGAAACTGGTCAGTTACCCGCCATACCAACTTTAAAATGACTAATTTCCAGACCCAAAAAAGTGACAACTCATGCACCACCTGCCCCAAAAACATTCAGTGAGGTAGAAATTCCACCTGAATTCGCAATAACTCACAAAGAGGAAGAATTTCTTTTATATGACAATAAATGTCATGACAAAAGAATTATTATCTTTGCAACACCCACAAACCTATTAAAACTAAGGCAATGCGAAACGTGGATGATGGATGGGACATTTAAAATATGTCCCAAACCATTTTACCAACTTTATACCATCCATGGGGAATACCACAATACTAACATCCCTTTCATCTATGCACTCTTACCAACCCTACGCCCCCATAACTGAAGTAGCAAATCACTAAAACCTATTAATAGAAAGTCCCTACTAAAAAGCCAACAAAAATAAAACAAATTCCCCTACTAGACTATTTTGAGGATTCCTGGGTAGGAAGACTACATAGATCTGGACATTGGCACCAACCAAAATTCCATATTCCATGGTGGAATGTGTACGACAGTATCCTAGCCCAACAAGCCAAAACCAAAAAAGCAGTGGAAGGATGGCATAATGTCTTCCAATCCACAATGGGAAGAGGTAAACCCACCCTACTAAAACGACTAGAAGCTATACAAAAAGAACAGAGCTATCAGGAATTTAGGGGCTGATTAAGACTTTGGCACTGTTGCGCCGGCTCTCCGCCAGTGCAGCAGCACCAAAGACCGCCTGCCTGATCACGAGTTGAACTCGTGCAGGCAGACGGTCTTTTGGGCTTTCTCACGGCTGTGCCTTAAAAAGGTAATGGCAAGAATGTTCCTGTAGGGCATGGACTGTGAAGTCCATGCCCGTACTGGAGCTAGGGGTGCAAGCAGACTGAATGCATCCCCATGGCAGGGGCATGGGGGCGCCCTTTGTTTCCCCAAGGCCAGCCTTTTCATGGCATGCCCATGAAAAGGCTGGTGGTGTGGAAACTCGTAATATGCTGGGCGGGACAGCTCCAGTCCCGCTCAGCATATTGCATTACCCCTCCGCTGCGCCACTGCCAGGTAACGGTGGTTCCCTGGTGCAGCTGCAGGTCCAACACCAAAATGACTCAGAGTCGCAATCTGGTGGACGCCAGTGGCGCACCACCGCGAGTGCGGCAGTCGTAAGACAGATGCACTCGTAATCAGTCCTTTAGACTAGACCAATCCGTAACACAACTTTGCCCTAAACTAACTAAACAAACTAAAACAATGTACGAGCATTTACAATACAAAGTTAGACTATATCCAAATACTACAAGTCTAGAATACCTTGAAACCATAGCAAAAATCATACTCTAAATCTAACCTATAACCAATAATAAATTAGCAAACATAAAAAAAATCCAACCTAAAATCTATACTTTTTTTTAATATAAAAATATTATCAAAAAATATATATATTTCAATAATATTTGACACAATAAAAAAATGTTTACATTAAAAAAAAGATTACAAATTGATTATACAAAAATAAATAGAAAATAACTAACCAAACTTAATATAACCCTCCGCAGATAACAAATAAAACAGTGCATATAAAATTTAAACATCCAATTACAAAGCAGTAAATAACATTTCCCACCCTTTTTAGAAAAAATTAAAATTACTTAGGGGCACATTACAATGTCCGCCCGCCACCGCAACGGAATGCGGGACCGTCCGCAAGGGGTGCGGCGGTCCCGCCATGGGTATTAGGATACCACCGCCACGGTGGCGGTGGCATCCCGTATTGTTCGCATTGCGGCGGGCGGTGCTGTCACCAGCACCCGCCGCAATGCGAAAAACGCATGTTGTGCATTTGAATGCACAACGTGACAGGCACCGTGCGGTGCCTGCCACCTTGTGCATTCAAATGTAGGGGGGTACCATAGGTACCCCACATGTGCACCCCCCCACCCCCCCAAATCCTGGGGGCCCGCAACGGGCAAAAGACCACATGCCTTTCCATGGCGGCAACACCGCCATGGAAAGGCTGCTCTCGCCAACATCCTAATATGGATGGCGGTGTCTTGCAGACACCGCCACCATATTAGGGTCCTTACCGCCCGGTCCCCTGTGGGACCGGCGGAAAAGCGGCGGACGGTCTTTCCGTCCGCCGGGCTCCCCCCGCCATCGTAATATGGCGGGGGGGAAATAGCATGCGGGCGGTGAGAAATGGCGGGCGGATCGCCACCGCCATATGGGCGGTGGCGATCCGCCCGTCATTGTAATGACCCCCTTAGTTTTGTAGCTGCAGACATTTTTTCAAAAAAGAATAAGGTGACAAATCCTGTGAAATCCATTTAAAAAAATTTAAGAACCCCCCAAAAATTGAAAAATACAACTGTTCAAAAATAAATCCTCTGGCATATTCCTCTGTAGCATAGATCCATTAAAAAAAATGAAAAATAGAGTTAAAAAAATAAACGCTCCACGAAACCCGAAAAATAAAGGAAATGTTTAATAATAATTAGTTAATATTAAACTAATATACATTTCCTTTTTTAAAAAAAGGAAAACACATCCTCCGACATATTCCTACATAACATAGAACTATAAAAAAAAAAAAAAAATAGAGTTAAAGAAACGCTCAACGAAACCCGAAAAATAAAGGAAACATTCAATAATAAATAGTTTATATTAAACTAATATACATAATCTTTAATAAAAAATAAAAAAATAGAACGCATCCTCCAACCAACTCCAAATCGGCAACAAAAGCACCTATAAAAAAAAAAGAAAAAGAAATGCCCTCCTGCACATACATATACTTTTAAATTGTTTACATTTCTCTCAAAAACAACTACAAAACACATATCAAATACTCACAACTAATAACCTACAACACTACATAGCATAAAAAATGCAATGCACTAATGCTATTCCACATAATACTACAAACGCCCTACACTACATTACATCAAAAATAACCCACTACATACCCTATACAATACCTAACTACCTCCCTCCTACCCTTAAATTACCTTAGAAATAAGTAAAATCAAACTTACCTTAATGGTTCCAACGCAGGTCCCAACTGCGAGCTTTCTTCTCCAAAACTGACCAAATAATACCAATAGATTACAAAATGCACTTAGTCCAAACAAAAATGGCCGCCTAATTAAACTGGAAAAATTACAAATTCCGCATTCAATTAAATGTAAAAATTAAATTTCATAAAAATTTGTATATTAAAAATGTTGCAAAAAATGTAAAATAGAATTAGAAAATATATTTCAAAAATTGTACAATATACAGTAAATATCATGTATATAATGTTATTTTATATATATAATTTATATTGTTAATTGCAGGTAAAAAATATATGTACAAGTGTTAAAAATGTTTTACAAATAATACATTACATTGAAAAGTTGAGAAGGTATTATAAAAATATTCTATTAAGATTTAAAATATACTCATGATTAAATAATAGTTAATATATAAAATTATTTAATATATATAAAAAAATTGCACATACAGGAAAAAAGTATCGTATATTCAAATGTTTGCAAAATATATATTAAATTATAATATGTGTTCTATAAAATTATGTAAAATATATTAGAAATATGCTACTTAACCAATAGTAAAAAATGTTTATTCCAAAACATGTTAAAAATTATATAAAATAAAAGCCCTAATTTCGATGTCCGGTGACTTGAGTCCGCCCGACACAGTTTCGGTGTGGGAACCGACCGACTGTAGGTTCGTCTGAATCCGTGCCGGCAGCCTTATTTCCGATCGACCCGGAAACATTTACGACCGACCGATTATGATGGTCGGAAACCGTTCAGACTTTCTGACTCGGTTCCGACTCGCGTCCGAACGGCATTCGGAGAAACCGAGTTGGTTGGAGCCGCCTTGTACGGCTCTATGGACCGTGTTTCCGACCAAGCGATTACGATGTCGGATTCGGACAGCCATTCCAAATCAGTTTCTCCGACACGGAATCTGACTTTTGTGGGACATAGCAGGCCCCCCTTAACCCACAAGCCTCTGGTTGGGGCCCGTTGGGGTACCCATGGGTCCCCTCTTTCCAACCATGCACAGTGTGGCAGGCACCATGGGGTGCCACACTGTGCAAGGTTTTCCGCACCCATCCCTTTCTTCAATGGGAGCCTGTGTTGTCGGTCGTAACACAGGCTTCCATTGATGTCAATAGGACTCCTCGAATCCGATTCAGTCGGAAACCATTCTGAGACCGAGTCTGTCGGAATGCTTTCTGACCGACATCATATTGAGGCCCATGGTGCAGTCGCAAAGTCCCATTTCTCTATGGGAGCTTGTGCTGTGGGGGTTTTTGCCCTCAGCACAAGCTCCCATAGAGAAATGGGAGTTTGTGTAAATCCCTGCAGCTTGTGGTAGGCCCCACATGGTGCAGGGATTTACAGGTCGACACAACCGAAGATTGTGAGGGATGTGGACCCTGCTAGGGGCCCCCTAAGTCCGACATGTAAAGCCTGTTGGAAACCAACATCATAATCCCTACAGTGGAAACGCTGTACGTAAGGGATTATGTGGCTGTTTCCGACTGCTCCTTGAGCCCGTCGGAAGACAGACAGAATGACCGGCCAGATTAAACTCCGACCGCCTACATTGTAATTAGGCGGTCGGACTTTAAGCCATGGATGTCGGTCAGAGGCTTTCCAACCGACATCCTAATGAGCCCCTATATGTGAACATGTAATATAAAAAAATACATTTTTCTCCAAAATATGTGTCTTTGTCCAAATAAACAATGTAACTAAAAAGCTGAAAAATAAATATTATAACAAAAATAATATTTAATCAGTGTTATTACAAAATATGTTGTTAAAAATTATAACTATATGTAAATGTTTATTTAAAAATATATACTGCTTGTATGTACTGTACATTAAAAATATGCAAAACTATTTCCTGTTTAAAATGTTAAAATGAATAAAAAATAAATTCATACAATGAATGCAAAAATATGTTCAATGTGTTATATGTCTTAACAAATTATGGCCTAATTACGATGTGGGTCGGAAAGCCTCCGACAGCTGGTCGGAGGCTTTCCGACCGACATGGTAGGTTTAAGGTCCAACTGCCTAATTATGATTACAGCGGTCAGAGTTTTAAACCAGCCGGGGAACTCAATGCGGTTCCGACGGGCTCAGGGAGCCCGCCAGCCAGTCGGAAAGCCCTCATAATCCCTTAAAGATGGCGTTTCCGTCGTCGGGATTATGATGTCGGTTTCTGACAACCAATCCATGTCGGCCTTTCCAACATGGATTGGCTGTCGGAAACTGACTTTGGGGGCCCCTAGCAGGGCCCTCTACCCCCTTGGCCCTCCGCATTTGGCACTGGGGGGGCACCTATGGTGCACCCCTAAACATCCCTACACCGTGTGGCAGGAACCGTGAGGTGACTGCAACACGGTGCACGGATGTTAGAAAATTCAATTTTTCAATGGGAAAAATGGAAGTTTACGACCACACCATGCAGTCGCATCCTAATTGTTTGGTTGGAACCTTCCACGAAACGGTGTCAGTCAGAGGCAACTCGGACCGACATCGTAATGAGGGCGTAAATGTCTTCTTTTTAATAAATGTTTTTACATCTTATCAAAATGCGTTTTGAATACTTGTGTGTTAAATAAAAAAAGATTTTATCAATTATATGGGTGATTTAATTAAGGTAACATGCTGGACACTAAACATACATAATTTACTATTCCCACTCCAACGTAACTAAAATCAGGGAAGGTGCTGGACACTAAACATACATAATTTACTATTCCCACTCCAACATAACTAAAATCAGGGAAGGTGCTGGACACTAAACATGCATAATTTATTATTCCCACTCCAATATAACATAAGTCAGGGAAGGTGCTGGACACTAAACCTGTATAATTTACTATTCCCACTCCAAATTACTTAACTCAGAAAAGGGGCAGAACACAAAACTTTAAAAATATACTCTACTCACTCCAAACATAAAACAATTTCTGAAAAATGCTAGACATTAAACACAAAAAAATAAGTTTACCCCCTCAAATATAAAAAATTCAAATAAACAATTAACACTAAACACAAAACGTAAAATGTTATAATAAAACACAACATAACAAATAAAACACTAGTCAACAATCCATAAATATAAAAGTGCATAATTTAAATATAACACAAATAATTTATCATAAAAATGTTCAATTTACTAAATTAATAAATGTAAAAGTAAATAGCAATATACAATTTTAAAATGATCTGCACTTTTACATTATAAAAAAATAAAACAAAAACCCAACAAAATAAGTAAATTTGAAAAACATAATACAATAATTTAAAAAACTTACAAAAGTATATAAATAAATATTAAATATCAACAAAAAGAAATCCAAATATTTTAATTAATTTGTTTAATAAAAGTTTTATATTTAAATTAAAAAATAAATTAAAAAACCATAAGAAATGAAGAATAACTAATATTAACTAACAAATAAAACAGCCACATACAAATAATGTATTTTTTAATTTGTCACAAATTAATTTTTATTTCAAAATAAAAATAAACACAATTTGCAAAAAATATTTCCAACATTTTGTTTAAAAAATTATTATAAAATTAAAACTTCATTATAAAATGTAACATCTCCTCACCCATATTATTTACAAACCCAACATCCCACTCCCAAATTTCTAAAATTAAAATAGTTTTTAAAAATTAATGTGTAAAAATGATTCAATTAAAAAAAAATTACTACCCACCCTTGTCACCTATAACACCAACATCGCACTCCTAAATTACTTCACATATGTTAAATTTTAAAAAATTTATTACAATTTTTTTATAACTTACAAATATATTTTCATTCCAATCCACTAAAATTCCAGCATCCCAATAATATTTATCCAGAAACTCTATATAAATTTAAATAATTCAATACATTTTTTTTCATATTTACAAAATGTTTACAATTTTTTTTTATTTTACTCCCCACCCTTCTCTCCTATAAACCCAACATCCCGCTTCTAAATCTTTCAAAATTCTATCACTTTATTTAAAAAAAAAAAAAAAAAATATTATACAATTTGTAACAATTTTTTTAAATTACTCCCTACCCTTATCCCCTATAAACCCAACATCCCGCTTCTAAAAATATCATTAAACTCAAAAAAACCAATTCTACAATTTAAATTGATTAAAACATAGAAAATGACACAGAAAAATTATTACTTTTTTTGTTCTTTACTATTAATAACAAAACATAAAAAATGAATAATAATCTATATTATACTAAAATATCGATATTAGATACAGCAATATTTTTAACATCGATATTTTTAACAATGATATTTAATACAACACCTAATTTCGATATTTTTGACTTCAACATTACTTACCACAATATTTTCACATCACAATGTATTAAACACGATATTTTTGTAACACAATATTTTTGGGGGGATATTTTGTCTGATTACCATCCAGCTCCAAAAAAGTGACTAAGGGCCTGATTACGATGTCGGTCGGATCGCAACCGGCGGCCTGTCGATTGCGATCCGACCGACTTCTGCCCCTGCGTTCTGCCCACCGCATTATGATGCGGCGGTCGGAGGCAGCATTCGGAGGGACTGACCGCTGCTGTTTCCCCACTGGCTCAAGGAGCCAGTCTGTCCAGCGGTCGGAATGTAATCCATACAATAAGGGCAGTGCCTTCTCAGGCACCGCAGTAGAGATTACGATGTCCCTTTCGGTCTTCCTTTCTATGGCGGTCTGACACTGTACAGGGATGTTTAAAAACATAAAGCTTTCTATTACAGCTTGTGCTGCGCCCTTTTTCTGGCCAGCGCACAAGGTGCAATAGAAAACTGGATGTTTCTGATCGCCCATAGGTTGGTCGCATCCAAATACTGGGGGTGGAACCGCTGACTAATAGTCTGGCGGTTCCATTCCCGCTACGGTGTCAGTCTGATGCTCGTCCGACCGGCATCATAATCAAGCCCTATGTAAGAACGAAGAAATATTGACCAGGTGAAGGAGCATAAAGTATCCAGTCATCAAGGGGACTTTCCTGGGCACAAAATTCGAATTATACTTGCTTGTAGCTTTCCTGAAAAAACCAATGGCTTCACCGGGAGTGCATCTAATAGCTATCCAACCTTGTGGAGATCTTCACTGCTACAGCCTGTTGCCTTGCCCCGCTGAAGATTTTGAACTTCCATTTTTGAGACCAAGTCCAAAGGCAAACCTTCCAATTTGGTAGAACCTGGTTTCTGTATCCAACCCTTGCTCCATTGTAGTCAACCTAAAATCGCAGCTGGTTCCTGTCTACTGTGACCAGTTGACCACAGCTGGTGATCAATGCTTTTTAGCGCTATTTTTAATTTAAACTTTGACATTTTAAATTCTCTGTTCTCCCTACTGGTTTTGTCATTTTTATGTAATTTTATTCATTAAACTTCACTCTATTTTTCTATATTGGTTTGGATTTTCCTTGTGTTGTGTTTTGACTTTATAACTGTTTTGTACTGCATAAATGCTTTACACATTGCCTTTAAGTTAAGCCTGTCTGCTCTGTGCCATAGCTACTAAGGGGTTGAGCTCCGATTAATTTAATGACTTCAGTGGTTCACCCTGACAAAGACTGTGTTTATTATTTAAGGTTGCTAGTCACCTCTCTTCACTAATAACAAATAAGTCTGGTACAATCAGATGGAACAAGAATAATAATTGAGAAGCAAAACAAAGGTGGAATTCCAGATTAATTTCTTGATTGTTTGAACAATTATTTTCATTGTTATTCTGATATGGCTAATGCTACTGAGAAAGCTGCATTTGTTAGGGATTATTGCCCAAGTTACAGAAACAGCTGCGCACCACCTGCATCGAGCAACAGACTAATTGTCTTTCTGAGTTGGTTGCTGTATAAAAAAACGGGAGGAAGAATATATTGAATTCAAGCTAATGTCTTTAAAAATGCAACCCTTATAACAAACTGCCACAGGGAGGGGAGAAACGGGGAGATAAAATGATCACAGGGTTAGGAAGGACTGGATGGAGTCAAGAGCAGGTAAGAGGAGATCCTGCTTAGCCTGACAGGTCCCCCATGTTTGAGCTGTGGGCATTTTAGACATTGGAAACGTGATTGCTCTAATTTACCTAAGAGTTCACACTAACAGCCTGAACAGCATGACTTTTCTGCACAATCCCTCTTGGGCAAGACCATTGATGCAGTTGACATTTTTAACATGTGTTCCTCACACTATTACACAACCTGTGTCTGTTTCTTTAGGTCCCATGAGTGATTAACAGACTTTCCTTCTAAGGGGCCAATACCGATGTCGTTCGGAAACCGTTCCGAACGAATCAGTCACGGAATCGTTTCCGACCGAATCGGGTTCTGCAAGTCCGAACGACCTATTATGATGCTTCCCAACATTGTTCGGTCAGACTCGCATTGACTTCAATGGGAGCCTGTGTTCCGAACGAGAACACAGGCTCCCATTGAAAAAAGGGGTGGTTGGGAAAAGCCTTGTACCCTGTGGCGGGCACCCCATGGTGCCTGCCACATTGCGCGTGGATGGAAAGAGGGGTCCCTTGGGTACTCCCACGGGCCCCAACTGGATGCCTCCAGGTGAAGGGGGGCCTGCAACGCGCCCCCAAAGACTGATTCCGACATCCGTTTCGTGTTGGGCAGACCGAATCGGAATGGCTGTCCAAATGGGTCATCGTAATCGCTCGCTCGGAAACCGTGTCCATAGCGCTGTACAATTGGGCTCCGAAAGACTCGGGCTGTCCAAATGCCTTTCGGAACCGAATTGGACAGCCCGAACGGTTTCCGGGCATTGTAATCGGTCATTTGGAAATGTGTACGATTTGGTCGGAAACCAGGCTTCAGAATCGGTTTCACCGAATCCAAATCCAGTTCGGAGCCTTTTCCGAACGACATCGTAATCGGGCTCCAAGTCTTAGCTTAGCTGTGAACTTTCCAGGAAAGGATGCAAATTGAAATGTACAGTGTAACACTGTATTATACCAGCGATTGTGTCTATTTGAATGTGCCTAGCAAAAACAAAAACGCTGTTTTAGCAGTGTTGTGTTAAAATAATGATTTATTTAAAACTCTTGAGATTAAATTTCCATGACAATCAATATCTGATGTGCTTAATCAAGCTCCTTCCACCTTGTGCCTAATCAAGCTCCTTCCACCTTATTCGGTGAACATACTAATGATGTACGTTGTGTTCTTACTGCTGAGACAGTAAATATAAGGAGGGCCCCATGAAAAAAACTTACCCACATCCAACAGTACACCTTACATCCTGAAGCAGTGGCTGGCATCCTTCCAGTCATTGCTGCTCTACTAAAACAGGGAATTTTAGTATCCTGTGTATGTGTGTATGTGTGTGTAGCACTCCTATCTTGCTAATTAAAAAGACTGGTAGGCACTTACCAATTTGTAAAATATACAGGTGGTAGTAATGGTGTTGAATTACCAGGTTTTCCTGTTGTGTCTAATCCTGCTACTGTTCTGTCATGTATATGGGTGAATGCCGCGCGGTTAACAGTTGAGGATTTGTATTCTTCTGTCTTTTCTGTCCCAATATATTCTAAACGCTTGTACTTTTTTGACTACTTTAGGAGCCAAATCAGTTGGTCTTGATTTCCTTAAGGGTACAAAGGAATTAATACCGTCTATCTTCGCACAAGCTCTTAAGAAAGCTCCCAATACCCTCATATTCCCAGAAGATTCTACATGCTGATGATTTGTTGATTGCTTCTCATCCATTGGGCCAATGCAAGGTTGACTTTCTGTATGTGCTCACTGAATTAGTTAAGAAGGGGCACAGGAGGTATTATATTTTTGCTTACCCTGAGTCAAGTATTTAGGTCACAACATCTCAGAGGAAGAGAGACATGTGCAGACCAATTCAAGGCTATCCGTAAATACTCATACCATTTACCGTCTCCCAGGTACGCACTGTTTTTTGGATAGTGGATGATTGGCGAAAGTACATTTTGTATTATGCTAACATTTTCAAACCATTGTAATATTTCATACGTCAAGAACCCCGAAATGTTGCCTTAGTACAAGTATGCACCACAAGCATTCCTAACTCTGAAGCAAGTATTATCTTATGCACCTGCATTAGGTTTGCACAGTTATTCCAATCCTTTCACATTGTATTTCCTTGAAAAAGAGCGTTTCACCTCAAGTGTTCTGGTTCAGGATTATGGTGATAAAAAGAAATCAAAGGCCTATTACTCCCTTGCCCTTGATGCTGTTGCAGCTGGGATGTATCCACGGCTATATGTGGTGGCTGCGACTGCCCATGTGGTTGAAGCTTCTGAAATTTTTGTGTTAGGGTCCCAACTCACTGCTGCTGTACCTCACGCTGTAGCTCAGTTGCTAGTGTCCACTAAAACGTAGCATTGTTTCATGTCATGATTGTCAAGGTAAGAAATACTGGGTCTTATTACGATGTCGGGCGGAAACTTTCTGCCCAAGACCGTCTGAGAATCAGGACCGACCGACTCGCGGTCGGCGGTTCCACCCGACCAATTACGATGCGATCAAACACTGTTCGGTCGGATTCCCATTGACTCCTATAGAAGCCCATGTTTCGCCCGACAACACAGGCTCCTATGGGGGAAATGGGGGTGTACACAAAACTCTGCACCCTGTCTCAGACACCCCATGGTGCCTGCAACACAGTGCAGGGTTTTACAGGGGGGTCCCTTAGGTACCCCCTGGGCCCCCAACCGGAGGCCGCAGGTTGAAGGGGGGTCCTGCTGGAGGCCCCAAAAGTCACTTTCCGACAGCCTTTTCGTGTCAGACAGGCCGACTCGAAAAGGCTGTTGGAAACGGACATCGTAATCGCTCGGCCGGAAACACAGACCGTAGAGCTGTACGATGCAGGTCCGACCGACACGAATTCTCTGAGATCCGGTCAGAACCGATTTGGAAAGATCATGCGGTTTACAATCCGACCGTGAACATCGTAATCGGTCGGTCGGATTGTAAACCGACCGAGTCAGTCGGAAGGGTTTCGACATGGTTTAGGGGAATCCGTCTGTAGGGAGGAGGCTTTCCGTCCGACATCGTAATGAGGCCCACTGTTGTTTGCAACTCATATTACATTTGTACGCTGCCCTATGCTAAACTATGTTTCTCTCTTCCAGACTGCTTATTGTTTTATTTTTCGAGTTTTATATAGCGCAAACTTGACCCGAGGGTATCAGAGCTCTTTACAGAGTTATCACAGTAATATCTGTAAGTAATGCATAAATAGTAGGCATACACTGTGAAAACGCACAGTAAATGGTGAAATAGATGAACAATAAAGTTTGGAGGTGGTGAAGGTAGGATATTTCAGGGGTGTGAGGAGTAACTGAGCAGAGTATTTCTAGAGGTGGTGATGTTCAGGCTCTTGGTGGTTGAGGGGGTAGTGCATCAGAGTGAGTCAGTTGTTTTAGGAGGGTGGGTTCAGGTATTTGTTGAGGAGAAATAGTTTGAGGTTTCTTTAAAGTGTAGGAATGATTCATTATTCATTATTATGCACATCCTGAGGCAGAGCATTCCAAATTCTAGGTGCATTCCCGGAAAAGGAGCCGGTGCGTGATTTTTCTTTCATGAATTTGGGCAGAATCAGGAGTAGTGTGTTTAAGATTTGCAGAGGCCTCTTTCAGCCAGCTTTTGTTTGCGAGGTAGTTTGGTTGTTTAGTGTAGAGAGCTTTGTTGGTGATGCAGGCAGTTTTGAATATGCTTCTCACCTCAATTGGAAGCCAGGTGAGTTTCTTAAGCGTGGAAGTGATGTGATCATAGCGGCTCTCCCCAGAGAGAAGTCTAGCTGCTGCGTGGATTTCATATGGATAAGGTGGATTTTTGGGGTACCAGTGATTGTTGCATTACCTTAGTCCAGCTTAGAGAGGACTAGAAATTGTACTACAGTTTTTAGATCTTCAATGGGAATGAACAGTTTGATGTTTTTTAAAGGTGTTTCAACGTGTAGAAGGCACTTTTTGCAGAGGCATTACCATGGTCTTTCACGCTCAAGTTTTTGTCAAGTGTAATCCCTAGTGATTTAACTGAGTTGGAGATAGTTTGCAGTTTAATGCAGTTAGGTTGTCAAGCCAGTTATGGATAGGGTAGACTTTACTTTTGGATGAAAAGGAATTCAATTTTGTTGGGTTAAGCTTTACGTGGTTGTTGGTCATCCAGGACTGCACCATAGAGAGAGTGTTGTTTAGGTTCTGGATGTCTTTACATGACAAGATTTTAATGTAGAATTGGGTGTAACCTGCATAGAGATGGTAGGCAATTCTGGCATGTTTCGGAATCACTGCAAGGGGCTCCATGTAGAGGTTGAACAAGTCAGGGGACAGGATTGAACCTGGGGGGACTTCTTGTGGGTCCGATACTGCTGATGAGATGGAATTCTTTAGTTTGATTAGGTGAGATCGTCGGTTTAGGTGTGAGGCTAACCACTGAAGGACAGTACCTTTGATGCCTGCACGCTGTGAGAGGGTGTTGAAAAGAATTCTGTGGTTGACAGTATCAAAAGCCGCAGAGAGGTCCAGGAGGATTAAGAGGCAGGCCTGACCATCATCCAGGGATCTGTGTAAGTTGTGGCTGATGTTCAGGATTGCAATCTCTATACTGCAGCCTTGCCAGAACCCAGATTGGAAGGTGCTGTGTTGGTTGAATTTGTCAATTTGGTTGTTGAGTTGAGATAGTACACATTTTTCCATGGTCTTGGCTAGGAGAGGGAAGTTGGTTATGGGTCTGTAATTGTTGAAGTCATTCAGGTCAGCATCTGGATTTTTGATGAGGGGGGGGTGACTTGGCCAAGGTTGAGGGGGTTTGGCATAGAGCCACTGGATAGGGAGCAGTTGATGATTTAAGTCCATACTAGGGCGATGACGCGTCTGAGATTTTTGACAAGAGAGGAGGTAAGAGGTTCGTAGAAGTGTGATGTTGGCTTTATACATGCAAGTATTTTAATGATTTCCTTTTCAATAATATTTTCAAACTTGGTCCAGGTTGCATTGTTTTTGAGTTGTATGTAATTGTGGTTGGTGTTCTGGGACACTGGGTGTGTGTTTGGAAGGACCACCATTGAATGGCGGTGGGACAGTGGGAAATTGTCTTTGGTAGTGGAGTCATCATTGGTAAGGGGTGGTGGGGGCAAGAGAGAGTTTGACGTCTGTTATTTTTTTCTGAGAAGAATTTGGCATATTCTTCATAGCAGAGTCATCGTTTGAGTGTTATGGGAAGGAGGAGGTTTGCGGTTTAATGATATTGAAAAGGGCTTTGGGTCAGTTTCTGGAGTGATCAAATTGGGCTTTGAAGAAAGAGGTTTTCTCTCTGTAGACAGGTTTTTTATAATTTAGGCGTTCAGCTCAGAGGAGAGAGAGATGGGTCAGCGATGTTTGTTGTCTACAAGTTCTTTCAGCCAGCCTAAGTTGTCATCTCTCCCTGCTAAGGTCGGTATTGAAACAAGACCTGGAGGGAATACTTCTTGATTTCTTGAGGTTTAGAGGGGCAACAGTGTCAAGTTCTACCATTTTTGTGTTTTAATCGGAGCTGAAGTGAGGTCAGGTGGAGGTAGAATTTGGGAACTTATTTGGGATTCTAACTCTGATTGAGGGATTTGGTGTATATTTCTCACCCAGTGCTTAGGACGATTAGTTTGGATGTGGAGATTGGGTTGGCTGATATTGAGATAGGAATAGAATTAGGTGGTGGTCAGTCCAGTCGGTGGGCAGGATGGAATGGAGAGATATGGTATTATGGTGGGAGATGATTGCGTTTGATTAGATCCTTTATTGTGGGTTTGCTTTTTGCAGTGTTGAATGAGCCCTTTCATTTCAAGGAGGGTGGATAGCGCTTGTACTGTTGTGTCTTCGACATCTTCCAGGTATAGGTTTAGGTCTTCAAGTTTGATGTCTGCGGCGTCCATTAGGGAGTTTTGCGTGATTAGGTCTGTTAGGTCTTTTAAGAATTGTGATTTATCACCTGGTGGGCGATAGATAGTTTGGAGTTTGATTGGGTGGGGCCTTTGGAGGAGAGATCCACTCCTAGATATTCGAACACTCCACCTAAATAAACCTCTTATAAATGCCACTAATGCACCTTTGCCAAACTGTGATAATGTGTAATATGTTGATGGGTCACATCTCAGAAATGATTAATGTACCCTGGTTGCAAGCTATCATATATGTACATAACAATATTGAAAGCTTGTTTACGAAATGTCTGTTCTGCCCAAAGGGCAGCTTTTATTGGGGTCACACATACCTGTGTATTAGCTGCTCAGAAAACTAAAACTTTTCACTAATGAAGAATACAGACATATTGGCTTATTTCATTCTGCGATTCAAAAATAATCCATTCTTCTTACACACATATATATATAAATGTGTGTGTGTGTGTAAGAAGAATGGATTATATATATATTGTTTCTGCTTTATGGGAGGAGAACTACGTTGGATATCCGCGTGTTTGCCAGTGACACGCTTAAAGGGACCCTTTCTACAAAGAGGTCACGGCACACATTGGCATTCAGTGACATTTTTTTCCGTGGTAGCGGATTGCCGTGACCCGCAACCTGACCCCTGGAACTGAGGATGAGCCGGCATTTGCAGGTCCATGACTTCATGGAATGGCGCAGTCACTGCACAGGCGCCTTCTATACTTTGGGCCCAGCGGGAAAGGTGAGCTGGAAAGTAGGGGACAAAAGACTTTTTATTCCAATACTTGCTCAAGTCCTCTCCCTGAACTGCGTATGAAAATCTATACCTACCAGGACACGCTGCTTTCATCATGCTGCATTGTGGGACCAGTAGTTTTTCTACATGAACTACCGTTGTCAGCCAGCAGGTAACGCAGTCCAGGTGTGCGCTTCACCATTGGGGAAGGAGGCGCCTTTAAAAGACACTGTTTAGAGAGGCTGCGCAAAGATGGTGGCATCTGAGGAAGGCAGTTCGCCGAAACGAGTTATGCCCGAATCTTAGAAGGTCTTTTGAAGCCCCGCTGCGTCCCTTGTTTCTGCTTTATGGGAGGAGAACTACTTTGGATATATATATATACACATATATACAAACACACATTTAGGTGTGATAATCAACTGTGTCCCTGTTGTTTAAGTATTTCAATTATATTCCATCTTATTCTCAAAATATTTCCTAGATTCACTTTTTATATCTCTCCACTTAGTATATCCCAAGTGGGAATATTATAGAGTTAATACAGAGAACAGAAGACGCTTGCTGAGAGTACAGCCCAAACAGATAGACTTCACTTTGCTGTGTACAATCTTTAACCCTTTCCATGCGTCACGGTGGGCGTGTGCGGAGGACGGCCGGGGGCCGTCCCAGACACGCCCACTCAAGGGAACGCCCAGCACCGCGGTGGAATCCGCGCCGCGGTCAAGCGGTTAAATAAATGCACAATATCTAACATAGCAAATATGTGTGTAAACATCTTGTGACTCGACTTGAAACGAGTCACAGGAAAAAAAGTTAAAAATAAATAATAATAAATAAATAAAAGGGGTAGAGTAGAAACACACTGACCCCACCTCCAGGCCTTGTGGGGGAGTTCCACAAAAAAATGTTTTATTTTCGGTGGGAGTTGCACTGGAATCCCAAATTCTGCCAATTGTTTTTTTTTTTTTTAAATGAAGCGCAGGCTCCTGCGCTTCCCTACAAATCAGCCCCCGGGTAGGCCAGGTCCCTGGAGCATTTAAATAATAAAGGGGGGGGTGCACAGGCCACCCTCGGTGCTTACTGATGCCCTGGGGACCACCACCACCTCTACGGGGGCTTGTTTGTCAAAAAATGTGAGGGAGGCCTGTATGGCCTCCCCCGCTGCTCTGGGGACCACCACCTCCCCGAGGCTTCTTTATTTTGTACATGTGAGGCCTGTCAGACCCTCCCAACCCTGGGGCCCACCACCTCCCCGGGGCTTTTTGTTTACAAAATATGTTGGGTGAGCGGACCTCTACTTAGCCCAAGGGGCCCACCACCTCCCTGGTGCTTTAATTTTAATTGATACAGGGGGGCTATGTGGACCCCCCTCCCCGCAGCCCCAGGGCTGTCACTTCCCCTGGGCAAAATTGAGAAAGGGAGTTGCAACCCCCTCCTGGAGCCAGAAATGGCCCTAGTGACCGCCACCCTGCAGGGCTGGCCCCTGCTATGTCCGGGGTCCACACCCCTGGGACACAGCTGTTTGCTATAGCTTTGTGGGAGCTTTACTGCTCCTGCCAAGCCATAGCAAACAGTACTCTGCTTCTAGCTGGAGGGAGCACAAAAAATGCTCACCGCTTGCTAGAAGCGGAGCACAATTGCTTTGACAGAGAGAGAGCTGCATGTTCAGCAACTCCCTCTCTATCAAAGCAATGCCGGCTCGTGCAGAAGGTGGGAAGCCAGCAGAAACCGTGGGGGCCTTGAGGCTCCCCCGGCGGTCCCCAACAGAGTGGATGCTCTGGGTTGGACCAGGGCACCCACAATTTAGGCCGGCCACAGGGCCCCCAGGGCTGAAATGGGCCAAGGAGGTGGGGGCCACATAGCCCCCCTCACTTTAAATAAATAAAAAAGCTGGGCCCTGGAGGATTGGGTCCCTAGGGCCGTAATTGGCCCAGGGAAGGGGGGCCATGTGCCCCCTCCCCTAATACTACTTTTCTTTTTTAAAAGACCGGCAATTTGCCGTGGCCCTGCCCCCTTTCACCACCACTCTGCAAACTCGCCTCCTGGAGCTCTGCTGGTTGGGGGATGAAGTCCCCTTGGATGCTGAGGCCCCTTGGGGGCCAACAAGCCCTCCTTTTACCACCAGTAAGTCCCACACAGTGGGATTGCTGAGAGGACTTCAGAGGCCATGCCCCCTTTCTCCACCACTCTGCAAACAGGCCTCCTGGTGCACTGCTGGTTGGGGGATGAAGTCCCCTTGGATGCGAAGGGTCTTTGGGGGGCCAACAAGCCCTCCTTTTACCACCAGTAAGTCCCACACAGCAGGATAGCTGAGAGGACTTCGGAGACCATGCCCCCTTTTTCCACCACTCTGCAAACGCACCTCCTCGCACACTGCTGGTTGAGGGATGAAGTCCCCTTGGCTTTAGAGTGTCCTAGGGGACCAACAAGCCCTCCTGTTACTTCCTGTAAGTCCCACACAGCGGAGCTGCTGAGAGGACTTCGGAGACCACGCCCCCTTTCTCTACCACTCTGCAAAAATGCCTCCTGGCACACTTCTGGTTGGGGGATGAAGTCGTCTTGGATGCTGAGGGTTCTCTGGGGCCCAGAAGCCCTTCTGTTACCTCCTGTAAGTCTGACACAGCAGGATTCCTGAGAGCTGGTTGGAAGTCCCACTCCCTTTCTCCACCACTCTGCAAATGCGACTACTATTTAAAATACCATGGAAAGCCACTTTAAAAAAACAAAGGTTACAAGGTGGTTATAGTTAGGAAATAGAATTGAAAAGCCTTATAAATTCATTGAAAAAAACAAAGGTTACATGGACGTTATAGTTGGGCTCAGATTTCACTCACACAAAACCATAGAAATTCAGCAGTTATAGTTACCCGAGTTAACTATAACTTACACCCCCGCAATGCACTGCTTATGACATCATATATTACATCACTCATGACATCATTGATGACATAATCCACAGAACCACACCCACTCACACCCCCAAACAACCTCTTGTACACCCACTCACACAACCAGTCACATACCCATTCACAGACCAATACCAGCACTTAGTTCTCCACTCACCCCTCCATAGAGGCACTAACACACACTTGCTCACTTGCACAGTAACTTGCATAACCATTCACTCACCCATACAGCCACTCATACAACTAGTCACTCACCCATACCGCTGCTCACATAGCCACACACACACCCATACAGCTACTCACACATCTGATTATTTACCTATTCAGTCATTCATACACCCACTCATACAGCCTCACAACACAGCCACTCACTCACCTATACAAACACTCACATACCCACACAACCACTTACATACCCATTCACACATCCATACAAGCACTCACACATCTGCTCACTCACCCACACAACCATTCACACAGACAATCTCCAATACAGCCCCTCACATCAACCCACTTAACCAAACACCCACTCAAACAGCGACTAACTCACCCATACAGCCACTTACATACTGAGTTGCTCACTCATACAGACATCCACTCCCTCACCAATACAGCCACTGACACACCCAGTCACTCACCAATTCATCCACTTAGACAGCATCTCACTCACCCACACAGCTACTCACTTATACAGCCACTTACAACCCTATACACACAAGGACACAGCCACTCACATAATATATGTTAGAAGTAGTATCACTCAGTATTTGTGCACCTAGTATACTAATTTAATTTTTGTAGTAGGTTAGTATATATGTTTAACATCCACAAACACTTAAAAACACTTACTTGCTGATGTCATGAGTGATGTCACTGACCATGTCATGAGTGATGTAATGTGTGAAGTCATAAGCAGAGCATTGCAGGGGCATAAGTAATATTTAACTCAGGCAACTATAACTGCTGAATTTCTATGGTTTTGTAATCGTGAAATCTGAGCCTAACTAGAACGTCCCTGTAACATTTGGTCTTTTCAGTGAACTTCTAAGGTTTTTTAAATTCTATTTCCCAATTATAATGACCCTGTAACATTTAGTTTTTTAAGTGTGTGTGTAAATATATATGTAAATATATATATATATATATATCTCTCAAACACACGAGGTTGCCCACAAACGGAAAGGGCCCACACAGGAAAGATTCGCTGTTGAGTCACTTTAATAAAGGCTGCCGCACATGTGAAAACAGGATTCTTCATCAAAATTCTCGTTATGCCTGACAGGTTTGGTGCGTGTGCACTTCTTCAGAGGCAAAGTTCATCTAAGCGTGCAATGATAATTTCAGGCACTTTTACTCCATCATAATACCCACCCCAGTGGGCGTGGCCCCACGGCCTCATGGTACTCGTAGTGCCAAAGTCTTCCTTCAATGAGTTACATTGCACGCTAGTGTTAAAAACTTCCAAATTACCCCAGTGGGTTGCCTTACAAACACTCCTTGCACATTGCGGACATATTGCAGTCATTTATTCAGCACCTGTCCCGATTCAAGTTGCGCCGTTTGGCGTTAACTCCGGGTCTGCTTTCGGCAGCGGGGCTCCTTTCCACGGCTCAGGCTAGCTGTTCAAATCAAACACACGAGGTTGCCCACAAACGGAAAGGGCCCACACAGGAAAGATTCGCTGTTAAGTCACTTTAATAAAGGCTGCCGCACATGTGAAAACAGGATTCTTCAGCAAAATTCTCGTTATGCCTGACGCGTTTCGTGCGTGTGCACTTCTTCAGAGGCAAAGTTCATCTAAGCGTGCGATGATGATGATTTCAGGTATATATATATATATATATATATATATATTCCCAAACGATGACCTCCTTCCAAATCACATAGAGAGGTGCACACTGGAGGATAGTTCATAAAGTTTATTCGCCACTCGACAAAACAACCGACAGACGCGTTTCGGCTACACGCCTTTGTAAAAAAAAATATATATATATATATCCAAACTCTACAACCTTGCAATGAAGCAGCAAAAACACAATGGGCTCCCGGGATTCGCGGGTGTGCCTGCCAGTGTTTACACACATTTGCTATATTGTACTTGCTGTCCTAAGCAGAGGCCGGCATTCCAGGGGTCAGATATTTATATCTAGCTATATAGATATAAATATATATCTAGCTATATAGATATAAATATATATCTAGATATAAATATATATTTAGATATATCTAACTATATAGATATATCTATATATATGTATAGATTACCTACTGGCGGTCACCAGTAGATAGTTATAGTAAGGATCTCGTTTCTATTCAAAAAGCGTTTTTTCTTTTGCCAATATCTTTGGCGCCGTTTGACGAATCTTCGCTACATTTTCAAAACTAATGGTTCACTCAGGTCAGCTCCTGTCTTGAAAGTTTCGGGGTGATTCGTCGAGCAGGGGCAGAGAAAAAAGGGGGTCCCAAAACGCGTTTTCTCCATGCTAATTTCCATAGGAAACTTTAGACAAAGCTACATCCCGAACTGCTGAACGGAATTACACCAAATTTGGCAAAAAGGTAGGTCTTGGTTCATAAAGCGTGCTTTTTATTTAAATGGTGTAAATCCGTTCAGTAGTTCCTGAGAAATTCAAAAAATAAAAAATATCGAAATCTGGTGGCCGAGGAGGATTCGCGAACCATCCTGAGCACAAGCTTCATTTTGATTGGCTGTCAACACTCCAAACCAGGAAGTGTTGGCAGCCATCTTGTGACTCGGTACCGAGAAAGGAGAAAAAAGGATAACAAAAAACAAGAAAAGGGGGCAAGGTAGAAACACCCTGACCCCCTAGGCCTGCTCAGGGGGTCCCACAAGGAGCCCCAGGGACAAAAAAAGCATTTTTAAAAATATTTTCGGTTGGATTCGTGCTGGGTGCACGAATCCGACAATTTGTTTTTTTTTTTAAAACGAAGCGCGGGCTCTCGCGCTTTGTTTATTTAAGCCCCCGGGTGGACCAGGTCCCAGGGGCAATGTTTTATTAGAGTGCGGGGGCCCCCACAGCCCCGGGGACCACCACCTCCCCGGGGCTATTTTCATTAATGTGCAGGGGGCCTCGCGGGCCCCCCCGCCAAGCCCCGGGGACCACCACCTCCCTGGGGCTTTCTTCATTAATGTGCGGGGGGCTCGTGGGCCCCCCCAAGCCCCGGGGACCACCACCTCCCCGGGGCTTTGTTCCTTAATGTGTGGGGGGGCCTTGCTGGCCCCTCCAAGCCCCTGGGACCGCCACCTCCCCAGGGCTACTTTACTAAACTGTGTGGGGGGGAGCTCGAGCCCGCCCACACTGCCCCAGGGACCACCACCTCCTCGGGGCACTAATCATTGAAGTACGGGGTGCCGTTGCGGACTCTCGGCCCCGGGGACCACCACCTCCCCGGGCTTAAATCATGTTGGGAGGGGGGCCACGTGGCCCCCCCTCTTGGAGCCTAGATGGCCCTGGGGACTGCCACCCCCCAGGGCCAGCTCCAGCAATGTCCTGGGTTGCCCACCCCCGGGACACAGCAGTTTGCAATGATAGGGCGGGAGCATGGCTCCCGCCCTGTCATTGCAAACTATGCTTTGCTTCATGGAAGCTAAAGCAGAAAACCTGCTCTCGCTTCCATGAATCGAAGCAGATTGCTTTTGGACAAGGGGAGCTGCATGTCAGCAGCTCCCCTTGTCCAAAAGCAATGCCTGCTCCTGCAGGAGGCGGGGAGCCGGCTGGTACCACGGGGGCATTGGGGCTCCCCCGCAGTCCCCAAAATGAGGGCCGGCCCCGGGGCATGGGGTCCCCTGGGCCAATAGTGGCCCAGGGAAGGGGGGCCACGCGGCCCCCCTCCCTCTTTTAATTATTTTTTTTTTTAAATAAGGCAGGGGGATGGGGTTCCCGGGGCCATAATTGGCCTCAGGAGGGGGGCCACGCGGCCCCTCTCCAAAAGAAAAGAAAGAAAGAAATCAAGGCTGGCAAGGCCCCGGGGGATGGGGCCCCCGGGGCCAAAAGTGGCCTAGGGAAGGGGGGCCACGCGGCCCTCCTCCCATATAAATTATTTTAAAGGGAAAAAAACGAGACCAGGCCCCGGGGGATGGGGTCCCCGGGGCCAAACGTGGCCCAGGGAATGGGTGCCACGCAGCCCCCCTTCTGTACAAATAAAAAAATTAACGAGGACATGCCCCGGGGGATGGGGTACCCGGGGCTGAAATCGGCCTCATGAGGGAGGCCGCGCAGCCACCTTCCCATTTTTTTTTTTAAGTAAAAAAAGAATGGGTCAGGCCCTGGGGGATGGGGTCCCCAGGGCCCAAAAAAATACTAAAAGAAGGGCGGCCACACAGGCCCTCTTCTAAAAATACAAAAAGAAAAGCTGGCATCTCGCCGGAGGCCCCGCCCCCTCCCTGCACCACTCTGCAAATGCGCCTCCTGGTGCATTCTGGGTTGGGGGATTAAGTCCCCTTGAATGCTAAGGGTCCTTAGGGGCCAACTAGCCCACCAGGTAGCTCCAGTAAGCCCCACACAGGGGGATTGCTGAGAGGTGGTCCGAGGCACGCCCCTTTTTACACCACTCTGCAAACGCGCCTCTTGGCGCATTGCTGGTGGGGCGATGAGGTTCTCTTGTGTCTCGAGGACCTCAGGAGTATTGTGGACTTCATCCCCCGAGCAGCACTGCACCAGGAGGTGTGTTTGCAGAGTGGTGTAAAAAGGGGGCATGACCTCGGACCACTCAGCAATCCAGCTGTGTGGGGCTGACTGGCGGTACCTGGTGGGTTAGTTGGCCCCCCAGGGACCCTTAGGATTCAAGGGGACTTAATCTCCCAACCCAGAACGTGCCAAGAGGCGCGTTTGCAGAGTGGTGGAGAAAGGGGGCATGGCCTGTGTCCACCTGTCAGCAATCTCACTATCTGGGGCATACTGGAGGTATCAGGTAAGCAAGTTGGCCCCTAAGGACCCCCAGCAGCGAAGGAGACTTTAATCCCCATCCAAGAGCGCGCCAGGAAGTGCGTTTGCAGAGTGGTGGGGAAAGGAGGCGTGGCCTGCTATGAGAACTTAGCAATTCTGCTGTGTGGGACTTACTGGAGGAAATAGGTGGAGTAGTTGGCTCCCAAGGTTGTCCTTGGGGGCCAACTACCCCTCCTTTTACCTCCAGTAAGTCCCACACAGTGGGATTGCTAAGAGGTCTTCGGAGGCCACGCTCACCTTTCTGCAAACGCGTCTCCTGGCACAGTACTGGTTGGGGGATGAAGTCCACTTTACTCCTGAGGGACTTTGGCGGCCAAGTAGTCCTCCTGGTACCTCCTGTAAGTCCTACGCAGCGGAATTCCTGAGCGCTGGTCGGAGGCCCAGCCCCCTTTCTGCACCACTCTGCAAACGCGACTACCAGTTATAGAAGCATTTGCAATGTAATAGGTCTCGCATTTGCGAGAGTTAGAGCTACTGGCATTGTAAATGTGAACATTTTTTACTAATGTTTTTGGAGTGGAGTGGATGTATGTTGTGTGTAGTGAAATTATGTGGATAGAAAGCATGTGGTATTTAGTGTATAGGAATAATGTAGAGTGAGATTGTGTGTTATGGAGAGTAATTATGTGGTATGGTAGTCTGTATTGTGGACTGGTAACCTCAGGTTTAGTCTTCCCAGTTTCCATAGAAGCTAAACTATAAACTCAATGAGACAAAAAAAAGAAGGAATCACTGACAAGCACTTATGGACCTAGTCAGTGCTATGTGCGGGGCCACTGGAATTATGCGACTGTTTGGCTGCACCAACTTTCGCACTATTATACATTTTCCGCATTTGCCACATAATCCATCATCTGCTGCATAATCTGCAGATTCGAACAAAAAAAAACTTGTTTCTAGCTCAAATGGCTCAAATGTTACCAAAAAAGCAGCAACAAGCGGTATAGCATGGTGGAAGGCCCTTTGCAAACCTAGAATGGTCACCTCTTACTTACTGCTAAATGTGGGTGTTAGATTGGTACTAATGGTGTGCAAACCACTCTTGCTTGTTTCTGCGCCTCTCTTGCCTCTTTCTGCATTTCCCTTGCTTCTTTCTGCACCTTTCTTCCTTTTTCTGCACTTCTCTTGCCTCTTTCTGCACTTCTCTCGCTTTTTTCTGCACCTCTCGTTTCTTTCTGCAACTCTCTTGCCTCTTTCTGCACCCCTGTTCCCTCTTTCGGCACATCCCTTGCCTGTTTCTGCAACTCTCTTGCCTCTTTATACAGTTCTCTTGCCCCTTTCTACACCTATGTTGCTTCTTTCTGCACTTCTCTTGCCTCTTTCTGCACCCCTCTTGCTTTTCTTCTGCACCTCTTTTCTTTCTGCAACTCTTGCCTCTTTCTGCACTTCTCTTGACTCTTTCTTCACTCCTCTTGCCTCCTGTTCCTCTGTTGATTCTTTCTGCTCTGCTCGTGCTTCATTCTGCACCTCTTGCTTGTTTCTGCACTTCTCTTGCCTCTTTCTGCACCCCTCTTGCCTCCTTCTGTACCTCTGTTGGTTCTTTCTGCACTGCTCTTGCTTCTTTCTGTACCTCTTGCAAATTTCTGCACCCCTCTTGCCTCTTTCTGCACCCCTCTTGCCTCTTTCTGTACCTCTTGCCTCTTTCTGCACCCGTTTCTTCTTTCTGCACTTCTCTTGCCTCTTTCTGTACCCCTCTTGCATCTCTTTTGCCTGTTTCTGCAACTCTTGCCTCTTTCTGCACCCCTCTTGCCTCCTTCTGTACCTCTGTTGGTTCTTTCTGTACTGCTCTTGCTTCTTTCTACACCTCTTGCAAATTTCTGCACCCCTCTTGCCTCTTTCTGTACCCCTCTTGCCTCCTTCTGCACCTCTGTTGGTTCTTTCTGCACTGCTCTTGCTTCTTTCTGCACCTCTTTTGCCTGTTTCTGCACTTCTCTTGCCTCCTTCTGCACCACTTTTGCTTCTGTCTGCACTTCTCTTGCCTCTTTCTGCACCTCTTGCCTCTTTATGCACCTCTGTTGCTTCTTTCTGCACCCCTCTTGCCTCTTTCTGCACCCCTCTTGCCTCTTTCTGCACCTCTCTTGCCTCTTTCAGCACTCCTCTTCCCTCTTTCTGCACCTGTTGCCTGTTTCTACACCTCTCTTCCCTCTTTCTGCACCTCTGTTGCCTCTTTCTGCACCCCTGTTCCCTCTTTCTGCACCTCTTGCCTGTTTCTGATACTCTATTGCCTCTCTCTACAGTTCTCTTGCCTCTTTCTGCACCTCTGTAGCTTCTTTCTGCATTTCTCTTGCCTCTTTCTGCACCCCTCTTGCCTCTTTCTGCACCTCTCTTGGTTGTTTCTGTACTGCTCTTGTTTATTTCTGCACCCGTCTTGTAAATTTCTGCACCCCTCTTTCTGCACCTCTCTTGCCTATGTCTGCACCCCCTTTGCCTCTTTCTGCACCCGTTGCTTCTTTCTGCACTTCTCCTGCTTCTTTCTTCACCCCTCTAGCCTCTTTCTGCACCTCTGTTGCCTCTTTCTGCACTTCTCTTGCTTCTTTCTGTACCTCTCACAAATGTCTGCACCCCTGGTGCCTCTGTGTGCACCTCTGCCTCTTTCTGCTCCTCTCTTGCCTCTTTCTGCACCTCTTGCCTCTTTCTGCAACTCTGTTGCTTCTTTCTGCACCCCTCTTGCCTCTTTCTGCACCCCTCTTGCCTTTTTCTGCACCCCTCTTCCCGTACCTCTCTTGCCTCTGTCTGCACCCCTTGCCTCTTTCTGCACCTCTGTTGCTTCTTTCTGCACTACTCTTGCCTGTTTCTGCACCCCGTTGGTTCTTTCTGCACTGCTGTAGCTTCTTTCTGCACCTCTTTCGCCTGTTTCTGCACCCCTCTTGCCTCTTTCTGCACCCTTCTTCCATCTTTCTATACCTCTCTTCCCTCTTTCTGCACCTCTTGCCTCTTTCTGTACCCCGTTCCCTCTTTCTGCACATCTCTTGCCTGTTTCTGCAACTCTCTTGCCTCTTTCTACAGTTCTCTTGCCTCTTTCTGCACCTCTGTTGCTTCTTTCAGCACTTCTCTTGCCTTTTTCTGCACCTCTCTTGGTTGTTTCTGTACTGCTCTTGTTTCTTTCTACACCTGTCTTGCAAATTTCTGCACCCCTCTTGCCTCAATTCTGCACCGCTCGTCTGTTTCTGCACCTCTGTTGGTTCTTTCTGCACTGCTCTTGCCTCTTTCTGCACCTCTGTTGCTTCTTACTGCACTTCTCTTGCCTCTTTCTGTACCCCTCTTGCCTCTTTCTGAACCTCTGTTGCTTCTTTCTGTACTTCTCTTGCCTCTTTCTGCACCCCTCTTGTCTGTTTCTGCACCTCTGTTGGTTCTTTCTGCACTGCTCTTGCTTCTCTCTGCAGTCTCTTGTACATTTTGGCACCCCTCTTGCCTCCTTCTGCACCTCTGTTGATTCTTTCTGCACTGCTTTTGCTTCTTTCTGCACCCCTCTTGCCTCTTTCTGCACCCCTCTTCCCTCTTTCTGTACCTCTTGCCTCTTTCTGCACCCGTTTCTTCTTTCTGCACTTCTCTTGCCTCTTTCTGTACCCCTCTTGCCTCTTTCTGCACCTCTGTTGCTTCTTTCTGCACTTTTGTTGCTTCTTTCTGCACCCCTTACCTCTTTCTGCACCCTTCTCTCTTTCCGCACCTCTCGCCTCTTTCTGCACCCCTTTACCCTTATTCTGCACCTCTTGCCTCTTTCTGCAGTTCTCTTGTCTCCTTCTGCATCTGTTGCTTCTTTCTGCACCTCTCTTGCAAATTTCTGCACCCCTCTTGCCTCTTTCTGCACTCCTCTTGTCTCCTTCTGCACCTCTGTTGGTTCTTTCTGCACTGCTCTTGCTTCTTTCTGCACCTCTTTTGCCTGTTTCTGCACTTCTCTTGCCTCCTTCGCACCTCTGTTGCTTCTGTCTGCACTTCTCTTGCCTTTCTGCACCTCTGTTGCCTCTTTCTGCACTTCTCTTGCCTCGTTCTGCACCTGTTGCTTCTTTCTGCACTTCTCTTGCCTTTTTCTGCACTCCTCTTGCCTCTTTCTGCCCCTCTGTTGCTTCTTTCTGCACTTCTCCTGCTTCTTTCTTCACCCCTCTAGCCTCTTTCTGCACCTCTGTTGCCTCTTTCTGTACTTCTCTTACTTCTTTCTGCACCTCTCTTGCCTCTTTCTGCACCTGTTGCTTCTTTCTGCACTCCTCTTGCCTCTTTCTGCACCATTCTTGCCTCTTTCTGCACCTCTCTTGCCTCTTTCTGCACCTCTCTTGCCTCTTTATGCAGTTCTCTGGTCTCCTTCTGCACCTCTGTTGCCTCTTTCTGCACCCCTCTTGCCTCCTTCTGCACCTCTGTTTCTTTCTGCACTGCTCTTGCTTCTTTCTGCACCTCTTTTGCCTGTTTCTGCACTTCTCTTGCCTCCTTCGCACCTCTGTTGCTTCTGTCTGCACTTCTCTTGCCTTTCTGCACCTCTGTTGCCTCTTTCTGCACCCCTCTTGCCTCCTTCTGCACCTCTGTTGGTTCTTTCTGCACTGCTTTTGCTTCTTTCTACACCTCTTGCAAATTTCTGCACCCCTCTTGCCTCTTTCTGCACCTCTGTTGCTTCTTTCTGCACCTCTCTTGCAAATTTCTGCACCCCTCTTGCCTCCTTCTGCACCTCTGTTGGTTCTTTCTACACTGCTCTTGCTTCTTTCTGCACCTCTTTTGCCTGTTTCTGCACTTCTCTTGCCTCCTTCTGCACCTCTGTTGCTTCTGTCTGCACTTCTCTTGCTTCTGTCTGCACCTCTGTTGCTTCTTACTGCACTTCTCTTGCCTCTTTCTGTACCCCTCTTGCCTCTTTAGGAACCTCTGTTGCTTCTTTCTGCACTTCTCTTGCCTCTTTCTGCACCCCTGTCTGTTTCTGCACCTCTGTTGGTTCTTTCTGCACTGCTCTTGCTTCTTTCTGGACCTCTCTTGCCTCTTTATTCAGTTCTCTTGCCTCCTTCTGCACCTCTGTTACTTCTTTCTGAACTTCTTGCCTCTTTCTGCACCCCTCTTGTCTGTTTCTGCATGGCTCTTGCTTCTCTCTGCAGTCTCTTGTAAATTTTGACACCCCTCTTGCCGCCTTCTGCACCTCTGATTCTTTCTGCACCTCTTGCCTCTTTCTGTACCCCTCTTCCCTCTTTCTGTACCTCTTGCCTCTTTCTGCACCTCTGTTGCCTATTTCTGTACCCCTCTTGCCTCTTTCTGCACCTCTGTTGCTTCTTTCTGCACTTCTGTTACTTCTTTCTGCACCCCTCTTGCCTCTTTCTGGACCCTTCTTCTCTCTTTCCGCACCCCTCGCCTCTTTCTGCACCCCTGTACCCTTATTCTACACCTCTTGCCTCTTTCTGCACCTCTCTTGCCTCTTTCAGCACCTCTTGCCTCTTTCTGCAGTTCTCTGGTCTCCTTCTGCACCTCTGTTGCCTCTTTCTGCACCCCTCTTGCCTCCTTCTGCACCTCTGTTGGTTCTTTCTGCACTGCTCTTGCTTCTTTCTGCACCTCTTTTGCCTGTTTCTGCACTTCTCTTGCCTCCTTCGCACCTCTGTTGCTTCGGTCTGCACTTCTCTTGCCTTTCTGCACCTCTGTTGCCTCTTTCTGCACCCCTCTTGCCTCCTTCTGCACCTCTGTTGGTCCTTTTGCACTGCTTTTGCTTCTTTCTACACCTCTTGCAAATTTCTGCACCCCTCTTGCCTCTTTCTGCACCTCTGTTGCTTCTTTCTGCACCTCTCTTGCAAATTTCTGCACCCCTCTTGCCTCCTTCTGCACCTCTGTTGGTTCTTTCTACACTGCTCTTGCTTCTTTCTGCACCTCTTTTGCCTATTTCTGCACTTCTCTTGCCTCCTTCTGCACCTCTGTTGCTTCTGTCTGCACTTCTCTTGCTTCTGTCTGCACCTCTGTTGCTTCTTACTGCACTTCTCTTGCCTCTTTCTGTACCCCTCTTGCCTCTTTAGGAACCTCTGTTGCTTCTTTCTGCACTTCTCTTGCCTCTTTCTGCACCCCTGTCTGTTTCTGCACCTCTGTTGGTTCTTTCTGCACTGCTCTTGCTTCTTTCTGGACCTCTCTTGCCTCTTTCTTCAGTTCTCTTGCCTCCTTCTGCACCTCTGTTACTTCTTTCTGAACTTCTTGCCTCTTTCTGCACCCCTCTTGTCTGTTTCTGCATGGCTCTTGCTTCTCTCTGCAGTCTCTTGTAAATTTTGACACCCCTCTTGCCGCCTTCTGCACCTCTGATTCTTTCTGCACCTCTTGCCTCTTTCTGTACCCCTCTTCCCTCTTTCTGTACCTCTTGCCTCTTTCTGCACCTCTGTTGCCTCTTTCTGTACCCCTCTTGCCTCTTTCTGCACCTCTGTTGCTTCTTTCTGCACTTCTGTTACTTCTTTCTGCACCCCTCTTGCCTCTTTCTGGACCCTTCTTCTCTCTTTCCGCACCCATGTACCCTTATTCTACACCTCTTGCCTCTTTCTGCAGTTCTCTTGTCTCCTTCTGCACCTGTTGCTTCTTTCTGCACCTCTTGCAAATTTCTGCACCCCTCTTGTCTGTTTCTGCACCTCTGTTGATTCTTTCTGCACTGCTTTTGCTTCTTTCTGGACCTCTCTTGCCTCTTCAGTTCTCTTGCCTCTGTTGCTTCTTTCTGAACTTCTTACCTCTTTCTGCACCCCTCTTGTCTGTTTCTACACCTCTGTTGGTTCTTTCTGCACTGCGCTTGCTTCTCTCTGCAGTCTCTTGTAAATTTTGGCACCCCTCTTGCCTCCTTCTGCACCTCTGTTGATTCTTTCTGCACTGCTTTTGCTTCTTTCTGCACCCCTCTTCCCTCTTTCTGTACCTCTCTTGCCTCTTTCTACACCGGTTTCTTCTTTCTGCACTTCTCTTGCCTCTTTCTGTACCCCTCTTGCCTCTCTGCACCTCTGTTGCTTCTTTCTGCACTTCTGCTACTTCTTTCTGCACCCCTCTTGCCTCTTTCTGCACCCTTCTCTCTTTCCGCACCTCTCGCCTCTTTCTGCACCCCTGTACCCTTATTCTGCACCTCTTGCCTCTTTCTGCAGTTCTCTTGGCTCCTTCTGCATCTGTTGCTTCTTTCTGCACTGCTCTTGCTTCTTCCTGCACCTCTTTTGCCTGTTTCTGCACTTCTCTTGCCTCCTTCGCACCTCTGTTGCTTCTGTCTGCACTTCTCTTGCCTCTTTCTGCACCCGTTGCCTCTTTCTGCACTTCTCTTGCCTCGTTCTGCACCTCTGTTGCTTCTTTCTGCACTTCTCTTGCCTTTTTCTGCACTCCTCTTGCCTCTTTCTGCCCCTCTGTTGCTTCTTTCTGCACTTCACTTACTTCTTTCTGCACCTCTCTTGCCTCTTTCTGCACTCCTCTTGCCTCCTCCTGCACCTCTGTTGCCTCTTTCTGCACCCCTCTTGCCTCTTTCTGCAGTTCTATTGTCTCCTTCTGCACCTCGGTTGCTTCTTTCTGCACTGCTTTTGTTTCTTTCTACACCTCTCTTGCCTCTTTCTGCACCACTTGTGCCTCTTTCTGCACCCATCTTGCCTCCTTCTGCACCTCTGTTGCTTCTTTCTGCACCTTTCTTGCAAATTTCTGCACCACTCTTGCCTCTTTCTGCACCACTCTTGCCTCCTTCTACACCTCTGTTGGTTCTTTCTGCACTGCTCTTGCTTCTTTCTGCACCTCTGTTGCTTCTGTCTGCACTTCTCTTGCCTCCTTCTGCACCTCTGTGGCTTCTGTCTGCACTTCTCTTGCTTCTTTCTGCACCTCTGTTGCTTCTTACTGCACTTCTCTTGCCTCTTTCTGTACCCCTCTTGCCTCTTTCTGAACCTCTGTTGCTTCTTTCTGCACTTCTCTTGCCTCTTTCTGCACCCCTCTTGTCTGTTTCTGCACCTCTGTTGGTTCTTTCTGCACTGCTCTTGCTTCTTTCTGGACCTCTCTTGCCTCTTTCTTCAGTTCTCTTGCCTCCTTCTGTACCTCTGTTGCTTCTTTCTGAACTTCTTGCCTCTTTCTGCACCCCTCTTGTCCGTTTCTGCACTGCTCTTGCTTCTCTCTGCAGTCAATTGTAAATTTTGGCACTCCTCTTGCCGCCTTCTGCACCTCTGTTGATTCTTTCTGCACTGCTTTTGCTTCTTTCTGCACCTCTGTTGCTTCTTTCTGTATTTCTCTTGCCTCTTTCTGCACCTCTGTTGCTTCTTTCTGCACTTGTTACTTTTCTGCACCCCTCTTGCCTCTTTCTGCACCCTTCTCTTTCCGCACCTCTCACCTCTTTCTGCACCCCTGTACCCTTATTCTACAGCTCTTGCCTCTTTCTGCAGTTCTCTTGTCTCCTTCTGCACCTGTTGCTTCCTTCTGCACCTCTCTTGCAAATTTCTGCACCCCTCTTGCCTCTTTCTGCACTCCTCTTGCCTCCTTCTGCACCTCTGTTGCTTCTGTCTGCACTTCTATTGCCTCTTTCAGCACCTCTGTTGCCTCTTTCTGCACTTCTCTTGCCTCGTTCTGCACTTCTCTTGCCTTTTTCTGCACTCCTCTTGCCTCTTTCTGCCTCTGTTGCTGCTTTCTGCACTTCACTTTTTTCTGCACCTCTCTTGCCTCTTTCTGCACCTGTTGCTTCTTTCTGCACTCCTCTTGCCTCTTTCTGCACCCTTCTTGCCTCTTTCTGCACCTCTCACCTCTTTCTGCAACTCTCTTGCCTCTTTCTGCAGTTCTCTTGTCTCCTTCTGCAACTCTGTTGCTTCTTTCTGCACCCCTCTTGCCTCCTTCTGCACCTCTGTTGGTTCTTTCTGTACTGCTTTTGCTTCTTTCTACACCTCTTGCAAATTTCTGCACCCCTCTTGCCTCCTTCTGCACCTCTGTTGCTTCTTTCTGCACCTCTTGCAAATTTCTGCACCCCTCTTGCCTCTTTCTGCACCACTCTTGCCTCCTTCTGCACCTCTGTTGGTTCTTTCTGCACTGCTCTTGCTTCTTTCTGCACCTCTTGTGAGAAGTTGGCCTGGCATATGCTGTCCACTAGTTATAGTGGGCACCTTGCACCAGTCCAAACAACCCCTTATGGATGATAGGTTAAAGACAACCTTTATTGAAAGCTATCCTAGTGGTAGCTATGGAGAGCAGCCTTCAGGCTAAGTCTTGGAGGAATGTAAAGCAGCTTGTTTTACCAGTCTATAATCTCTTGAGTGACCAAATGAAAGAGGACCACACCAGGTATATATATAAAATGTATGTATTTTAGTCTTAAACACACCCCTCTAGTCTCTTTATGAGGCTAGAGTTCAAAGTACATAAGTTACAAGTCAAATATCAGCAGTTATTAGCACAATACACGTTTGAGCCCTAGGGGCGTACCAAACCATATACTAAAATAGTGGTATAAGAACCACGACTGAGCTAGACACAAGGCCTAGAGCCTGTAGAAGTGCTTGGACCCCAAGGAACCACCCAAGGTAGTGACACAGGGGACCCACGGGGGACGCGTGCAGTGTGAGAACACAGCCACGAATCGCTGTCGACTTCTATGGGGAAAGTCGCGGTTGGATTTTTAAAGAAAAAGGACACTTCGGAGAGGACTTCCAGTTAACCCCTTTAAACTTAAGAGTTTCTAGGGCCCACACCCACGTGAGTACCGAAATACTCAAGTTACCTCACCCAGGGAAGCTGGGTGCATACGTGTTAAAAGGTGTCGTGAATCGTCGTAGTTTTCAATAGCGACCTCTTGGAAAGTGCTGCTGCCGTGAAGAAGAAGAGTGTCCGGAGCGATCCAAGCCTGGATCGAGGAAGAGGAAGACCTGAAAGCAGAGGGGACAGAGTCTGGGTCACTAGGGGCACGATAGTCGAATGCCCTCAGATGTCGGGTGCTTCAGGTGAGTTGACGGGTGCCTTGACTTTTCAGCCACGAGGTCCAGGAGGCGTCGACGACGACCAGGAGCTGGAATCGAGCTGTCCCACGAAGTCTGTCGAGTGCTGCGGGGTCGGCGACCGGATTGGACCCAACAAGCCTTGGCAACGGCAAGTCACGGGGAAATGAAGAAAAGGCTGCGGTGCAGACCAGCAAGGTCTGAGGGACTCACCCAGCGAGGGTAAGTCAGGGCACTTCTGGAGCAACCAGAAAAGCCCAAGCAATTGAAGAGTTGCCTTCGTGGGGACCCACTAGCCAACGGACTAGAGATCGCAAAGGAGCCTCGAGCGGTCGCACTTGGAGCTGGCCCACGGGACACTCGTGAAGGGTAGGCCAGTGATCTTCGCTGCAGTTGGTGCTCGGGGCTAGGGCTACTTGGAACCCAAAGCACAGCTTCGAGAGAGGTCAGGAAGTTGATGCACTTGCAAATGTGCTCGGTGTCCAGGGGTCACGGTTCCACGTTACCCACGACAGCTACAGGCCTCAGCTTTGCTGGGGACTCAGGGCAGCCTCGGGGAAGTCTGGAAATCCACCTCTGGTGATGCAAAGACTTCAGCGTCTGGCGGGAGCTTCAGTGATGCAGACCGGACAGATGCTTCGTTGGTGCCTGCCAAGCAGGGGTGTCACTCCTTGACCCCAAGGGAGATTCTTCAGTCCTCTAATCTTGATGTAGAGCGTCGAAGGTCCAGGATTCAGCTTCAGAGTTTCGTCCAGGCATATCTAAAGTCCTGTTGCCAGGGTTCCCTTACTTATACTAAGAAAAGGGGTTGGACTAACTCTGGGGACCCACCTATGGGAGGGTTTGGAAAGAGGGGTGGCTACACCCATTTCCTTTGTCCAGTTTTGCGCCAGAGCAGGGGCTGGCAGCCCCTGCAACCGGTTTGAACTGGGGTATACACAAGGACACCAAATGTGCCCCCAGTGCAGGACTTCAAAGCACTCAGAGTGCACCACCCAGCCCTAATCCACTAAAGCCTGTCTGGGAGGTGGTAACACCTCCCTGAGACAGGAAACCTATTGTCCAGGCCTCCCCTGCCGGAGTTTTGGTCAGCAGCAGGAGGCCAGACTCGTGTCTGTGGCTGCAGCATCCATTTTGTGATGCCAGGCTCTGTTTAGTTGGTACCGGGTATACCGGTGCTGTCATGTCTCTCCCTCTAGAAGGGTGGGATCATACTCCCACACCAGGGACAGGTGTGGGGGTATGATTCCAAGGTGTTTGACACCAAACACGACATGTTTCCGTGCAGCCATCCCAAAGTTAGCATTTACCGTTTAGATATAATGCACTTAAGAGTATATGGTCAGGCTGCACCACAGACAACCCCGGAGAGGAGATTCCGAAGGCTGCAGAGGGGCTCTGCTCATGCATGGGCACCCTCTCACATAAAACCAAGCACCCTGCCTTCAGGATTGATAAGGCCTGTCATAGGGGTGACTGATAGGTTTCTATGTGCAGTGATAGGTGAGATATAGTGAACCTATATCTCTGTAAGGGGTGCATGCACCACCTCACTCAGGCTGCAGTAGCAGTCCTGTGGTGTCATTTTGGATGGCCTTCCAGGGGTGGCACAATACATGCTTCAGCCCCTGGTAGGCCTCTGGGGTGTCTATGCCCTATACCATATACTAGGGACTTATAAGGGCACTCCAGAATCCAATCTGTGGTGTACCTAAAGTACAGATTTAGAGAGGAAGCAGCTAGGCTGGGGTCCTGGATAGCAGGGCCCCAGCCAGACTAAAGTCGAAAAACAGTGATACACCAGCAAAAAGTGGGGGTAATCATAAGAGGCAGATCCTACTCTCCTACACCTCTTTTGCCCATTTCTGCACTTCTCTTGCCTCCTTCTGCACCTCTGTTGCTTCTGTCTGTACTGCTCTTGCTTCTTTCTGCACCTCTCTTGCCTCTTTCCTGCACTTCTCTTGCCTCCTTCTGCAACTCTCTTGCCTCTTTCCTGCACTTCTCTTGCCTACTTCTGCAACTCTGTTGCTTCTTTCCGCACTTCTCTTGCCTTTTTCTGCACCCCTCTTGCCTCTTTCTGCACCTTTGTTGCTTCTGTCTGCACTTCTCTTGCTTCTTTCTGCACCTCTCTTCCTTCTTTCTGCACCCTTCTTTCTGCACCTCTTGCCTCTTTCTGCACTTCTCTTGCCACCTTCTGCACCCCTCTTGCCTCTTTCTGCACCTCTGTTACTTCATTCTGCACCTCTTGCCGCCTTCTGCACCCGTTCCTTTTTTCTACATCTTTCTCGCCTGAATCTGCAACTGTCTGGACTCTTTCTGCAGTTCTCTTGCCTCCTTCTGTTCCTGTTGATTCTTTCTGCTCTGCTCGTGCTTCATTCTGCACCTCTTGCTTGTTTCTGCACCTCTTGCAACTTTCTGCACTTCTCTTGCCTCTTTCTGCACCCCTCTTGCCTCCTTCTGTACCTCTGTTGGTTCTTTCTGCACTGCTCTTGCTTCTTTCTGCACCTCTCTTGCAAATTTCTGCACCCCTCTTGCCTGTCTGCACCCCTCTTCCAGCTTTCTGCATCTCTTTTGCCTGTTTCTGCAACTCTCACTTCTTTCTGCAGCTCTCTTGCCTCTTTCTGCACCCCTCTTGCCTCCTTCTGCACCTGTTGCTTCTTTCTGCTCTGCTCTTGCTTCTTTCTGCACCTCTTTTGCCTGTTTCTGCACTTCTCTTGCCTCCTTCTGCACCTCTGTTACTTCTGTCTGCACTTCTCTTGCCTCTTTCTGCACCTCTCTTGCCTTTCTGCATTTCTCTTGCCTCCTTCTGCACCTCCGTTGCTTTTTTCTGCACCCCTCTTGCCTTTCTGCACCTCTGTTGCTTGTCTGCACTTCTCTTGCTTCTTTCTGCACTCCTCTTGCCTCTTTCTGCACCCATCTTCCATCTTTCTGCACCTCTCTTGCCTCTTTCTGCACCCCTGTTCCTTTTTTCTGCACCTCTTGCCTGTTTGTCACTCTTGCCTTTCTGCACCCCTCTTGCCTCCTTCTGTACCTCTGTTGGTTCTTTCTGCACTGCTCTTGCTTCTTTCTCCACCCCGCTTTCCTCTTTCTGCACCTCTCTTGCCTCTGTCTGCACCCCAGTTCCCTCTTTCTGCACCTCTTTTGCCTGTTCTGCAACTCTTGCTTCTTTCTGAACTTCTCTCGCCTCTTTCTGTACTCAAATGGGAAGTGCAAGCTGTCAAGTTTAAAGGTCTGCGTGCTGCCGTGGCTGAGGTATGTCTACTTGTATATGTATTCTTACATGTATTATGCATCTGAAGATGGTAGCTTAAAAAGCGGGTAACTTCTCCTGTAGGTGGCCAAATCTTCTCAGTTCTGCTCTGTCATTCGATTGCACAGGCAGACATGTCTTATGTATATATATATATATATATATATATATATACACATATATATATGTTATAGAGCCCCTCAAATATATGTGCCCAGTATTGTGAGCAGAAAGAAATGTATACACTTTTTTTTTACACAAATTTAGAGTGTATGCTGTTTGAAACACAGGTATTCAAGTGTTTGTATGTTTATTTTCATTTAACAAGTCACTAGGTAAAAGCATAGACACGCATGCATACCTATACAAACTTGGTCAGACTTACAACAGTGATATTCTTAGGATTGCTGTTTTATATTTGGTAGGCCTAACATTCTGAGAAGTCGATTAATAGTGAACCTTCAAGAGAAGAGTGAGGTTTGAGACATCTTCGGAGAAGGATTAGTGATTAGGGCACTTTGTATGAGTCTGTTGTAAGGTACAGTCAAAGTAGGCCTCTTTCTGCACATCTGTTGGTTCTTTCTGGACATCTTTTGCTTCTTTATGCGCCTTTCTTCCACTTTCTGCATATGTCCTACCTATGCAGGAATAGTTAGAAATTAGCATTTAATAAACTTTAGAAATTTACTGAAAAAACAGAGGTTTCAGGGACATTATAGTTAGGGATTAGCTTTTGAAAAACCTTAGAAATTCACTGAAAAACCACAGGTTTCAGGGACGTTATAGTTGGGGATTAGCATTTAAAAAACCTTAGAAATTCATTGAAAAAAACATAGGTTTCAGGGACGTTATAGTTAGTCAGACATTTCACTCTTACTAAACCAGAGAAATTCGACCTCAGCTAACTATAACTCGCGCCCCCGCAATGCATTGCTGACGATGCCACATATTACATCACTCATGACATGGTCAGTGACATTACTGATGACATTATCCACGTGATCATCTGATGCACCTCCTCACACCGTAATATAACCTTTGATACATCCACTCTCAAATACAGACTACCAATCTCAAACCATAGACAGACCAATACCAGTTAGTACATACCCGCTCACTGATTCATACGTCTACATACATATCCACTCACTAACCCATTCAGTCACTCATACACGCTGTCATTCATCAATACAGGCACTGATATATCCACTCATACGCCCATACAGACTCACACACCACCACTCACCCAAAGAGTTACTCAAACACCTAGTCAGTCACCCAAAGAGTTACTCAAACACCTAGTCAGTCACCCAAAGAATCAATCACACTGCCATTTACTCACCTATACAGTTATACACACACACCACCTCACTTATTCATACAGATAGTACCATATACTTACTCTCTTCTACAATCACTGACACAAGCACACACATACATGCAGCCACTGTCACAATCACTCACCGTCACATTTAGTCACATATACTCCAACACTCACATATACTGCCTTGCACATATGTAGTTACTTACACATATACCACTGAGACATCCATTCACTCACCAACACAGCTATACGCACACTCACTCACCCATACAGCCCCTAACACACGCACTCATGAACCCATACACCCAGTAAATCACCCACTCACACATCCATGCAGGGAGTCACACACATCCCCCACAGACACTCAGGCACCCATACAGGTAATCAGACAACCAATCATTAACCCATATAGACACTCATGTAGCTACTCACCAACCCATGCAGCCACTTATACACCAACTGACAGACTGATACAGACATTCACACAGATTAGTCATTCACCCATGCATTCACTAAGATACGTTTAATCACTCACTTATATAGTCAGTCACACCCACTAAATCATCCATTCAGACACTCATATACCCACTCATTCTTCAATACACCATGGCATATATACATAACATTCGTCAACTTTTTAGAAACACTCAGTCACTGGATGAGGTCATCAGTGATATCATCAGTGATGTCATTTGAGATATCAGTGATCTCATCAGTGATGTCACCAGTGATGTCACTGACCATGTCATGAGTGATGTAATATGTGACATCATCAGCAGTGCATTGCGGGGGCGAGAGTTATAGTTAGCTCAGCTAAATATAACGGCCAAATTTCTCTGGTTTTGCACGAGTGAAATGTCTGACTAACTAGAACGTCCCTGAAACCTATGTTTTTTTTCAATTAATTTCTAAGGTTTTTTTAAATGCTAATCCCCAACTAAAACTTCCCTGAAACCTGTGGTTTTTTCAGTGAATATATATATATATATATATATATATATATATATATATATATATATATTCACGAAAACTGCTCCTCACTTTCACTCCAAGTTTCAACGAAGCAGACGCGGACCACAAAGTAAGTGCTTCTTAAGTGTTTTTAATGTCGGCCATAACGCGTTTCGGTCCAGCCGGACCTTGATCACATGACGACGCTGCTACGTTATCATGACCTTTTTAAGTGCTGTACGTTGCATTTGATTGGTTGTGATTAGTAGACATAAAAGACCCATTTTTACGGAGATTAAGACACATTGAATGATAACATGGATATCTACATGGTCTAGCATAATTGAAAATACATAAATAAAGTCAGTCATAGTTAAAAACAGTACAATAAATACCAAACATGATTTAAATAAACAAATAAATTTAAAATGCTCATTATCATGGCTTTCCACTAGAATATCTCTATATATATATTTTGGTTTGTTTTTTGCTGAGGCCGCCCTGATCGGGTTTGGCAGAGAAAAGGTGTTTGGATATTAATGGATTGGAGCCAACCCGCCCGCCTCTACCGAATCAAGTAGATACAGAAGAATCCAACCATTACTTTCAGAATAAGCAGGAAAGGGATGAAATGAGAAGTTTGTTCTCATTTGCGAACTTTGTAGACACAGCATGAGACATTTAACGGCAGTGGCAATGTGCCTAAAAAGAGAGTTATAAAATACAATAGCACATGGGTTTGGCATGAACTATGATATGACTGCTGTGTTTTTGAACAAAGAGACCTTTGATGTTAACCATACAAGCCAGTTGGAAATGAAAAGCTATTTGAATGTCCAATGCGCACTCCGAGTGGATGACCATCAGATTGCACAACAACAAGGCAGTCTGTGATACGATAATTACAACACGTGGTTCTGCTTAAAGTCAGAGGATTTACTCATCTGTGAACAAGGCTCAGTATACGAGCCGAATAGCATCAGGAGGACTGTCAAGGTATGTTGCCACTGTGTGCATATGCCAAATAAAGCACCTGTTGATATTGCAATTTGGTGTGCGGGAAGTTTCTTCTGATGGAGAAATATGGTTGTAATATATAGATATATTCACAATAAAAACCAAAGGTTGCAGGGATGCTATAGTTAGGAAATAGAATTTAAAAAACCTTGAAAATTTAATGAAAAAAACAAATGTTACAGGGATGTCATAGTTAGGCTCAGATTGTACATGTAGAAAACCATAGAAATTCAGCAGTTACATGAGCCAACTATAACTAATGCCCCAGCAATGCACTGCTTATGACCTCACATATTGAATCACTCATGACATCACTGATGACATCACTGATGACATCTCAAAAGAACATCACTGGTGATATCATCTAGTGATTGTGAGTGTTTTCTAAACGTTTGAGTATTAAACATATATACTAAGGTACAACAAAAGTTAAATTAGTATACTTTGTCTACTACTACTGAGTGATTCCATTTTCTAACATATGTGAGTGGTGGTGTGACTGTGCATCCCTGTGTGAATGGGTGTTTGAGTGGCTGGGTGTGTGAGTGGTTGTATGGGTGAATAAGTGGGTGTGTGAGTAGCTGTATGGCGGAATAAGTGGGTGTGTGAGTAGCTGTATTGGTGACTGAGTGGCTGTGTGAATAGCTGTATGGGTGAGTGAGTGGCTGTGTGAGCATCTGTATGGGTGACTGAGTGGCTGTGTGAGTGGTTGTATGGGTGAGTGTGTAAGTGACTATATGGGTGAGTAAGTGCCTGTTTGAATGGGTGTTCGGTTTACTGAGTGGGTATGTAAGTGGCTGCATTGGAGAGTGTGTGTGTGAGTGGCTGTATGGATGACTGAGTAGAATTGAGAGTGCTTGTATGGATGTGTGAAGGGGTATGTAAGTGGTTGTGTGGGTGTGTGAGTGGTCTGTTGAGTCTATATGGGTGAGTGGGTGGATGTGTGAGTAGCTGTATGGACGAGTAGCTGTATGGACGAATAACGGTGTATGAGTAGCTGTATTGGTGAGTGAGCAGCTTTGTGAGTGACTGCATGGGTGAGTGGCTGTGTGAGTAGGTATATGTGTGAATGGCTTTGTGGGTGGGTGTGTGAGTTGCTTATGGATGAGTGAGTGGCAGTGTGAGTGGTTCTATGGGCGTGTGAGTGGGTGTATGAGGGTTGTGAGGGTGAGTGATCGGGTGTGTGAGTGGTTCTATGATTGATGTCATCAGTGATGTAATTTGAGATGACGTCACTGACCACGTTATGAGTGATGTAATATATGAGGTCATAAGTAGTTCATTGTGGGATTGTAAATTATAGTTAGCTCAGGTAACTATAACTGCTGAATTTCTATGGTTGTGCACGTGTATAAACTGAGCCAAAATATAACATTTTTTAATGTTATTTCCTAAGTATAACCCCTGTAATCTTTGTTTTTTTGGTGAATTTCTATGTTTTTTAATTCTATTTGCTAACTTGAACATTCCTATAACCTTTGCTTTTTACAGTGAATGTCTATGGTTTTTTAAGTTTATTCCCTAACTATAAAGTCCCTGCAATCGTTGGGTTTTTTCAGTGTATTCCAAAGGGTTTTTAAAATATTTTTTTGTAACTGCAACCTTAGACGGTGAGTGTGTGAGTGGGTGTATGTATTGTAGAGTGGGTGTAAGTGGCTATATGAGTCTGTGAGTAGGTGTGTGATTGGCTATATGGGTCTGTGAATGGTTGTGTAGGGGTTTTGAGGGTATGTGGCTAGGTCCGTAAATGGCTCTGTTGGGGAGTGTAAATGAGTATATGAGTGGCTCTATGGGTCTGTGAGTGGGTATGGGAGTGTCTGTATGAGTATGTAGGTGTGTCAGTGTCTGAATGGCTCTGTGAGCGGGTCTGTGAGTGGGTGCACGAGTATCTGAGTGAGTCTATCAGTAGGTGTGTGAGTGCTTTAGTGGGTCTGTGAGTGGGGGTAAGAGTAGGTGTGTGTATGTCTCAATGGGTCTGTGAGTAGGTGTGCGAGTGTGTATCCGAGTAGGTTTGTGAATGGGTGTGAGTGTGTCTGAGTGGGTCTGTGGGTGGGTGTGAAATGCCTGAGTGGGTCTGTGGGTGGTTGTGAGATACCCGAGTGGGTATGTGAGAGGGTGTGTGAGTGTCTAAGTGGGTCTGTGAGTGGGTGCATGAGTGTCTCAGTGGGTCTGTGAGTGGGTGTGAGTGTCTGAGTGGGTGTGAGATGTCGGAGTGGGAGTGAGATGTCGGAGTGGGAGTGAGATGTCTGAGTGGGAGTGAGATGTCTGAGTGGGAGTGAGATGTCTGAGTGGGTGTGAGATGTCTGAGTGGGTGTGAGATGTCTGAGTGGGTGTGAGATGTCTGAGTGGGTGTGAGATGTCTGAGTGGGTGTGAGATGTCTGAGTGGGTGTGAGATGTCTGAGTGGGTGTGAGATGTCTGAGTGGGTGTGAGATGCCTGTGAGGGTGTGTGAGTGGGAGCATGAGTGTCTCAGTGGATCTATGAGTTGGTGTGTGTGGGTGTCTCAGTGGATCTCTAAGTGGGTGTGAGAGTATCTGAGTGAGTATCTGTGTGAGTGTTTCAATAGGTCTCCGAGTGGGTGGGAGTTTGTCTGAGTGAGCCTCTTGGTGGGTGTGAGAGTTTTAGTGGGTCTGTGAGTGGGTGCATTAGTGTCTGAGTGGGTCTGCCAGTGGGGGTGTGTGTGTGTGTGTGTGTGTCTGAGTGGCTCTGTGAGTGGGTATGAGAGTATCTGAGTGGGTCTCTGAGTGGGTGTAAGAATGTCTAAGTGGGTCTCAGTAGGTGTGAGAGTGTGAGTAGGGTTCTGAGTGAGTGCATGGCTCTCCGAGTGGGTGTTGTGAGTGGGCACATTAGTGTCTCAGTGGGTCTCTAAGTGGGTGTGAGAGTGTCTGAGTGGATCTGTGAGTAGCTGTGAGAGTGTCTCAGTGGGTGTCTCAGTGGGTATCTGAGTGGCTGGGAGAGTGTCTGAGGAGGTCTCTGAGTGGCTGTGAGAGTGTCTGAGCGGTTCTCTAAGTGGGTATGTGAGGGTCTATGTGGGTTTCTGAGTGGATGCATTAGTGTCCGAGTATATATAATTTTACATTTTCTGCCTAATTCATGAATCTATACCAAAGGGGATGATGGACGGAGCGTTTGAGCTAATCAAACACTCACCCCCAGTCAACTGATCTGGGTTTAATCCATCATCATTCTTTAGCTCACTCCACCACCCCAGTTCAGACATGGCCATATGCAAATCAGTCTGACCCTGTGCCTCATGGGAACAGTCCAGCACGAACTGCCAAGCCATGTCTTCCCTGGACCGGAAACAAGCATCCTGGGACCGGTTTCTGGCCATTCAGCCGTCATCAGCCAGGCTAGCTTGAATCCAGTGGCAAAGTGAGCAAGGGACCCACGTCTGGGCATACCCTGCCAACTTAGGGCGAACAAAGCGATACCAAAGGGGATGATGGACGGAGCGTTTGAGCTAATCAAACACTCACCCCCAGTCAACTGATCTGGGTTTAATCCATCATCATTCTTTAGCTCACTCCACCACCCCAGTTCAGACATGGCCATATGCAAATCAGTCTGACCCTGTGCCTCATGGGAACAGTCCAGCCCGAACTGCCAAGCCATGTCTTCCCTGGACCGGAAACAAGCATCCTGGGACCGGTTTCTGGCCATTCAGCCGTCATCAGCCAGGCTAGCTTGAATCCATGCTAATTTCTAACTATAACGTGCCTAAAACCTATGGTTTTTTCAGTGAATTTCTAAGGTTTTTAAATGCTAATTTCTAACTATAATGTGCCTGAAACCTATGGTTTTTTCAGTGAATATATATATATATATATATATATATATATATATATATATATAACTTCACAAAAAAAAACCAAAGGTTACAGGGACATTATAGTTAGAAAATAAAATTTTAAAAACCTTAGAAATTCACTAAAGAAACCAAAGGTTACAGGGACGTTATAGTTGGCACATACAATTTAAAAAACCTTAGAAATTCACTAAAATTCACGTGGCCCCTCCGCATTTTTGTATATGACCCCAGAGGAGGCCAGAGCCCCCCCACGCATCCTTTTTCAGTATAGCCCCAAGGAGGTGGCAGTCCCCACGGCTGTGGGGGCCACGTGGCCCCCCGCATTTAAATAATTTAAATAAAAGTAGCCCCGGGGAGGTGGCGGTCCCCGGGGCTGCAGGGGAGCCAGGTGGCCCCCGCATCTTGATTTGTTATTAACCCCAGGACCTGGCCCATCCGGGGCCTAAAATAAAAAGCACGGGAGCCCGCACTTCATTTAAAAAAAATAAATTCTGCCGGATTCGCGGATCCACCGCGAATACAGCCAAAATGGTTTATAAAAAAATTTTTTTGTCGCCCTGGTGGTCCCTGTGGCACCCCTTTAACAGGCCTAGGGGGTCAGGGTGTTCCTACCCTGCCCCCTTTTCTGGTTTTTTAACGTTTTTTCTGGTGACTCAGTTCAATCGCGTCACAAGACGGCTGCCAACACTTCCTGGTTTGAAATGTTGGCAGCCAATCAGATCTCAGGCCCAAGATCGGGAGGGTTCGCGGATTCACCGTGGCCACAGTTGTATATCTGAGAAATCTTTAAATTTCACAGCAACTACTGAATGGATTTACATCATTTAGCAAAAAAAAAAAAAAAAAAAAAAGAGTACTTTATGGACCAAGAGCTACCTTTTTGCCAAATTTGGTGTAATTCCGTTCAGCAGTTCAGGCTGTAGCCGCGTCAAAAGTTTCCTATGGAAATAACATGGAGAAAAAGCATTTTGGGACCCACTCTCTCGGCCCCCGCTTGACGGATCACTCAAAATTTTCAAGACAGCAGCTGACGTGACCGCCTCATTAGTTTTGAAAAGTTTGCAAAAATTCGTCAAACGGCGCCAAAGTTATTGGCAAATCAAAAAAAGCTTTTCCTATGGAAACTAGGTCCTAGTTATAAGTACCTACTGGCGACCGCCAATAGGTAATATATATATATATATATATATATATATATATCAAGCGCCATGGTTGCCACACACTTGGGAAGCACTCGAGCAGCTGCGTAAGGCTCAACCTTAGCCTTTCATCACTGGTACGGGCGGCACACAGCATGCAGGCAGAAATAAAAGCAGTCAATTCGTCTCGCCTGACGCGTTTCATTTATTACTTCCTCAGAGGCTTGGACGAAAATGGCGTGCTGAACACTCCCCAAACTTATACTCTATGACACGCCCATGATGGGCTGCCCAGATGGGACCGTGGATGTTGCATTCTGGGATTAGGAGTGTTCCTGATTAGTCCATAGATGGATGCACATTTCTTTACTGCGTCCCGTTTTCAAGCTCTGTATGAGCCCCCACAAGCGTGTCTGCCCTCAATCCAGCGCAGTTGCTCCACAATAAGGTAGGTAGATACCGTTCCTCGTGGCCCCCAATGTTCGTGGGGTGGTGCATTCCCGACGGCTGCGTTGCCGCCTAAACATCAAGCTCCATGGTTGCCACACACTTGGGAAGCACTCGAGCAGCTGCGTAAGGCTCAACCTTAGCCTTTCATCACTGGTACGGGCGGCACACAGCATGCAGGCAGAAATAAAAGCAGTCAATTCGTCTCGCCTGACGCGTTTCATTTATTACTTCCTCAGAGGCTTGGACGAAAATGGCGTGCTGAACACTCCCCCAAACTTATACCTATGACACGCCCATGATGGGCTGCCCAGATGGGACCGTGGATGTTGCATTCTGGGATTAGGAGTGTTCCTGATTAGTCCATAGATGGATGCACATTTCTTTACTGCGTCCCGTTTTCAAGCTCTGTGTGAGCCCCCACAAGCGTGTCTGCCCTCAATCCAGCGCAGTTGCTCCACAATAAGGTAGGTAGATACCGTTCCTCGTGGCCCCCAATGTTCGTGGGGTGGTGCATTCCCGACGGCTGCGTTGCCGCCTAAACATCAAGCTCCATGGTTGCCACACACTTGGGAAGCACTCGAGCAGCTGCGTAAGGCTCAGGCGAGACGAATTGACTGCTTTTATTTCTGCCTGCATGCTGTGTGCCGCCCGTACCAGTGATGAAAGGCTAAGGTTGAGCCTTACGCAGCTGCTCGAGTGCTTCCCAAGTGTGTGGCAACCATGGAGCTTGATATATATATATATATATATATATATATATATATATATATATAACAAACCACCTCCCACAGATGCTCCATGGAAGAAGGCACGGACTCGAGGTGGTTCCTGATTCGGCACCTTTTTATTTATTCAGGTCGCCCTCAATCCCAAGCACAAGGAGAGACACGTGTCAGCCTTCAAGAGGCCTTTGTCAATCTAGTTTGGCGCTGTTTTGCACCTGTGTTAAGTAGCCCTTCCCACCGGACTGATGAATAAACACAGACAACATACTATAGCGTATGTGATCAACTAACGGACAAAATACATCATGTATATGCTGTCCACAGCTAACAAATCAGCATTAATGCAGGTAAGGCATAACTTCATAAATATTACGCACAATGCATGCATTAAGTTTGCTTGAAATACCGAAAATGCTGACCGCATAAATAATTGTACATGTAAGTCACCAAGATCGTTTATCACAGTGGGGTTGATATGGATATTTGAAAAATGCAGCCAAACTCGTAATCCTGTGTTGCCTTAATAAAAATATATAACACATAATTTAAAAATGCCACTGCTGTCAAACGTTATTGTTCATGTCCGCTGTTATCAGCCAATGTCCCGAAAGTTCACCCCAGCTAATTACATATCTGCAACATGACCTCTGACCTCAACTTCGAAATCGAAGTGTTTTCCTGCCATAATATCAATGTCACAATCCTGATATAAACCAGCCAATCGGACCGGATAACTGCAGTCTCATCTCGGGGTTGCATATTCAGACAATGAGTATACTTGCAACTTTAAATCCACCGAGCACGTGCTCCCAAACCCTCCGGACTTCAAATCCCATAATGCCACAGATTGGTAAACTGTTAGGTCAATGAAAAACATTAGATATTGTTACTGCGGGGTCAGTGTCAAAGGCGTCTCATACCGGGGCCAAAGCATTTATAGATTAAAAGAACAAACTATGACAGCTGGCATGCGATAAGTCTCATTATGGCACAACCTCGGGGTTGAGGGGGACCCATCATCAAAATTGATAACGCCAAAACCACCTCACCACATCGGCGTTGGCGTCTGCGGTGCCCAGTCACCAGCTGGTGCCAGATTTCCAGGCAAGGCCTTTCTTGCTGGTGAAGACAAAGATCCCATGCTGGCAGTCGCGAAAACCGCCCCGCTACGAGACCCTCATCCTCTGCCGCAGTCATCCTCGTTCCTCTTCCTGGCTGCACAGCTGGGGGCTCACCCATTAGCACTCCAGTACTTCTCCACAAAAATCGGTCAGAAGGGAGAGCCACAATCAACTGGTGTTCCGTGAAAACGTGACGACCGCTCACGCTGCATCAAATGAAACAAACAACCACCTCCCACAGATGCTCTATGGAAGAAGGCACGGACTCGAGGTGGTTCCGGATTCGGCATCTTTTTATTTATTCAGGTCGCCCTCAATCCCAAGCACAAGGAGAGACGCGTTTCAGCCTTTAAGAGGCCTTTGTCAATCTAGTTTGGTGCTGTTTTGCACCTGTGTTAAGTAGCCCTTCCCACTGGACTGATGAATAAACACAGACAACATACTATAGCGTATGTGATCAACTAACGGACAAAATACATCATGTATATGCTGTCCACAGCTAACAAATCAGCATTAATGCAGGTAAGGCATAACTTCATAAATATTACGCACAATGCATGCATTAAGTTTGCTTGAAATACCGAAAATGCTGACCGCATCAATAATTGTACATTTAAGTCACCAAGATCGTTTATCACAGTGGGGTTGATATGGATATTTGAAAAATGCAGCATGTATATATAAATATATACATACTTTTTTTTTTTTACCCAGTTACAGTAGCCACTGGGTAGTTCTAGTCAGGTCAGCGCAAAATTCTCATGCATTTTCCATAGACTTCTTTAGGCAGGGCTTCAGCAAAAACTGCTGAACAAAATTACACCAAATTTGGCAGGAAGCTAGATATTGGTACGCAGTGGTCTTTTGTGATTTGGTGTAAATATGTTCAGTGGTTTTGAGAAATTAAGGTTGAAAAATATTTGTATATCTGGTTGGTTGGGTTCAAGGGACTCTCACCAGATTTCTCTAACTCAATTCAGTTCGGATTGGCTCGGGGAGCTTTTTTTCCTTTGGGCCAACTCGCTCCTACAGGAGACAGAATCCAGTGACGTGAAAACATTTTTGCAAGCGCCCGTTACAGAACTTGGGGACTTAGTCCCCTGTCCTGAAGTAAATGATAAAAAAAAATATATAAGACGCCAGGGTAGAGATACCTTGCCCCCTAGGGGGACCCACAGGGACCCCCCCATGGGCCAAAACATTTGATCGGTTTCCCTGCCCGCATTGATGCGGGCAGGGAAACAGATCAGATTGCTCCAGCCCGGAGGGAGCAGCATAAATAGCTGCTCCCTGCGGGTGGAAGCAATGTTGGGTACCGTAACATGGGGGAGCCAGTTGGGGCCGCGGGACTCCCCTAGCTGCCCCCACCAGGTGTATGGTGGTTGCCCTGTGTAGGCACCAGGGCACCCACCCATATTAAAGGCAGGCTCCGGGGATGGGGTCCCTGGGGCTAAAAAAGGCTCAGCGAGGGGGTCTGTGCTGCCCTGCTCATCTTTAAAAAAACAAATACACAGCCTTGGAGAATGGGGTCCCCAGGGCCATTTTAAGGCTCAGAGAAGGGGGGCACATGTCACCTCCGCTTTTTTGTGAGTTTTGGCCCCAGGGGTGGGCTCCCCTGGGCCTATAATGACTCATGGAGGGAAGCCCTGTGACCCACCTCCTCTTTAAATACATTTTTTTAAAGGCCCTGGAGGTTGGGGATCCCCAAGGCCTAAAGGGGCCCATGCAGCCCCGCTCCCCTCTTAATCTCTTAATATATACACACAGCCCTGGGGATGGGGTCCCCAGGGCCATAATAGGCTCAGGAAGAGGGCTATGGGCCCCCTCCCCTTTAAAATAAAAAGAAGCCTTGGGGATGGGGTCCCCAGGGCCTAAAGAGGCTGAGGGAGCAGGGACACATGCCCCTCCCTCCCCTTTAAAATATATATAGCCCTGGAGGATAAGGTTCCCAGGGCCATAATAGGCTCGGAGAGGGGGGCTGCATGGCCCCTCTACTCTTAATATGTATATACTGCCCTGGGGGGATGGGGTCCACAGGGTAATAATAGGCTTGTGGTGGGAGGGGCATGCCCCCTCCAATATATATCTTTTTTTAAACACCCTGGGGGATAGAGTCCCGTGGGCCTTATGAGGCTCAGTGAGGTGGGCTGCATAGCCCCCTCCTCTTTAAAATAGATATTGTCCTGGGGATGGGGTACCCAGGGCCTAATAAGGCTTCGGGAGGGGGGGTCACATTCTAATTTCGGCCCTTGGGGATGGGTTCCCCAGGGCCAAAATAGGCATGTGGAGGAGGGGCATGCAGCCCCGTACCCTTTAAAATAAAAAAGTGTTCCCACCATTTTCCATGGGGACATTACATTGTGGTCCTTTATGCAGCTGTAGAGTAGAGTTTGTTCTAGACAAAACCAAAGTATAAAGTAATGTTATAGTTAGGTGTTATAAAAAGATCTGTTTACCTTTTTAAAAAAAAAACTTTAGAAATTCTCAGAAAAAAACAAAGATTAAAGTAATGCTAACGTTAGGTGAATATGTCCGTGACAACAGTAACGTTTTGAACTAAACAAAACAAAAACACAAATTCATAGGCATAAGCTGTGCATGCACTGCTTATGACCCTACATATTTCATCACCCATGACAAGATCTTTGACATCATTGATGACATCACTGATGACAACATCCAAGCTTCTTTTGCACATACTGCTCCATAAACTAGTATGGCATTAAAGGCCTGAAAGTACAAAATAACTCAGAATAATATTACGCATCATTAATGCCATCAAAGATACAACTCCCTTAGGTAGCAAAATAAAGGTAGAAAAGTGGGTATTGTAAACAGTGTTTACTCTATGGAGATAGTTTACTCTGTACTACACTGTTAACAGACAGTGAAACCTTCATGAGAAATACATATTAGGATATTTAAAAGTATATACTAAGAAAAGTGTACACAGCACAACACTTGTCAAAAAATACACTATTCACCTATAATAACGAAGGTCTGAAGGTGCTAAAGATTATAACCACCTGCAGCCTTCATACTGTGGTGAAAACATTACAGATAGCCCACCTTCTGAAGCAAAAGATGCACATGTACATAGGTTAGTAACTGGTGCACACAGTCTTCTATGTTATGTAGAAATTGTCACGCTGAGATGATTCTGTCCAATAACTCAAGGCCGCTTACAATACTTAGTATCTACTACATACAACCTTCTCTCTGTTGGAAACTTACTCTACTGAACCAAAAAACCTGTGCTGAAAATACTGGATACAAGTGGTCAACCGTTCTCTGCACACAAAGTTACTCTTCAATACAAAGATTTATAATGTGCTCGATACCTCACGTACACACATTAGCTGGACACAGGCTGTACAAAATTAGGTAGAAAAGTAATATAGTAGCTACTAGCCACTATGTAAACTACAAAACAAACTAACACTCACTGGATGATGTCATCGGTAATGTCAATGATAAAACTTGAGATGTCCTCAGTGATATACATTATATCATAGAACATGTCATGAGAGTTAATATGCGAGGTCTTAAGCAGTGCATGGTGGGGGTGCTAGTTATAGTTAGCTCTGCTAATATATATATACACAGATCCCCTTCTATGCCAAGGACGTAATGGTTACGTCCTCAGCAGAGGTGGTGCTGTGCCGAGGATGAAACCATTATGTCCTGGCACTGGCCCGCAGGAAAGCGCTGGCGCTCCCCCCGTGGGCCGCTTCTCTGCCAGCCCCCACTGGGGATGGCAGCGGAAGTGCTTCCACTGCCACCCACAAACCCTCCCTCGGCAATCGGAGGATGTCAGCGCGCTCACGGCGCGCCACGATCATAAGTTGCCGGGGACGTGCTGGAAGCCATTTGCTTCCAGCGCGTCCATAGAGGACACATTTTTGGTAAGTCATTCTCTTCTCTCGGGGTGGGGATTGTGGTAAACAGACACAGGGGGAAAGAAAAGAGTTTTTCCTTTCCCCCGTGCCTGTTTTGAATGGATTTCTGCTCCACAATTGCAGATGAGGCCCACGATCGTGGAGCAGGAATCCATCCACTGGACCACCGGGGTTTTTTTTTTGTTTATTTGGGGGAGAGACCCCTTAGGCAAGAGTTTTTCCCCTAGGGGCATATGCATCCGTGTTTCAGCCCCCCCCCCGGGGACTGATTCAGATGTTTTTAGCCTGATCGGCACCCCCGGGGGGGGGGCGATACCCACTAGACACTAGGGATTTATTTTGGCAGCGACCCCTTGGGCAAGGGTCATTCCCATGGGGTGATTTACTTTTCTCTGTGTTTCAGCCCCCATGGGAGCTGATTCTGCTGTTTTTGGGCAGATCAGCCACCCCTCGGGGGCCGAAACCGACTAGACACCAGGGAATGTATTTTGGCACATTTTGGGAGCGACCCCTTGGGCAAGGGTTGTTTCCATAGGGCTGATTGCATTTTTTCTGTATTCTGCCCCCCCCTCACCCCCCCTGGCACTAGACCAGCTGTTTTTTTCTGCCGATCTAGCCTCGGGGGGCACCCACTAGAAACCAGGGATTAATTTATCAATAAGTACTGGGAGCGATCCCTTGGGCAAGGATCGCTCACCTTTTGGGGATGAATGTTTTGGGCATTTCTGCAGATTAGCCATACCTTTTTAGGCTCATCTTCCCCCAAGGGGGGCAGAAGCCACTAGACCACCAAGGATTTTTTTACATATATGCAATTAGAAATGTTTTGGGGAGTGGACCCTTGGGCAAGAGTCACTCCCCTTTTGTGGGTGAATGTTTTGGCCATTTCTGCCCCCCTTTGGGGCAGATGGGCTTTGTATTTTTAAGCCCATATTGGGGGGGGGGGGCAAAAGCCACTTGACCACCATGGAAAGTTTGTGTGTTAATTGTAGTTCGGCTGATGGTCTGTGTGTTTTGCCATTATTTGTGATCCTTACTTTTTTTTCTCCTTTTCATTTTAGTGCAAAGCTTTTGTTTTACTTTGGTGTAACTTGTGCTTGCGGTTTTGCCACTGGTAGAGCTTGTTTACTACAAATGAGTATCAATGACCAGCATGAATGTGTTTTTCGGAAATGTTGTAATAATAGCAGTCACAATCCCACACCTGAAAACCAGGAACTGCGGAAACGGAGAAAGTTCCCCCCTCTCACCTCCAGACCAACCCTCCACACAGACTATAGCAGGATGGGCGATTGATACCAAGGGTAAAGGGAAGCGGGTAAACCCAACAGGCTTTGGGAGAAGATGACTGTGCCCGAGGGTAACAGAGTTTCCTGTTGGGGATGGAAGACAGAATCTGCCTCGGTAGAATCTTGGTGTCTCAGGGGAGGGCCACTGTCTGGAAAATACAAAAGAATGAGATTAGAGAAAAAGACAAAAGGGGTAATATAGACAACAGGTAGAGAGAACCTACACTATGTTTCAGAAGACATATGTCATTCACTCACCACAGAGTAATCTTTTAAGGATCCCAATGAGAATAGTCTTTGGAAGGATTAATTATATCGGAGTAAAAGAAAAATAGTCCTAAAAGTCCATTAGGACAGTGCACTGAACCCAATTTATAATGCAAAGGAAAGGAAGTACCTCAAGTAGTAGGAGAGCTCTTCCTGTCATGAGAGGGGAATCCACAGACTGCCAGAAACTTTGGTAAGTGTTACGGAACCACTCCTGTGTTCTTCAGTTAAAGTTGTATAGCAGTACAGCAATGACTGTATTTTGAGGATTTTCTTGAAAATAAGAGACGTCTTTAGAGGTGCTCAGAATGGTGGCTGTGCACCCAGAAAGTCCATACTGTTAAAGAAACAAAAAAGAATACCCACTACTGCGGTTCTTTGTCATGCGTTGCGGTGTTCGCAGCAAGGGCCGGGCACCGGGAAGGGGAAGAAACAAAAGGAACCGCTCCTGCGATCCTTTAACAAGCATTGCGGTGTTCACGGCAAGGGCTGGGAACCGGGAAGGGGACGAAACAAAAGGAACCGCTCCTGCGGTCCTTTAACAAGCGTTGTGGTGTTCGCGGCAGCGGGCGTGCACCGTGAAGAAAGGGAAATCAAGCAACAAGTAACCGCTCCTGTGGCAACTGGCATGGCGGTGCTCATGCCGGCGGCCGTGCATCGTGAAGAGAGGGAAATCAAGGAAACTGCTCCTGCAGTTTTGGGCGTGACGGTGCTCACGGCGGCGGCCCTTACGGCAGCGACCGTGCACCGTAAAGCTCGAGTGAAAATGCAGAGGATGTGGGAACAGCGTTTTTCACCCAGCAAGGATCCAGAAATAAATTCTATAAAGCCAAGCAACTTGATGTTGCTTCAGGTGTTTCTGATATAGGAACACCCCCTGTCACATGGAGTGCCTGAGCCCAATGAGGAAGGAGAAAATTCATTAAAGGGACAGCATGAAAGAAGGAATGTGCATTCATACAAGTAGAGAGGGTGACACGAACTCGAGTGGTAACAATAGCAGCCTATTTAGCTTCTGTTTGAATGTGTGTGACGTTTTCCTTGTATTTGTGCTCAATGTGAATTGTGTTGCCTTGTGTGTAATTTTATTTTTTAGTGGGATATCGGTGCTTGCTGTGTCTGTGCAGAGTAGGTGCTGGCGAGTCTAGCGGTCTCTGAGTGGTATTGTTTTACAGTATATAGGTCTTTGTGTGCTTTGTATTGATCGACTTTACCTTGCAACTGCTATATGCCTGTAGTTTTTTTTTAGTTTTATAAATCAACACTTTGTTTAATACTTTTTTTTACCGTGTTGGGTACTGTTGACTTATTTGGCAAGTTACTTGTATAACTAAGGATTATGGCTAGCCGCAGGATGACCGCTCAGCAGGTTGTTGGGATGCTTTTCGAGTCTTCTTCTGACCAGGATTAGGAGACTGACTCTGTATCTGAGGCAGAGGAGGAAGGCCAGGATTCTGGCAGTGAATTTTCTGTCAGAGGAATCATCTGATGATGAAGCTACTCTGTGTGGATGAAGCTAATCTCAGTGCGGTTGAAGTGCCTGTTTTAGAGGAGGACACTGATGTGATGATAGTGCAGCAAGAGGCATCTGGATTGCAGCACGGGGCTGCAAGGCTTCCCATTGGAAGTGCTGGACTCTGGGTTGACCCAAACATGGTGCAGCTGGTGTTGCCTGTCTTTAGTGGTGTTGCAGGTTGTAGAGTGAATTATGAAAACTTTATGCGTACAAATTTCTTTCAGTTGTTTATGGATGATGTATTTTTGGCTGAGATTGTTGAGCAGACTAATTTGTATGCTTAACAGTATTTGAGGGACAACAGTGCCAGACTTAAGCCTCACTCTAGAGCTACCCGGTGGACTCACACAAATCTGGATGAGCTGAAGTTGTTCTTGGGTTTAACTTTTTTGATGGGCCTGATTGGGAAGCCGTCGTTGTCTTCCTATTGGTCTACTAATCCATTGATGGCAACAGCTATATTTCCTGCAACCATGAGTCGTAATCAGTATTTGCTTCTTCTTCGGATGTTGCATTTTGTTGATAATGCTTTAGCGCTACGCCGAGATCAACCTGAATGAGACCGTCTTTTGAAAGTTCGGCCTGTTCTTGATCACTTTGTAGATCGATTTTCAGAGATCTATGTGCCAAGGAAAGAAATAGCTGTAGATCAGTCTTTGGTCCTGTTCAAGGGCCGATTGGTTTTTAGGCAGTACATTCATAGCAAGACGGCACGTTATGGAATTAAGATGTATATGCTGTCTGAGAGTAGTACTGGATATGTCCATAATTTCCGGGTCTACACTGGTAGGGATTCCAGTATTAACCCCCCTGGTTGTCCGTTCACATTCGGAGTTACAGAAAAAATTGTGTGGGAACTTGGTAGAGGACTTTTTAACAAAGGCCACCATTTATATGTAGATAACTTTTACACTGGTGTGCCATTTTTCTGGGATTTGTTCAAAGTGGACACTGTTGCTTGTGGCACAATCCGCTCGAACCTTAAAGGTTACCCAAAAGAGCTGGTTTGGACAACACTTGTGAAGTGACAGTGCAGTGCTTTGCATAGTGATGAGCTTCTAGCTGTACAAGTTTCTGACAGGAGAGATGTCTATATGCGGACTACCATCCATGATGAAGAAACTTCACCTGTGACGGGTCAGGTTGCTGAAGTGCGCAAACCTGTGTGCATTTTAGACTACAATAAGCACATGGGTGGTGTAGATCGAGTAAATCAGAGGTTGGAACCTTACACTGGTGTTCGTAAGGCGTATGTTTGGTATAAGAAGTTGGCTATCCATTTATTCCATTCAGCAAGCTACAATGCCTTTGTTGTATTTAAGCTCTGCTCTCCAGAGTCAAAGATGACATTTGTTCAGTTTCAGCAGTCTCTGATAGGCAGCATTGTTTTAGAGGAACTGGCAGGAGTTCCTAGAGAAGCAGTGGTGGAGGATGTGGCTAGATTGAAAGATCCTTCCAAAAATATGGACCCACCTTTTGTAGATCCAAAAGGGTTGCACAGCCTTATGCACTAGTTTTGAATGTCTTCCACTTAAACCAGATTGAAAGATCGCCACTTTCCTGATCACCTTCCTCCCACAGCCAAAAAAGACTTTCCTGCTAAGAAATGTAGAGTTTGTGCCTGAAGAGGTGTGTGGAAGGAGAGTCGTATGTACTGCCCCTATTGTCCTTCTAATCCTGGGCTGTGTGCGCCCACATGTTTTTAATTGTACCACACGCAATGGTGTTTTTGGTTGCAACCGTGAGCGTAAAAGTAAACTGATTTGTATCGTTTTTTTGTTTGGTCAGAATTCATGGTTGGCATAAATGTGATGTATTTAGTTAGAGCTGCTGTGTTTGTAGATCTAGTTTTGTATCTATTGCCAATTGGTTTCCGTTATCTTTTTTGCACAAAAAATGTGATGGCCGTTTGCATGGACCGGTGCTTGGCTAGAGGTGTGCGTGGACTGGCGCTTGGTTGGTGGTGTGCGTGGACTGGCGCTTGGCTGGTGGTGTGAGTGGACTGGCGCTTGGCTGGCGGTGTGTGTGGACAGGCGCTTGGCTGGCGGTGTGTGTGGACTGGCGCTTGGCTGGCGGTGTGTGTGGACTGGCGCTTGGCTGGTGGTGTGTGTGGACTGGCGCTTGGCTGGTGGTGTGCGTGGACTGGCACATGGCTGGTGGTGTGTGTGGACTGGCGCTTGGCTGGCAGTGTACGTGGACTGGCGCTTGGCTGGCAGAGTACGTGGACTAGCGCTTGGCTGGCAGTGTACGTGGACTGGCACTTGGCTGGCAGTGTACGTGGACTGGCGCTTGGCTGGCTGTGTGAGTAGTGACTTGCTGCTGGTCACTACACACACTGCTAGCCAACCGCCAGTCCACACATTCAGTCAGCCGGTGTGGTTGCTGTGTCAGGCAAGTGGGCGTATGAAAGTGATGGGACCTTGAATGGTGCTGCCTGTTGATGTGAGTGTTGTAATGTGCTGGGCCCGCGGCTGGCAGTGAGAATGTTCTTTTATGTGTCATGAAAGGTGTGTGAATGGCCTGTAAGAGGTTGGTGCCTTGTCGTGGCTTTACAGCGCACGAGCTGTGAGTCATTGGTTCAGGTTTTTAACCTTTTAACTATTGTAGGAGAGTAGGATCTGCCTCTTATGTTGCCCCCACTTTTTTTCTGATGTTTACATTGGTTTCTGGCTATAGTCTGGCTGGGCCCCTGCTAATCAGGGCCCCAGCCTCTCTGTTCTCTCTAAACGACTTGGAGTGCACTCTAGGTGCACTAGTGATTGGATACTGTGGTACCTTATGAGTCCCTAGTATATGGTACCTTAGGTACCAAGGGCATAGGTACTTCACAGGCCTACCAGGGGCTGAAGCATGTATTATGCCACCCCTGGGAAGCAGACTAAATCTGACACCACAGGCCTGCTACTGCAGCCTGAGTGAGGAAGTGCTAGCACCCCTCACTGAGATATAGGCTACCTATATCTCTCCTACACACACACATATAACCCTATCAGTCACCCCTAAGGCAGGCCCTATCAATCCTGAGGGCAGGGTGCTTGGCTTCTATGTGAGGGGGTGCCTCTGCCTGAGCAGGGCTCCTCTGCAGCTCTGAGTCCATTCTCTGGTGCTGTTTGTGGATGCGGTTAAACCATATACTTTTAAGTGCATTATATCCTCGCGGTAAAATGCTAACTTTGGAATGGCTGCAACGAAACATGTTGTGTTTGGTGTCAAACACCTTGGAATACTACCCCCCCCCCGCCAGTCCTGGCGGCGGGGGTAGCATTCCACCCTTCTAGAGGGATAGACATGTACCTACTGTGGAAACGCGGTAGAATCCGACAGAGCCCTGGCATCACAAAATGGATGCCACCAGTCAGACACTGGGCTGCCCTCCTGCTGTTGACCAACACTCGCAGTGGAGGGAGCCCAACAATAGATATCCTGTCCCAAGGGGGTGTGACCACCTCCCAGACAGGGTTTAGTGTATTGGGGCTGGGTGGGTGCACTCTTAGAGTGCTTTGAAGTCCTGCACTGGGGGAGCAGAAGGCTCCTCTGTGCATATGCCAGTTCAAACCGGCTCAGGGGCTACCTGTCCCTGCTCTGGCGCGAAACTGGACAAAGGGAATTGGGTGTAGCCACCCCCTCCCCTGACCCTCCCATAGGTAGGGTCATAGAGCTAGTCCCTCCCCTCCTTTTAGTATAAGAGGGGGAACCTGTGCATTGCACCCTAGATTTCCCTGGACAACGCTCTACAAGAAGAATCCCGGACCTTCGACGTTCCACTACCTTTGGAAGACTGAAGAATCTCCCTTGGAGTCAAGGAGTGACTCCCCTGCTTGGCAGGCACCAAAACTACAAACGACGGTCGCAAACTACGCCGCTCCCGCCGGAGTCCGAAGTCCCTGCAGCCCAAGAAGTGGATTTCCTGACTTCTCAACGGCCATCGTGAGTCCCCAGCGAAGCTGAGGCCAGTGGACCCCAAGAGTAACGAGGAACCGCGACACCTGGGTACCGTGCACTATTGTCAAGTGCAACCCCTCACAACATTCCACGAACTTGTGCTTTGGACCACGTGTGGTCCCAGCCTCCAGCAGGAATCCCTCCTAAGATCAGAGGCCTACCACGTCCCGAGTGACCGTGGGCCCCTGTGAGAGAATCCTCCCGAGGCGTCTTCGCGATCCCTTGCCAGCCGGCTTGAGGGTCCCCAGAAGACTTCCCAAAGAAACCAAAGGGCTCCCCTGGTTGCTCCAGGCCTGCCCCGACTCACCCTCACTGGGTGAGTTCCACAGACCTTGCTGGTCTGCGCCATCGCCTCTTCACACTTTCCCCGAGACTTGCTGCTACCAAGGCTTGTTGGCTCCGATCGAGTTGCCGACACCGCAGTAAGCCGCAGACATCGTGGGACACGCCGAATCCAGCTCCTGGTCGTCGTCGACGCCTCCTGGACCTCGTGGCTGAAGTGTCAAGGCAACCGTGAACAACCTGAATCCTGCGACGGTGGGCATTCATCTTCCTTGCCCCGAGTCACTGCCAAGTGACTTTGAACACTGTCCCCTCTGCTTTCAGGTCATCCTTCCACCGAATCCAGGCTTGGATTCCACCGGACACTTCTTCAAACCATCACAAGCAGCAAGTCTTCTTTGTTCGCCATTGAAAACGACGCCGCGACCCGACACCAAAGAACACCTGTGCACCCGGCTTCCCTGGGTGAGGTAACTCCAGCACTACGGTGCTCCTGTAGGTGTGGGCCCTCGAACTACTTACCCTGTAAGTGACTTGCTTGTAGGTTCACCAGAAGTATCCTAAAACTCTTACTTTCCCCGTGCGATTCTCGCACTGACTCGTACATGGTTCGCGTCTGTGTTAGACACACCGCGTCCAACTCCCTTGCAAATCCTATCTGTAGACCGTATCCTCCGACTCGTACTGAGTCCGATCGGTGTGTTCGCCTCGAACACGCAAGGGACCTTGAACATTGATATCTCAATCGCGTCTGAGTGCATAGACTCGTACAGGATTCGCATCGGTGCCAGGTCACCGCGTCCGTCCCCGGTGGGTCTCCTACAACTACCTGGGGTGGTTCTTGGGGGTCCCTCGATTCTAGATGCCCTAGACCTAGGTCTAGCAAACTAAGATTTTAATATTCAATTGTGCTAAACTTATCCTGATAAATTTGACTTGTACATATGTTCCTGACTTCTAATCTCAAAGAGATTAGTAGAGAGTGTTTATTAATAAATACATATATATTTGATATATATACCTGTGTGGTGTCTTTTCATTTGGTGATTCAAGAGATTGTGTGGTAAAACAAGCTGCTTTACATTCCTTCAAGACTTAGCCTGAAGGCTGCTCTCCACAGCTACCACTAGGATAGCTTTCTATAAAGGTTGTCTTAAACCTATCTACCATAAGAGTCGAATTGTTCTGGTGCAAGGTGTCCACTTTAATTAGTGAACAGCATATACCAGGCCAACTTCTCACAACTATTAACAGTGCATTTTATTTTTGTGTAATCTCTTGTTAATAAAATTTTATGCTCTGAACCCTCATGCCAAATCCAACCAGTATGTGTGTACACTTAAGGAATGGTTGTGAAGTAATATTAGCATTTTCTGGCCTTCTCTGCCAGGGTGTACATTGTCTCTAGGGATAATCTACCAATTCTTGATATTTTTATAAAGTAGAAACCCAGGGGAGTACAGGGTGGTGTCCCTCTCGTAGATCCCAACAAGTTTTCTTACCCAAAATGCCCTGCAAACCTCTAAATGTGGCTACAGTCACACATTTTCCTTGCATTACTGTGCCATATTCTTCCAGAATCAGAAAAAAGCCACAAATTCCCTACCGCCCAGCGTTCCCCCAGGTCTCCTGATAAAAATAGTACCTCACTTGTTTGGGTGGGCCAAGTGTCCACCACTGGGAAGGGCCCAAAACGTATTGTGGAGGCATCAAAAATGATCAATCACAAAACGACCTGGTATTGCAAGGAGGGCACCTGTGTTTTTGGTCCTGGGTTTGGCGGCCATGTAGGGAAACATACCGAACCCAGACATTTCTGAAAACTAGACACCCGGAGGAGTCCAAGGATGTGTGGCTTGTGGCTCTCCCCCAACGTTTCCCTACCCAGAATCCCCAGCAAACCTCAAATTCTGTCAAAAGAATCACATTTTTCTCACATTTCTGTGGGGGGGAATTGCTGTGCCAGCACAAATTTCCTACCACCCAGCATTCCCTTGGTCTCTCGAGTAAAATGATATTTCACTCGTGTAGGTAGACCACGGCCCTGCGACTGGGAAGGGTAAAAAAAGTAGAGATTGAGGGGATAGCACAGCAAGTTCTAAGTGCTATATTTTTGCTTTTATATGTTTTTAGGTTGACTCTGCATTGGACACCCACACAAGTGAGGTATCATTTCACCAAGGGGAATGCTGGGTGGTAGGAAATGTGTGCCGGCACAGCAATTCAATCACAGAAATGTGAGAAAAATTTGATTTTTGAGCTAAATGAGGTTTGCAAGGGATTCTGGGTAGGGAAACATTGGGGAGTCCATGCAAGCCACACATCCTTGGACTCCCCCGGTGTCTAGTTTTCAGAAATGTCTGAGTTTGGTAGGTTTTCCTGCAGGGCTACAAAGCCCAGGACCAAAAACGGTGGTGACTCCCTCGCAAGACCAGGTCTTTTTGTGATCGATAATTTTCAAGTCTGCACAGTATGTTTTGGGCCATTTCGTGTCACAGGCACTAGGCCTACCCACACAAGTGAGGTACCATTTTTATTGGGAGACTTGTGGAAATGCTGGATGGGTGGAAGTTTGTGGCTCCCCACAGATTCCAGAACTTTCCAAAACAGAAATTTGAGGAAATTGTTTTATTTATTTTTTTGAGGTTTGCAAGGGATTCAGGGTAACAGAACCTGGTGAGAGCCACACAAGTCACCCCATCCTGGATTTCGCTGGGTGTCTAGTTTAAAAAAATTAACAGGTTTGCTAGATTTTCCCTAGGTGCCGCCTGAGCTAGGGCCCAAAATCTACAGCTACACACATTGCAAAAAAAGGGTCAGTTTTCTGTGGAAAAACGTGATGTGTCCACTTGACGTTTTGGGCCGTTTCCGGGCGCTAGGCCTACCCACCCAAGTGAGGTACCATTTTTATAGGGAGACTTGGAAGAATGCTGGGTGGGTGGAAGTTTATGGCTCCCCACAGATTCCAGAACTTACCATCACAGAAATGTGAGGAAAATTTGTTTTTTGGGGACAAATTGAGGTTTGCAAGGGATTCTGGGTAGCAGAACCTGGTGAGAGCCACACAAGTCACCCCACCCTGGATTTCCCTGGGTGTCTAGTTTTCAAAGATGTACAGGTTTGCAAGGTTTTCCTAGATGCCGGCTGAGCTAGAGCTCAAAATCCACAGCTAGGCATATTGCAAAATAAGGGTCAGTTTTCTGTGGAAAATGTGATGTGTCCACGTCAAGTTTTGGGCCGTTTCCTGTCGTGGGCACTAGGCTTACCCACACAAGTGACGTTCCATTTTTATCAAGAGACTTTGGGGAATGCTGGGTGGGGGGAGGTTTGTGACGGCACTTTCCATCACAGAAATGCAAGGAAAAAGTGTTTTTTTTTTAAAATATATGTTTTAAAAAAAATATATATATATATATTTTTTTTTTTTACAAAGTTTGAGGTTTGTAAGGGATTCTGGGTAACAAAACCAGGTGAAGGCCACACAATTCACCCCATCCTGGATTCCTATTCCCTAGTTTTTAAAAATTTAGGTTTCTCTAGGTGCCGGCTGAGCTAGGGCCCAAAATGCACACCTAGGCACACTGGGGAAAAAGGGTCAGTTTTCACTGGAAAAATGTGATTTGTCCATGTTGCATTTTGACCCGTTTCCTGTTGCGGGCATTAGGCCTACCCACACAAGTGAGGTACCATTTTTGTCAGGAGACTTAGGGGAACACAGGATAGTAGAAAAAGTGTTATTACCAGTTGTCTTTCTATGCACTTCTGCCATTCAAATGCAAGACAGTGTGTAAAAAAGATGACATTTTGAAAAATGCCCCCTAATTCACCTGCTAGTATGGCTACTCACATATTCAGAGATGTGCATTAACCACTGCTTCTAAACTCCATATCTTGTTTCCATTTCAGAAATACATAGGTTTCCATGATACCTATTTTTCACTCTTTATATTTTACCAAATAAATTGCTGTATACCTGGTACACAATGAAAGAACATTGCAAGGTGTGGCTCAGTTATTGGTTCTGGGTACCTCGGGTTCTTTATGAACCTACAAGCCCTATATATACCCGCAACCAGAAAGGTACGTGTACGTAACGGCATATTGCTTTAAAAAATCTAGCAGTTAGAAAACATTGCAGGTTAAAATGTAGTCACAAAGGGCTGTTTTTTCATCACAATTTCAACATTCTTTTATTTCAACTGTTAGTTTCTATAGGAAAGCCTTGAAGGATCTCCACAAATGACCCCTTGCTGAATTCAGAATTTTGTCTTTACAGACATGTATAGCTTTCCAGGATCCATTATTGGTTTCACACCCATTTCTACCACTAACTGGAAGGTGGTTGAAAGCACGAAAAATAGGCTATGTCCCAGTAAAATGCCAAAACTGTGTAGAAAATGTTGGTTTTCTGACACAAAGCTGCCTGTTCCTGAAAGCTGGGAAGATGGTGACTTCAGCGCCACAAACCCTTCATGGATACCATTTGCAGGGGGGAAAACAGTCGCTGTCTTCTGCAGCACTTTTTTTCCCCATTTTCCCCCAAATAAAACAATATTTTACTGTATTTTGTCTAATTTCTCTACAAACACTGGGCACCTTTAGAATCCTCATGATGTTGGAAGAAAAGGATGCAAATTTTGCATGGATACCTTATGTGGACAAAAATGTATGGGGCCCTAAGCGCGAACTACCCCAAATAGCCAAAAAAAAGTGTGGCACGGGGGAAAGGACTGGCAGAGAAGGGGATATATATAGTAAATGAAATAAGTGACACTGTAATTAGGTACGCCAATAAGACTGGTGCTGGTGCTTGCCAAGCGGTGAATTTCTCTTAAATGGCTAAATGCATGCCCACCGAGTCATGGTGACTGAATGCGCGACATGTTGGAGTGGGCAACTGCAGAAGAGGTCAGAATGATGCTTGTCAGACGGGGTGAGAAGCTAGAAGATGACCTAGGGGCGTGGAGACAGATGCTCTTGGATTTGCATACAGGGGAGGGAACACCGGTTCAAGATGAAGTAGTTGACTAACAAATAGCAAAGATACACAGCATATGCACTGTAATCCTGGGAAGCCCTGAGACCCACTCTGGGCTGAAAAAGTGTTGTTTTGCAGACTGATTCATTGTATAATGTTATGCCGCCTTGTCACAGACCTACATCTACATCAAAATGTTGCTAACATGTTACCACACCGGAGTTCCACCTGGGGAGGGGGGGGTAGTTGTGAGGGGGGAAACGAGTTGGTACTGCCTGTTCACAATATATCAGCACGTTGGTGCAAGTTGTATGATGCAACCAACCTTTGATGTAAAATTAATAAACCATTTTTTAAGGAAAAAAAAAAACTCTTCTCCCAAGTAGTTCATTTGATACCTGCTAGAAAAACACAAAGCGAACAACCAAATTGCAAAGTGCAAAATAGAGTGCAAAGATGCTACATATCACCTGATGTGCATCAGTCACCTTCCTTACCTTTCTCAAAGGAATATAACAGTGCCCATTTTGAATTTTATGTTTTTAAGCACTAAATACCTGTAATGCGGCATTAGAACACAATTGAACCTACACTGGAGTGGCATTAAAAATACATAATGCTTCAAAGTACAAATGGGTAAAATATTTTCATTAAAAATCCCACCTCACCAGGCGATAGAAAACATTAATTTTTTTATTTAATTTTTTTAAAGTACAACCCAGAACTAATTGAGGTTTCCTAAACATTCTAAAAATCTGTCATATCCATGGAAATATAAAAGATCCAATAATTTAAAAAAAGTATATCATCATCATCATCATAGAACTTTATTCAAATTGAACAATGCAATTCAAAAAAGTGTAAAAAGAAATACATCATATAATCACATAATTCGGCAAAATATGACAGCGATTAAAATATATAATAAAGTTACAACTGTGTTTCTATCTTAAAACACCTGATTAAAACCCATGTTAAAGAAAAACACAGAGTATATAAAGATTGTAACAACAAAGTTGGACACATTTGTCTAAAGTCCAATGGTAACAAAAGAGGCCGAATATATGTATAGCGAAGGTGCAATGTATGGGATGAAAAAAAAATAAGCAACAGAGACTTCTCCAAAACAAATTGATTAGTTCATTGCAGTCCGTCCGTGATACATAAACTGTTCCAATACTGACCAGTGGTTTTTAATGTTTATTAGTCAAAGTATAGAAATAAATATGATAAATCTTTTTCTTTTTATATACATATATTCAATATACAAAAATACTGTAAGAGACATATGAAAGAATGTTTACATATGATATCTTCGGGAGCACCCCAACAATACTATAATAAAACACTGACATACAGAACAAGGAGTGTAACACAGTGTACATGGAACAATTAACAACATCTGGAAATTAACAATACAAAAGCAGGTAAACAATAAACAACCATAGCAAGAAAAAAGGACATTCACAGAAAAAACAACATCAATTGTTCATTAAATACTTTATATTGGAGTTAATCAAATGTTCATTGATGCACATTTCAACAGAAGTGCGCCGACGTGCGTTTCGGAAGTGACGGGAAGATGGACATATCCTTTATCAGGGCGCTGTGTGTATGCATCGTGTTCAGTGGCAAGAGGCCATCTGTATAGATTACACTCTCACTAGATGTAATACTATGCAGGGTGCTCAATCTCAAATTCACAACCAATGGTTCGATGATCACATACTCCAAGTAGAACAGAAACATGCACAAAGTAGAGGTTCTTCTGGGTAATATGGGCGCAATAATGGAGCAGGTCCCTAGTCCAGAGTAAAATCTATAAGTAGTCAAAGTATCGGTGGCCCAAATCTTTCAATCCCGAGGACTTATAATGCAATAATCCCGCAAACTATTGTAAAGTCATTAGTACTTGGCAAGATAAGATTGTCTTCAAAGAGATACATGGGGTCCCAAGGTATACAAAAACAGAGTCGGACTAAAAGGTCTGAGCATCTCAATGAGACGCAGCCGCTTTGGACTACAGATAATAAGGTGCTCTAGATGGAGCGTACACTCTAGGCGCCCAAAGGGTGCTGCTCGATATACAATGCAGTATGTCTACACGTCTAACAAAGTTACGGGATATAAGTCCAAAGGAACGGCCAAACGTCCAGAAGGTAGTCGATGAGAAACATTACGAAACGAGTTGGCTGATCCACTCTACATGTTGCATGTCACACTAGAACCAATTGTGATTCAAAATAAAAGGAGAATTTGAAGAACACGACTCTGGATACAGATCTTGTACTTTATGGAATTATTACATAGTGGTGCACCGATTGCCTTTTATGTTGAACATTGTATAGTCCAGTTGAGGACTGCACCTTGACAGTGAGTGATTATGATCGGGTGCACACATACTGTGGGAGACTTCCCTTTATTTACTGTTTTTGGGGATAGCAGGTTAGGTGCTAGCAGCTACAGGGCCTCACTGTCAATTGTTGTATTCCATACATTGTGGGATATTTAAAAGATTTCTCAAGAACATATCTGCAATCTGAATATAGTTAATAGTAGTGTACCTCCACATCTCACACCCATAACTAACTGTAGGAACGTATTTGACTTTAAAAAGATCAGAAAAATTTTAAGATTGAGAATAACATCACAAGCTTCTCTCATCGAAACAGAATTATAAACATTCACTATTAAAAGCCTATAGTTGTTGGGCAAGATTAAAAGGACACTGAATATATTAAGGGAATTCAAAAATAGCCTGCAAGCACCTTTCAACTTGTAGTATGTGCAAAGGGCTTTCCAGAAAAATGTGTTGGCTTATTGGTATAAAGTCACTATGCCAGAGGCACTTCAATGTGCTGTGGAATGTTTGGATGCTGCCATCCTATTGAGTGGGAACCTCATTAAAATACTATTCCTTCATTTTGTCTAGTTTGCATAGGAGGCAGATCAAAGGTATTAATAAATCTTCCTGCTGGAGAGGAGGGATTGTAAGAGAAAGTGGGAAGCAAGATAGCTTTATTTACAGGGAAATTAAATGAGATAATAGGGAGGAACTACTGGTGGGCTCTTACATTCAATGGGATGTGTTGTAGAGTGCACTGGAGAACAGGGTTTACAGGTCATTATCCATATATCCTAAAGTGATGGCACTTGCCAACAATACTTTATGGGAAAGCTGCAATAAACTGGATGTGTGAATGTGTTAAAGGGTGGGCCCATAAATTATGGATGACATTATTGAACTTCCAAAGGAAAATCAGGTTTAAGACAAGTGGACATTTCTTCATCCTGTAAAAAGTCGTTCATCATGGGGTTATTTCACAGTGATTAAGTGAATTTTTGAGAAAGAAAACAGTAAGCCAGATGGCACCAACCTCAAGCGATAAGGCTTGCAGGCATACCATGAGGTAGATGAACTTTTCCAAACACTAGATGCAGATCCTCTTTCAATTTAATTCATTATATTGAGAGTTAAAGAGGTTTCACTTCTTTTAAAATTACAAAATTGGAACAGTCTATTAGAGGAAATTAATAAACAGGCTGCCCAGCCCAGAAACGAAACTGCAGCTTGTGGTGCAGAATTTAGTGATGCTCCTTGAATAGTTCAAAAGAATAATTTACGATCTTTTTGGTGGATACAATATCTACCTGCAGATTCCTCATCTCTTGGATCTCCTCTATGATCTGGAAAATCAAAATACCTCTCATGTATAAACTCCACATAGATGCTGGATACCACCCTTGATATGACAGTCATAAGTGCCATCCCAGCACACCAATCTCAGTTTCATGTCCAATTTTTCCATGTCTTTAGAGGTGGAGAAGAGGCTGATGGCATCGACAAGACTAAATTGGAACCTTATTAACTGGACTATGACCATTCCTCAGAATAGAGAAGGTGGGCTGGATCAGTGAGGAAGGTGCAGGTAGATAGACTATTCCCCGTGAAGATAGCTACCAAAGGTAAATTTGTTTTTTTGATGGATACCTAAACTTGCAGATTCTTCACCTGAATGGTGATAAGTCTTTGAAGATCATCAAAACAAAAAGTCTAGCAGAACACATCTGCCAAAAATGCCATCCCTTCCATTGCCTAGCAGTCTTTTGAAGGTTTGGACTGATGTCCATGCCTCAGTCAGGAAACGTCCATGACAGTACTGCCCCTGGACCAAACCAAAGAAGCAGCCGTAGGCATGATGGAATTGGCCCAGATGTCAAAAGTAGGCTTTTTGGCAACAGCATAACAACTTTTAATGCACAGCTCAATCCATCTGTAGAGTGATCATTTGGATGTCTCTGCCTCTTCCTGGTAAGGCATTAGTGATAAAGAACGGATCAATCTATATGGTATTCCTATGTCCCCATCTACATAAAAGCGGAGACCCTTGTGAGGATACAATCAAAGTAGCCTCCTTGGTGAAATGAGGAGGTGGATAGAAGGCTGGTAGGGTGACTGAATGATCCACGTGAAATGCAGTCAACGTTTGAAAGGAAAAATATCTTTGTTGTGAGACCAACCTATTTGGGAACAAAGTAAAGCAGGACAAACAGACAAAGCCCACAGCTCACTAACATGCTAATCCGAAGTGCTAGCAATCAGAAGCACTATGTAAAAGGTCAATAGCCTGTTATGCATTGGCTCGAACAGAAATATCATCAAGAAAGCGAGCACCAAGTTATGGTCCCACTGAGGCATCCTGGGCACAGACGAGGAAACGTAGGTCAACCCTTTAAAAAACCTTCATGACCATTAGCGACATAAACAGCGAAGTTTGGTCAGGTAATCAAGGAAAGAGAGGGCCGAAAGATATTTAACTGTGCACTGCAAGGTCTGGCTGGAAAAAAGAAAAATCAAAGTGCAACACGTCAAAAAGACATGCTTTAAGTGGCTCAATCTCCTCTCCATTGTACGAAGTCACAAACCAGAATTAATGCCCAGAATAAACAGATTTGGCAGAGGGGAAGTTGGTTAGAGAACATGCACTCCTGAAGGTGGATTAAAAGAGCTCAGGGAGCCAAGTACAATTGCCAGGCTTGAAGGTGAGGCCCTGGAGTTTATGATGCAGGACATACCCCCGAGATTGTGAAATGAGGCGTTGAAGCGGGGGACACAGACCAGCAAAGCATATCTGTGCACCATACCTTCTGAAATCAGTCTGGCACATTCAATATTAGTGCGTGGTCCTGATGCGGCATCCTTAATACCTGCTAAATCAGAGGAATGGGAGAGAACGTATAATGGGGTCACACTTAAAGTGAAACAAATCACCTAGAGCTCCCTGCAGTGAAAATTGAAGGATGCAGAACAGTGGACAGTATGCATTTACTCACGTGAAAAAAAGGGAGAAGATGGACTGGACCACCTCTTAATGCAGTGCCAATCATGGTCAGCAAGGTGTCGCAACTAAGCTAGTTCACCCTCCCATTCAGGGAATTCATTGATAGTTGACAACTTCCCAAAACGCTGTGAGACGGAGCCTAAGCCCACAGTTTCAGTGCTTACCGACAAAGGGGACTTGAACCAACGCCATCCTGTTTGTTGTTGTATCACATTGCAGTTGTGTATTCCGTGAGGACCTGTGCTGCCAGATCATGAAGGAAGGCCAACAATGTCTTCATTGCTAGACAAATTACCCAAAGCTCCAGCAGATTGGTGGTGGTGGTGTGGGAGTAGAAAGTTCACACACAAGTGAGATTCTCAATCAGTCCACCACTGAAGACGTTTTGATGTCTCCAGGGAAATTTGAAAATTGTTACACAACTTTCCCAAGTGTTAGGCCCACTGGATGTGGAGGCACCACTGAAGGCCTGGATGTGCCAGTGAGCACGGGTAACTAACAGGATGCAGGAAACCATAGGAACTAACAGGTGGTGGACCGTCAGTGCTGAAAGAGACCCCCTTCCAATACATCAGAATCATATCCCAAATGTCTGTTATCCCCAGGAGAGGTGGAAAAGTCCTGAGAGACGTGCCACCACCATCCAGATTAAGAGGAGGTTTGAGAAGGACTCCAGATGCAACTTGGGATGGAGGATGGAACATCCCAAGTCAAACAGCTGACAACGTGGTACTCCGGTAGTCCAACACCAGCTGCGCGAGTGCGCCTTCAGCAACCAGTCGTTACAGGAATATGCATATCCACACCCTGGGAAGCTATGCCTTCACCACAGATATCATCTTGGCAAAGCATTGAGGTCCAGATATCAAACCGAATGAGAGGACTGCAAATTCTAGTGGGTGGAACACACCACTGATCCTGCGCAAGGGACAGGATCTTCAAATTAGTCTTGCACAGGAAGTAATTCAAGAAATGAAGTTCAAGAATGGACAACGCACACCCTCAAAGAAAGTAACAGGATTAACATCCCTGCCCGTTCTCCTGCTCCAGAACAACTTCCACAGCTCCTTTGCTCACCAGAATGGCACCACTTTGGCAGAATACAGGTATGATCTGCCAAAGTGGCCAAGAAGGAATTGGTGGGGGAAACTCCTGGTTCAGCTGCTGTACTGGCTGGAATCACAGATACTGCCAAAAATGGTTGCCCAGGAGTGACCGCAAATATTGTGGTATTACACTAAAATGGACAGACAGGAGAGGCAAGCCCGAGGGAACAATCTATAACCTGCCCCTGTGTTACCCTCTTACGGTCATAATCTGCTTTCTAAGCAAACAGGTGAGAGACATCAAATAGTATAGCCATTAGGCTTGGCTGGAAATCCTTAAGAATCAAGTGAAACATAACCAACTATGTCAGTGAATGGTGTTGCCTAACCGTGATCTGAGGATTTACTGGGCTGCATCCTGAAAACTGAAAACTTCTGCAAAGAGCTCTCTCAAGTGGTCTAACATGTTCTGCACAACCATCTAATTCATCTCTCCCAAAGGTGTGAATAGCATGCAAGCAGGTTATATTTGTGGAGCAAAGGGCAAGGCTACTTGAGGAGAAAACGTACTCCCCTATCACCGGAGTGTTGCCTGATTCACAAGTGGGGAGGGGGTGTAAGAAAGGACCCTGGGTTCTGCTTTGAGCTATCACTCTGCCGCAGAGGATGAGCTGACAAGCTTAGTGCTGGACAATAGCAATGGGCTTCCTGACTGTTCACTGCTGAAAAATACGTTGGTTGGTCCCATGCAAATGCCTCACTGAAGAGGACTGCAAGGTCTCCTATGAAATATTCACATCGTTCTTCTTGGGCAAAGGTAGTCTCAGAATCTCAGTGGCCTTAACAGACATGAATGATGCCACTTTCTTTGAGGCAGTTGCAGGACACTCCAAGTCAACTTCAGGGGAGTGTATAACACGCTGGTGATGTGTAGGGTTAGACAGTCCCCAGCATTGTTAGGTTATGTTATAAATGTTTAAAGCGCAATGGTTATTCCAAAAGGAGCATCCCCACACTGGGATTGCCCTACAAGATCATCAACAGGGAATCGTAAAAGAAAAACGACCTAAGCAAGAATGAAACTAAAACGGAGTCGGGAGCAAAAAAAAGGCCAAGCAGCAGTCTACCGGTACAGAATTAGGTCAGCCTGAACAACCAGGTTTTAAGATTCTTCCTGGAAGTTGTTTCTAAAGTTTCTTATCTCAGGTGAAGGGACAGAGTGCTTCACAGTTTTGAGGCGCTGAAACCAAAGAAGCATCCACCCATGCAAGTTCTTTTCGTAACGGGAAACCGCCGCCAACGCGGATTCGTACTTTTAGGAGGAAGGTTGTTACATGCCTCGTTGCAATCATGCTGGACAATTTTAGGCATGTGCATGCATCAGTGTCTGACAAATAAATCATGCATACTCTTAAAGTATTCGTCCCTAGGCAGTGGTGGACTTGGAAAAAAAATACTTGGGGAACCCATAAATTGGGAGTTAAGGTGTAACAAAGGAAAGGGGGTGAAGTCACAAGGGGCAGAGTTGCGAAAAGCAGAGTCTGACAGTAAACAAACATTTTATGAAATTGGCAACAAGGACAAACGTGAAAGTAAATCGGTTTCGGCTTAATTGGTCAGAAAGACTGCATTTAAAATTATCTTTTGCGGTTAGGGAACCAGTGTGCCTAGTAAATCTTAGGGGATAAAAATAATGGGAAGACAACTCTGCTGGTTAATGCAGTTGTTGGACACATCTGTTTTGTCTAGGCAGAGTTTTTGACTCAATGAGCAAAGAGGATTAATGGGTCTCCTGCAAGGCATATTCTGTAACAGGCAGTTCACAGATTTTCATTTAATGTATGTTGGTAAGCGAGTTACTGCTTTTGACATCGAGATCCTTTTTTTACTTGTAGTTCATAAATTGCCCTACTAATATAGCATAGTGAACTATGACCGAGTATCAAGGGGCTGCAAGCGAACTGCAAGGCATTGGTTTTCAACTTTATTTTTTTCTCAATCAGTTATTCTAAAGCTGCTAAAAAGGTTCCTCTGGATGGAAATAACGTCTTGTTACTACAGGCATCCCAAGCATTGCATTACTTTCTAAATCATGAATTTGTGTTTCTCCTGACTATGCACTCAACATATGCCTACCAGTAGTAAATAATGCGACTCCTACACCTTGTAACCCTCATTATCTTATTAACACATCCTGTACACTGAATTTCACATGCTTGAGTTACTATCAATGTATAATGTATATAATATGCATGTGTGATGTAAAGTGCAGGCTTCCTATGAGATGAGTAGCGCCATTAAAGAATTAAATAAAAAAGTGTAGTCAGTGCTATTTAATTTATTTAAATACTGAGACCTATACAATTGACATTCTTACAGTGTATACATATGTTTATATACAGGGGCTGCGCAAAGTCAAAATCCTGTCTACAATGTTTCTCTTAAGTACTTGTGAAGGGATAAACTTTGTCTCGGTTTCCCTCCATTCAATTGGCATCTAGGCGATAGGCTCCAGATCGCTCCCAGCCAGGATCACGCTCGAACAAAAGGACGGCTTATGGCCCCTTACATTTGGACTTTGTTTTGAGCCCAGCTGGAAGTCAAAAAATGAAAGCTCCTTCAGCGCCTCCACATTGCGGCTCAGAACAGAAAGCAGACAATGAGCAGGCGCTGCTGAATGTGACCCGATGTCCGAAAATTAAACTGGGACATATGCCGCATATTTCACTGGGTCAAGCTGATGTCAGTTGCAGTTCACTAATAGCTACCGGATCTGGGATTCGGCTGGCTTCCCCTCTTTTCCTTCACGGTCTTCAGACTCCTACACATTCCTCTGCATTTGGTGTCGAAAATGAATGAAGATGGCCTTGATCGTTGGAAACTTCACTGCGCCATGCAACTGTTCCGTAGACTATACCAGTAGCTCCAAAGATTGTGCTGGTAGGGTACCACCAGCACAAACTTTGGCAGAGGAATAGTGTAAGCCAGTGGCAAAACACTAGGGAGAGGCAGCGCTGGATTGACAAACATTATGGTCATGCCTGCCCGTGAAAGACCTTTCGGGGAAACCGCCTGCTGGAGGTGGAGTCTGACTTAATAAGCCAGCATCACTTGAGAACTCAACGAGTTAGCTCCACAAGCTTGGAACTCAGGAAACCCTGGAGGAGGGACAGAGCCTAGTGCTGGCATCGGGGACAGAGTGCACCTGAGTGATAGACTAGCTTGGACACTGAATATGAAGCTGTAAGAGAACCATGACAGCAGCCTGGAGACCTACCTCGAGAGCATGACCAACAGCCCTCTCTCAACTCAGCCCTATGATGTTTCTTGTGCTTTGTAGGTGGCTTTGAAGAGTTCCTGGAGGATTTTCTGGTCGACTGAGCTCACCCATCTGGACCAGGACCCATATCTAGACCAGTGCCAACCAAGTCCGGCAGTGAGGAAATCTGCAAGTATGAGTAGCCATAGCAACATTCCAGTATTGCTGCTCCATCAATAAGATATCTGTGAAGTACCACAAGTGAGAGCAGTCTGGGAATGCCAAGATAATTTTGTTTTGCTTGATTACTAATGGAATGAGTTGGATGGTAGAAAGGTGTAAAGAAATGTTCTTGGCTACTTCAAAAATAATTTTAAAATAGTTTTATGTGTTTGTATTCTGTCCACCAAAGGATCCATTGTACGGATGTAGTGGATGGTGCAGTTGCAGTCCCAGAGTAGTTAATTCCTGTTCATCAAGGCTTGAAGGAGTCTATGAAGCCTTGCATCTAGACCTAAGCAGATGCCCCTGATAAAAGAAGAGATCTGAATAGAAATAAAACATTACATTCAACTAAACTCTCCTTTGAAGAAAACATGCTGTATTTTCATTTAGCAATGATTACAAATGCAGAAGAATTCAAACTTTGAAGACAGGTACAGCCTTGCCAAACAATGCACTTAACTGAAAAGCCTGCTGTACATTTTTGTAAAAGTTCTTTTCATTCACCAGTCATCAGGATAAGGAGACTAATCATGCACGTATTGAAGGCACTTTGAGCTCATTTAGGCCAAATTGAAGGCTTTAGTTTGCAGCAACATCGGAATTTGACTGTTCCTGGCAAACGGCATGTGTAAAGGTGCTTTGCTGGTATAGCAATAAACACTGTAGTTCTGCTAACATTAAGACTACTTTCATCACACCTGCCTGTTTGCGGTTTAAGGCCCAAATTAGCATTGTTGCTCCTATGAGTAGCTGTGTATCAGGAAGGACCTGGAATTTTATTAAGGCTTGGGCTTTCACTCATTTGCCTGCTTCTGTTTTAAAAGACATTTCTTAGAAGGGCTTCTGCAGATGGAACTGTGGTGCCCTTGTGGCAGGTTGCTCAGAGCGCAGTCACTTCTCACGGTAGGCAATACCCACTTTCAAGTTCTAGGTGACTGGCAATGCTCCCATCTAATGGAATTGTTAACAGTAAGGATGATGTGGAAAGGCACTGTTTTGTTGCAGCAGCGGACATTGCTAGAGAAGCCAACGGTTGCTGAATGATTGACGTCCGCTATCTCTTCTAGAGAACCATCTTTAGCAAATGTGCGGCAAACAGCTAGAATACTCCTATTCTCTGCAATTACCACTTCCTAGGGTATCCGTTTTTAACTAACATTCCGTGAATTTTGTAATTAAAGGATCAGTAAAGTGCTAATCAAAAATGGGAGTTACAATCTTCAACTGTGCATCAGGATTAAAACGGGTTTTAAGCTCCAGTATGTATTTGGATTCCAGATGTTGGGGGGTCTTCCTCTGGCCCCCTCCACACAGAACTTACCTCCCTGTCAGTAGCAGAATAGCATTGTTCCTACCAACTATTGTGAACAGGATGAAAATGACATGCTTCTGGTTTGTCAGATCCTGCTTCCTAATAGCCCTCAAATGTTCAAATATTTTGTTTTTGAGAGGGAAAATAGTACTTCTCACATAACTCAGTGAGCAGCGACATTCCAGTACATAGATACATGTCAATCACAATTGATGAATTTGCAAATCTGTTTAGTAATACCATTGCCTGAGCAGAAATTGCTATTATGACTAAATTTACAGGCTTTCAATTTACAAAATTTTCCAAATCTTTTAAACTGGGTTTCCATTTGCTTGCCAAAATAGCAATGGACGAATCTGTCTTTGAGGAACCACATCATATTTTTAACTTAATAAAGGAGGCAGGGGGCATCACTATTAGATAATAGCATTTTATGAAGTGAACAGGAGAGCAACCGTCTGTTTATTTGGACTATGTCGGTGGAGGGAATAATTAAATTAACGAAGAGTAACACCAAATTGAACATAAAACAAAAAAAAATATTGATACTTGAAAAATGATATAAACCAGAGATCAAAAATCGTGGGAAGTGAGTTTACTGCAAAAGTATATTGACGTGAACAGAATTCCTAGAGGCTGGAAGATTTTCATAGTGCCCAACTATGAAAATCCAAAGAGGATTTTCGTAATCTAGATACCAGTCTAAAGGAATGATGAAAATGTTAATAAAATATGAAATTGGATTTAACTGATAAAGAAAAGCTGACCAAGTAGTAAAAAAATAATCTTAAAGGTGATGAACAAGAGTGGGGAAATAAGAGACAGGAGTGAAGACGAAAGAGGAGAAAATTCCTTGGTATACAAGAGATATCGAACAAAGAATTCTGACCTTTTCCAAGACACAATGCACTAAGAGAGTAACGTACAAATGGCCATACAGGTTAGGCAAGTAACAGCAGAATAAAGTTCAGATGCACAATGAATAACCTGGGACATGTGAAACATCAAAAGCTAAATATAGGACTTTTATTTAGACTAATTGTGCCTCTTGAGGAATGGAGGCAGACTCGCCAAAAGGGAGAAGGGAGACACAGAATGCCTCAGAACAAAGGGAGAAAACATTGAAGGAATGCAAAGAGCACCAAAGCAATATGAACTGACTTCTGAAAATGGTATGACCAATCTAAAAGTATAAAATCATTAGCTAACTATGGGTGTTGGATATGTACTGGAATTGGGAATGCAGTTTTGTCCTGGCACCCACTTTGATTATGCCACTACTAGAAATGATTTATCCAAGTACATTAGGAAATTAAAATTGATGAACTGTGGTAAATGCAACACCTGCAAATTTAGTCATGTTAGCAATTTCTGCTTAGACAATGGTATAAGTAAACATATTGGTACCATCTTCCCTGTCAAAATTAGATTTCAATTATCAATATTTTTAGTTTCACACTCAATTTAGGGTCCCTTTTAGTTCCTTTAAAGATTGCCTCCACCTCCATAGTTGGTCTGTAACAGCATTTGCGCTGCATCTTTACACTTATGTTCTGTTATCTCTGCCATAACATAGTAAAAAATAAAGAGAAGATTGCTCTTCCGTTCACTTCCTAAAATTATATTTTCCTATAGCAATGCGCCTGATGCCTTTATAAAGTAAAAAAATATGATTAAGTGGTCTACCAAAGACAGGTTAGTATATAGCTATTTTGGCAAATGAATGCAATTTAGAAAATGTGGTAAACACAAAAACTGTAAATTTAGCAATCATTGTCGGAGCAGAAATTGTTAACGTCACTAAACATCTTGGCAAATTAATCCTTTGTTATTCATGCTATTATCTATGTATGGGCATATCCCTATGGGCAGTACCATCTTCCTTGTAATAATGAGACAACTGGAATATTTGAGAGCCGTGACAAATGAAGATCTGACATACACCGTTGCAAGTAATTTTTGTGAAGTCTGAACTACTCCGCTATTTTGGTATTGATAGAGAGTGCTTAATTTGAGCTGGTGGTTTCCAGTGCAAGGCACTGCCACTTATGATGGCCTGCCACATGGTGGTGCTTCTCCAATTTAGAGACAAACAGTTGTTTATTAATTCAATATACAGTACAAATGACTAATACATGCCACCAAAGCCATTCTTATAGCTTTGAGGGCCTGGAATAGTCACATTTGTAGGAGTGTGATGTTAGTAGTTGCGTTGTAACTGATTGGCAGCGGCAATGAGCGGTGCAAGCAGAAGTGGCCTCCTGACAAGGGCCCTGGCACATTTTGTTTTGTACACAAATTAAGCACTGGATTGGGTGGTATGTTCTGTGCGTGTAGGGGATTATGAGGAAATCCTCCAATGCCTGGAATACAAATACATAATGGAGTCTGACACCAAATAGCCAGGTCGCCTCAATATGGATAAGGAACTGGTAACCCATTAGGGTTAAACTGCATCATAGATTAAATACATGGACTATTATTATTAACTTTCTTTATTCGGGTGCAATGCATCCATAAAAGATACAGTGATTAATACATATAGTATAAAAGGATCCACAACATAATAGAAGATCATTACACACAATAAGATAGAAAACATCGCCGAATTTTAAAATGGTGCAGAATAATAAAACTCTAGGGGTCAAAGGCTGTACAGTCCCCCACGCTAAAAGTGGCCTCTGCGTGCTGAACTTACAGGGATCAGTCACTTCTAGAAAGCCTAGATCAGTGGGCTGCACGTAAGAAGCTTATCAATGCACAGAGGGTATGAGGGTTTGGTAACCGCTGTAAGTGCAAAAGTGCCACTTTGGCCTGCCTGAACTTCAAAATCTTTAACAGGGGCCAAAGGAATCGTTTTCTAGGCACTGAAAACAATTTACACAATAAAACAAAGTGGAGCGTGTCCTGTGTGGATCTAAGATCACAGCCACAAGGACCTCTGTTTTTCAGGGAGAAATCCAGCCGAGATGCTAAAAGATGGTGAAATTGGTTAAGTCTAAAACGTGTAATTAAAAATCTGTCATGAGAGCTAGATATGGCATAGAGGTAAGGTTCCATGCCCACTACAGACTTTACCAGAACATACTCCCTCACTGTGGGTTTACTAGGCTCAGTATATTCACACTGCGTGGTAGAAAATGTATAATGTAAATTTTTTGTAATAACATCCCCAGGGCATAAAGTGTTGTGCAAAGAAAATGCCTGGCCTTCCTATCTCCTGGAAAGACTCCTTAATCTAACATATCCATGGGATTTTATTTGCATGTTCCAAGGCCAAACAATCTGATAGGATCAGGCGGTTTAAGTCCTTGTTCTCAGATGTCCATATCTTAATCTAGCATAGTAAAGGTTTAACTGCCACTTGATCCACCAGATAATCAACCCCTAAGTTTGTGCACAGACCAGGCTGGCATACATTGGGAGACTCGCAGGATCCGGTGCAAAAAAGTTTTTTGTCACCTGAAACTTGTGGGGAGAGGCGTACCCCCAAACCTCACTACCGTATAAAACTTTCGCAATGGCTTTGGACTGATATAGTTTTAAGATGACCTCCGGAGACCATGATCCCAGTCTGCTTGCAAAGCAGGTGATAGCCCCCACAGATCTGTTCAACTCGCTCGACTTAACTTCTAGGAGGGCTCTCCACTGTAATCGGTCGTCAAATAACACTCCTAGATAAGGGAATACCTGAACCTTAGCAAGACATGGACTAAGTGATTGTTAATATTTTCTCTACTGGATTTAGGTTGCTCCCTAAAGACCTTCTACTTTAATGTAATACTTGCATAGTGTAAATATGTAGCATTTACAGTATGCATTATATTGCCTGTTATTGTCCAATGGGTTGGGAGTTCTCCATTCTTTTCATTATGATTGTGCACATACTCAATTGTTCAACTGATCTGGAGTGATGTTTTTTTTTTGTTGATTTTTTTTTAAATTGCACCAGCCCACTTCGACATGATGTAATTTGATATTTTCTGAGTTAAAGCACCTATCATTGTTATATTTGGACACAACACATATCGGTTTCTGACCATGCGCCTGTAATATATTTCTTATAGTACCAAATCTACTTACTCATATGATACACAATAGTCTGTCAGCATGGTAGCACAGATGTGTAGTTCTATCAATCCATGCTGTTGAAATATCATTTGCGGTTATTCATGTATTAATATCAAAACTAGAAGGCAATAGATTATTTAATGTTAAGTTTCTGTATGTACAAAGATGATTGGTATGTAGACCATGCTGTATGTCTTCTGTTTCTATTAGGGTGTGTATTTATGTTTTTGACAGGAAGTTGGTTGTATTCTTTTGACAAAGGCTTGTCAGACGAAATGTGTTGTGTTCTTCACTTTAATTAAAATTTGAAAATGCATTCCTGTAAGTGTTATTTTCCTGGAAGGCATTAGTTTCATTATTAACACAGGGTTCTCACCCCCTGGAACCAGAACACTACCACCACAAGGTGTGAGTACTGTTTTAGCAGGAGTTTTGGATATGTTATATGTTGATACTATGCTCAACATAAATGTTAAATCTTCATGCAAAAATGTTTTGCATGAACAATGGAAAATATTAACATTCTAAATAAATGTGTAAGTTTCAACAAAGTTACTAATGCAGACAGAACTAATTCATCAAGCCCAGAACATATATGCCCCTAAACTTTGTCACCCTTTGTACACTATGCATGTCGACAAGATAATGTTGTATATTCTTAAACTGGCCCATCCACTACAGCTATTTATACATGAAATGTGTTGTCATCCACCAGACATATGTAGAACTAATACTTCAGCAGAGAATATGTACCAATAAATACTTCAGTATTTTATTTTTTATTTTACAGAGTTTTATATAGCGCAAACTTGACCCGAATCGGGTATCAGAGCGCTTTACATAGCACCAGTTGCATTACATGAGGACACATTCATTTTTTTTTTTGTTAGGCACGGGGAGATTAAGTGATTTGCCCAGAATCACAGGATGTTCAGCGTCATTTCCGAGACTCGAACCCAGTTCCCCAGATTCGAGATCGACCGCCCTAGCCGTTAGGCCAACTCCTCTCCCCTAATTACATTACATTACAGTAGATTACATTAATTAAGTTCTAAATGCCAAATGACAGATCCTAAAAATGCCACTAGCTAGAGCACAAGAAATGAAACCCAAGAACTCAGTAGTACATCGGTTTAGGGATGTCACAACTGTGCAAAACAAATAGACGCCAAACAAAGCCCACCCCTCTTTTTTTTTATTTTTTAAAACAATTCTTAAACAAACTCAGGGCCTTATTACGAGTTCGGTGGTCCACAGAACCGCCGAACCCGTGGTGGCGGTCTGACTGGTCAGGTCAATAAACTTTATTCGGTTTTTGTTTATAAAACCATAAAAGTTACACAAATACAATACATACAAACAGAAAAATTATAACAAACTCCATTACCACACAATAAATCATCTAAAAACATGTCTAGATAAATAGACTCTACATGTCCATAAAGTGCCTAGATTTCATAGATGCCTTTAAAAACCCTACAATAAAAATGATACAATCATCCTTCAACAATTGGAGATACATTAATGCAGGTCTGACCTGATTAAAATTCAATTTCTTTAAAATAGGGACTAAAAAATGCCTCCTGGGGACTTTGTATAGATTACAAAAAAAACAAAGTGCAGCAAGTCCTGAGGAGACTTTCCGTCGCAGCCACAGGAAGCTAGCACTTGACCTCTAGAAGCCCCCTTGGGTCTTGCTAACAGGAGATGGAAGAGATTCAACCGAAACCTGGTTAAAAGACATTTTTCATGTGTCGTTAAGGACCCCATAAGGTATGGTTCAGACAGTGGCGTCGATTTGAGCAATAAATATGCCCGAACACTAGGTTTCCGTGCCTCTTCTGCATCCCGATCTGCTTGCCTTCTGCTCAAAAAGGCTGACTTGGTTAATTCCACGTCCTTTTTACAATAACATCTGGCTTAGAGAATAAAACTCCCCGCCCAATCCATTCAAATCCTCTTTTAATATAATTAAGCCAGGGATACGAACCACATTATCTAAGGACAGGCAATCTCTTAAGATCAAATGAGTGAGGGTTAAATCTTCATTTAACCAACACGTTAACCAAAAAATCAAGGGACGCAGAGCAAGGGTATCACTTCGGTAGGAAACCCCCAATTCCTCGTGTACCGCCATATTCGAGGTTCCTTGCGGGACACAACCGTTTTAGAAACCCATTTTCCACGACCTGGAGGGGTTCTGTTACCGTGTATCCCCAGATCTCACTACCATAAGTTGCTATAGCTAAGCTTTTTGCTTGATACACTTGAAGCATAGCTCCTGTTGGTTTCTTTCCCACTTGAGGCAAAATTAAAAATTGCAGCATTGACCCGCACCAGTTCCCCTTTTTTCCTTTTAATTAAGGGGTCCCACCTGAGTTGATCATCAAATAAGACCCCTAAATAGGAGAAAACATTCGTGCGGGGAATCTTATCATTACCGGTTCTAAACTGAAAGCTCCTTTTAGTATGTTTCCCTACTTTCATGACATAGGACTTTGAATTATTAATAGCCAAGCCCCGATCTGACATGAATCCAGCAAACGCAGTTAAAAAGGTTTGTAAGCCCCGTTCGGTTCTTGATATTAGGACGGAGTCATCCGCGTAGAGCACAACGGGAATGCCCCGCCGTCCTACATAGGGGAAATCCGCTCCGGTTGCCCTCAGCACACTATCTAATTCATTGATATAAAAATTAAATAAAAATGGCGCCAAAATGCAACCTTGCCGGACACCCTTCATAATCTCAAAGTCCCTGGATACCTGCAGATTTTGTGAGAACCTGACATTGGCTTTAGTTGAGGAATGCAGGTCCTCAAGAAAATTAACAATACTATTTTCAACCCCCATTACCCTCATGGACTGCCATAGCTTGGCCCTATTTACACAGTCGAAAGCGGATGACAAATCCATGAAGGCAAGGTGGATGGTTCCAGAATCCGCAACAGTGTATTTATTCAGTATCATAAATAAATTAAGACACTGTGCGACAGTGGAACGCCCCGGCCGGAAGCCATACTGGACGTCCGACAGGATCCTATTCTCATCTGCCCAGGTAGTTAATCTCTGTAAAAGGACACAACCCACCACTTTGACCACTGAATCAATAAGCGAGATTGGTCTATAGCAGTGAGTACTATTTCTATTGCCCTTTTTAAAAACTGGGACTATGGTTGAAGAAGCCCAAGACTGAGGACACCCCATCTTAGCTGCCGCATTAAATAGTGACTCTAAAATCGGAGCCTCTAAAATCTGACTGCCACACTGCCGGCCCGCCTGCAGTATTAGGACTGCGGCGGTCAGACTGCCACGAGACCACCGGCACCGCCGGAATCAAGGATCCTGCTAGGCCGGCAGTCTTTCACTGGCAGAAACATGCTGGCAGTGCCCCAGCTGGCACTGCCAAGCATATTCTGAGTTGCCATTTCACAGCCCTTTTCAGGGCGGTGAACCCACCATTAAAATGCGAAATGGCAATAAAGGGGGCCCCAACCAGGTCCCCTGTCGGAATTGGGCCTGGGGGTGCATGTGGGGGGGGGGCACATGGAGAGCCCCCTGCATTTGCACCCCCATTTCCTGTACAGTGTGGCATGTATGCCAAACCGTGCAGGAAGGTGCAGTCTGTGCTCTGGCAGCAGCGGTCTGCTTGGGAGGCTCTTCTATAAGCCTCACAGACCGCTGCAGGACACCCCCCCCCCCCCCACCAGACAAGGATTGAAGTCCTAATCAAGTGGGCGGCAGCACCACGGCTTTCCCGGTCCTACAGCGGGCCGCAAAAAGTCAAAATAAGGTCCTCAATTGCCAGCTCTCATCTAACATTGGCTACAAATGTACATGAATACAGTCATTTAATAAAAGGCAGTCTTAATCTAACCATCTATCAGCCATGGAAGTCTAAGAGATTAATATAACGTACATTCCATGTGCTTCACGGATAACTTCCTTTGAAAAGCAACTAGTACACAGCCCTTTTGAATAAAATGGACATCTGTTGGCACAAATGAAGCCAACCACTTCCCTTGAAAATAGTGCATGGCCTGCAGGGTGCCTGCTCCCCTGTTAACTACGCCTCATACACAATCGAGACTGAATTGATTTGGCACAATCAGCCATTAAAAATCCATTAGGAGAGTCGCAGTGATTTACCCATCTTCACAGTACTTTAGTTACCAAAAAAAGGAACATTTTCAGCAAAAGACACTAACTTAGTTATACTCTACGATAGTGGTGGATATCATAACCATAAAAAGCTTTTTAATCTGTTCATTCCACGATTTGAATGGGTGGGTCTATTGGTAAATGACCCCAAAATGGAACCACCCATGTCCTGACAAGTGTGTGCCCCAACCACAAGTATGTATCAAAACAGGTGCAACCCGACACCATGAGATGATGCAAATCATCCTTTGACAAATACATACATTACTGTTTGAACCCACTAGAGGTGAAATTCATAATTGCCATCCGAGATTAGGGTGAACTAAAAAACCACAAGGATCGCATTTAGCACTCAGTCTGCCAAAGATAGATACCATGACAAGTGGGCTGAGGTATTGCTCTTGCCACCCATGGAATCAGTTTTGGCACCTGAGGAACCCACTGCCACTCAGACTTCATGTTTCTAAATGGACATCTTACAGTCATGTCAAATGTAGTTGGTTTGCCATTTCATTCCCCGTCAATATCCCATAAAAAAAAAAACTGAAAAACGTGTGAATAAATTCCAACAGGTTCACCACACATTCCTGATAAAGGAGTTCAAACTAATAATGGGGCGGAAACATGTTGGATCTTCAGGCACAAAGCAACCATATTTTTAAAAAAGCAATTAAGCATAAACAAAGAAGAAATGGTAGTTGAACCTTAAAATGAACTTAAGCACAATATTGGAGATCAACAACTGTCACATAGAAAGAGCAAGTGTTTCCACATCAAAACATTCGTAGATTAAACTATTTTCGTAAACAAAACAAATGCACGTTTTGTCTGAAACTATGAATAAGCAGTTGGGTGTTAATTTAACAATGATGCAGACAACAAAAAATACCACAGAAAGAACTGCACCCTGGAAGCACTATTTATTAAAAAGCTGAACAAACTTGAATATAACATGTATTTAAATACCTTTTAACTAAGGACCTTTACCACCCCACTCTTCCAGTTATAACATTACAACACTCCAGTCAACATTTCATTTAACATTCTATTAGGAGTAGCAAAAAGTATTTGCCCTCGAGGCTAATGTGCAGGAGAAGCCTTCCTTAAGAATCTCTTCTGCTTACCACTTTCTAAGTGAAAGCTAATAGATGTTTCTCCATAGGATTGAGAGGAGAAGCAGAGTCCCTAATAGACATCAAAGTCCTCATTGCAATGCTCACAGGGGGGTCATCTTTGGATTTGTTTTTAATAAAGTATGGTTAAAAATAATTGTAGGATGGCTGCTGTGTGTAAGCTTACATGTGCACTCGTTAATGGAACAGGAGATGATCAGACGAGCAGCAATAGGAAACTAGTAGAAAGACCAAGGGCTGAGAAGTGGAGGCAAGGGGAGAGTGAGGAAAGTAAAGCACTCCCACAGAGAAGAAATGCAAATGCAATAAACCAACTAGCAGTGGGAAGATGCAACTTGTCCCTACTAACAATATACAGGAAAATTGCTCCTGGGCGAGACCAACAATAGGGAGAAAAGCCATTAAAGGAGCAGGGAACAGACAGACCAAGCCAATCACTTACGAGCAAGGTACTCACCCAAAACCCCGTACATACTGTAGACAATAGGTCTTAAATAATACACAAGTAAAGCTGGCTATAGGAGACATAAAACATTAAGCAGATGAACATGGCATTCATGCTAAGCCCCAAGTATTTTTGGGTGTAAAACCAGTATAAGGTGAAAGCAATACTGCAACCAACAATTGCTTGTTCTGTGAAATCTGTGCGATACAAAGCCAGACTGCATTAATGTTCTGAACTGGCCTCAAAATATTTTTATGTGTCTTGATACACTTCTAATGAGCCTTAAAACTACAAAATGAAAGGTTTTCCCCTTAGGCTATTGGCATAAAATTGAGTTCTGCAACCATTTTGTTTCCACTTGTGACTCTAAAAATCCTTCCAACTGTCTGATTAATTTTAAAACTATCATACCCACCATCTTGAACGACACCAGTTCACTCCAAGATACAGCCATTAAGGCAACGCTTCTCGGAATTCAAACAGTATACCTAGGATTTGAGAGCGGTCAAAGAATATAATTATAATTCAGTGAAGCTTATCAGACTGACTAATATATACATCTTTACAAGCTACATAAAAAACTATCGTCAGATAAACCAAAATAAATTATTATAAAGGAAAGATTACAGAGTGTCATTTCAAAAGAAAGTTTCAATACAATTTCTTCCTTGATCGAACCAGAGGCTGCCAAGAACAATCGTACCCCATTTCAAGAACTTGTGGATGCTTTATCGGACTATATCTAGGATAGTATCAAAAATACAGGTGGCTTTGTGCAACTGTTTACCAGTCGGCTCCTTTGTCTAAATTGATGGAATTTACTTCATTGTGAAGTTGAAGAACTAATTAAACACAGCAATCTATTCAGAGCCCCCTGATGATCTTCTCCCAGGATGCTTCTAGACAACGATAACATCACAAAATCTTCCATGATAGGAGAAATTAAATTTAAATCTGTTGATTTGAAGCTGTGTATCTGAAAGTTTCACAACTGATGTAGTTTGCCCCTTGAGAAAAAAACTAAAGCTTAATCCCAGGGAATTATCTAATTCAGACTCATTTCCCTTTCAACCTATATTTCACAATTGAGTGGTGAGAAATAATTACAATATCATATCAGAAGCCATCAGCTTCTGCATGGGGAGCGGACACCAAATTAGTGGATACCTCTGTCATGGATGATCTTTAGATGATTGACAAGGCAGCGAGGAGGTGTTGAATCTTTAGGACTTCTCAGCTGAATCTCACCATTGATCAAAGGATTGTGCATGAGCGAGTGGCCAACTGCCATTGGTAGTGTAGTGTTAACTTGGTTCATTCCTTTTTCGTCTATCAATTTAAAACTCTGATGAGTTTTTATCCAATTCCCTTAGGGTGTTCCAAGATGCAACAATTCCCATACATGTCAATCAGGGGTTTGCATAGTGCGGCTACTCACCCGTGAGGGTCTCAAGGCGCTGGGCTAGGCTGCTGATCCGTCTGGGCGAGGGGGTTCAGTCAAAGAGCCAGGTCTTGAGATCCTTCCTGAATTGTGTCAGCGACAGGGATTGCCTGAGGTGGAGGGGCAGAGTGTTCCAGGTCTTGGCGGCAAGGTAGGAGAAGAATCTTCCTTTGGTTCTGGTGTTGTGAATCCATGGGACGGTAGCCAAGGCAAGTTGGGTGGAGCAAAGTTGTCTGGCAGGTATGTGGTATGCGAGGTGGTGGTTCAGATATGCTGATCCTACATTGTGGAGAGCTTTGTTGGCATCAGTGAGGAGTTTGAAGGGTATTCTCTTGATGACTGGGAGCCATTGGAGTTGAAGGTGTTTGGTGATGTGGCTGCGGCGGGGGATGTGGAGGACAAGGCTGGCTGCAGCGTTTTGAACGTTCTGTAGTATCCTAAGCTGTTTCTGGGTGACGCTGGCGTAGAGTGCATTGCTGTAGTCTAGTCTGCTGGGGATGAGTGCGTGGGAGACAGTCTTTCTGGATTATGTGGGGATCCACCTAAAGCGGGCCCTCTAGCAGAGTAACTAATACATTTTAAGTGACTGCATATACTTATTACCTTGAAAGATTTTTTTTTTCCGGAGTTTTATATAGCCAAACTTTCCCCAAAGGTATCAGAGCGCTTTACATGAGCACCAGTTGCGTTACAGACTGACACATTCATTTTTTTGTTAGGCACAGGGAGATTACGTGATTTACCAAGAATCACAGGATGTTGAGCGTCCTACTTATTTCCAAGCTCTGATTCATCACGAGCCACTGAAGCAGTTTATGGATGATTGACAATGAACCTAAAATTAATGTAGCTAAATCAAATTCTATCAAATACACCAAGCAAATTAAAACCCACCCCTTTACCTTCAGTTGAGTAGCCCACTTTAACTAGTGTACGTAGTTAGAAATCTACGGTCTAAGCGCAATTTTTAATTAAACTTAGATTCTAAAAGAACTGCAAAAACCAAGTCTTGTCACTTACAAGAGACGCTTGAATCGCATAACCCCTTTTTATCTTTCCTGTATCAGGTAGCAGTGGTCAGTCCCTATGTACATTTACTGATTTAAAAAAAAAAAAAAAATGGGGTTGTGGCGTAACGGCCAGTGCAGCCATCTTTGGAACTGGGGAACCAGTTTTGAGTCTTTGTTGACTCAACATCCTGTGATCCTGGGAAATCACTTAATCTGCCTGTGCCTAAAAAAAAAATATATATATATAAGAGTGTTCTTGTGTAATGTAACTGGTGTTCATGTAAAGCGCTCCAAAACCTTCGGGTTGAGTTTGCATTATATAAAACTGCAATAAAAAAAATGAGTCTCTTAAGAGAATTTAGACTTCCCTAATTTGAATTTCGCCAAAATTGAGGAAATTATATTTGCTGAGAACTGCAATGGCTACCAGTCCATAAAAGAACAGTTTAAAGCAGCCTGTGTTACACATTTTCTTACAGCACAATCATTTCATTTGTCAAGGAAATCCGAAAAATAAACTAAGCCAGCCTGAGATCAAGCAACAGTTTAAGATTTGTCCAAAAATCTAGAGTAGTTGCATGGTGGTAGGTCTTTGAGTCTAAGGTAACAGTCTATGAAATTCCATTCCTCTGTTCTTGTATGCCCAGCCTAATAAGCCCAGATGTAATCTTAGAACTTGGCTATTGGAATAACATCTGTCTTTTCTGTTGTCCTTCACTTCTATTAGGTGGTAATTTGTACAGCACCTAGAGACCCTAAAAATGGAGTGGCAGTGCACGGTCAGCCCTACAGCTCATGCAATGATTTATTACAAGATGATACCTTAAAATCAACAGAGAAAAGCACATTTTTTTAGCAAAATTTATTTTTTGGGAAGCCAGAGTATTAGGAATAATGTATTGTGGAAACTCTCACATCGAATTCTTACGATATTTACACACAGAATTCACAAGCATTTACTGCATGAACATACATATATAAAAGGAAGCAGAATCAACTTTCAAAAAACTAATTTTAATCAAAACAAAAAATTGTTGATCATTAACAAGTTTATAAAACAGTGATTTAGTTACATAAATAAATTGATATCAGTGTATCAAATCTTAATTACTTTCAACTTCATGGGCATGTTTACATGGGTGATGAAGTACAACCTTTTACCTAGTATAATAAATAAAATGGAGAGCATGACATCATTTTCTAAACAAAAATACCTACAAACATACCTCTAGCATGTTCTCTAATTAAGGGAACAGGAAACACTAGACAACTTTTGCACCAAAACATAAAAAATTGCTTGAAAAACACAAGGATACAGAACCATTCAGCTAAATTAAAGACACTATAGTAACAAAAGTTGGTATTTAATATAACGAACAGTTTGGTAGTTAGATCTCCAGTTTGGTTATTTTAAAGCATTAAGACAAGGCAAGATAGAAGGCTGTTTTGTTTAAGTCTAGTGAAAAAAAAAGAATGTAAAAAAAAAAAAAAAAAATGAAGGAGAACAGTCATACCTCCACAACTTTCTGTCCTGCACAAAGTCCAAATACCTATGCAGAATACATATATAATATATATGTACAAACATACATATTACATACATAACTATTTGTGCATGCAGGTTAGCTTATGAGCTCACTGCAAAGGGGTCATTTTTCAGGTCAATCATTTTGGAATTAATTTGTGATCATGTCCCTTTGTTTTTGTAGGCCAGAAGGCAGAACTCCTACTCTGATAAACAGTATTCTAAATGCTAAGGCTTGCTGCGCTGGCAATGTTTTTTGATGTCCCCTTAACTTGCATGCCTGGTACAAGCATGTGTATGTGCACACACTAAGTACATATAATATACTTAATATATTATATATAAATACATGTTTCTCCGGTAGATCTGTCCAACCATGTGATCATAAAAGGTGGCTCTGCATAGATGCCCAGCATTTAGTTTCACCACCCGAGCCAACCCAAAGGCAAGGCGCACTGCACTAAGTCCTTCTGATATGTTTTCTTTCACCTTTGTGTTTGTTTAAAACCAAGCTACTGCAGCTTCAAGTATTTTGCATTACATAGAATATTTTTTTTTATAAATTAGTTAGTTATACTTTTTCAATATTCAGACATATACTTTAATATATATACACAGTACAATAAATGCTCTCATTCTTTTAATTTTTTTTGATAAATCCCTGAGAATGTATGTTGACAGTCGCTAAGTTTCCACATGCACAAGCGTCGTGTGCCATGCTTCTAGATGAACAGCACTGCAAAGCCACGTAGTCAGCCTTTTAAACTATTAGTTAGCATTTCAGGTTGGCATTGGTGGTGTCGGTCGGTTGGTTTAAAGATGCTGAAATGTTAAGGATGAGTTATAAAGGAGTAAAGCTGGAGCCATTCGAGGTACTTGTCACAGGATGGAGGTTTTTTTGTTTGGTTTTTATTTTAATCTTTTTTAAAGCCATTGCGATTTCCTTTGAGGCTGTGAACGTATACATAAGGACAGGAGAGCTATGTGGGCTTTTGCCACTTGACAACATATACTCAGTGTAAACCAAACATTTTAAACCTCTGTCTCTCATACACACACAACAGGAAAAAATAGAAACACAAACTTTCACATGACGATTTTTAGTTCGAAAACTCAATATAACTATACACATAATACCGGTGCGGCTCTGTTTTTTTTCTTTCCTTTTTTTTAAGTTAAAAAGTATACAAAGGCAGGCTCAAGTAAAAACAAACATCCCTCCCTCACTTCTCCCACCCTCCCATCCCACCCCAGTTGGACATTTTCATCAACCAAACCGCTCGCGGACCAACATCATCAGTTTCTTTTTGCCTTTGTAGATTTGTTTTAGGTTGTCAATGAACTGTGTAAACTGAATATGTCCATCGTGAGCCATTAAGAAGGTCTCTCGGGCCTTGCTGAGGAACTCTATAAACTCACTATAGTGTCGCGGGCTTATGTGTGTAAGCCGTGAGTGTGTTGTATTGATGTAGGCCCCAATCGTGGCATCCAAAAGCTGTCTTAGCGGGGCCTTGTCTAGGGACATAAGTTTACCAGAGTTCCTCCTTCCATGCAGTCCCACCATTCCAGGTGTGGTCAAAGTGCACCTGCGCAAAATGTCTGAGAGTACTGTTGCACATTTGACACTTTTGACCACCAGAGGTATAATAGCCGCCAGCTCATTTTTCCCAAGGGAGTGGCTGAGCGCACAAGCCCACAAAACGTCATTAATGGCAGGGTGTGTATCCTGATTGTAACTCAGGTTCAGGTGCGTCATGGCCAAAGTTGCCAGCTTGTAGGCCCGCATGGGATAACCACGGTGTTCCATATACCTTGCTATGGTAAAAAGCTGTGTGTAGCTCATGCCCGTGGTAGCAGCATCCAGAACAATTTGGTAAGCAGTCTCAAAAGCTATGTGATCCTTTTCACATAAGGTCAGTGCAGAGAGGGCACAGTTCTGAGGGTCCTTCATGGCACACTGGAGTGCAAGCGTCCTAGCACTGCTAGCCAGTTTCTCCTGCTGGTGGCAGTCCAGATGCAGTCGGACAATAGTGCTGTTCGACATTACAGTCGTTGCAACAATACTAGTGGCTTCCGTTGGAGTGAAGAGAGTAAACCAGCTCTGCATGATACTGTCCAGGGCATAAACACCTGTTGAAGAGAAAGCAGAAACATTGTGATTGAGCAGAAGGAAGAAAATTCAAAGAAAACTGGCTATTACTATAACCTTCAAACAGATTAGCCAACAGACCAGATAAATGTGAAAAACACTTAAGCTTCATTCCTGACCACAGGGTACGTACAAAGTTAACTGCAGCATGCTGGTGCTTTTAAAAAAGCAAACATAATTGGAAATGTTTCATTTTCTTTTAAGAACTCTGAATAGATGTTCAAAATGAAGCCGAAAATTACTATGCTCCCCAAATCGTCAGAGCAAGTAAAAAGGAAGAGCTGAAGTCAATGCTTCAACAAGCACTTAACTAAGACTGAGAGATTGCAAAAACAAAGACATAAGTTGTTCCCTCAAGTCTATTTGTGCCCCTCAGGAGAAATTATATTGGGAGACTATACTGATTCAGGTCACAGACGTTCGAGAGAGTTCACAAATTCAGCTTATAGGACCAAAAGCATCATAGTGCAGTTATAATACATAGGATTCTGCAACCCCTGTATAAACGGCAGGCACTCGTTTCTTTATAATCGGCGACTTGTGACGCACCAAGTCGCCGATTATAAAGAAAAGACGTCAGAAGTAGCCTATTAAGGTTATTACAGTCGAATTCTGACATCACAATGCCTGCTGCCAGAGCCAGCAGCCCAGGTGAAAAGCATGTCAGGTCACGGAGGATAATTAAAGCAGCCGTTTAAAGCAACTAATGGAAGGTTGCTTTTATTCCTTCTGCTCCATTTTAATAGCTTACAATGACAAGCAGAGATAATGTTTATTTTTTGCACTCCTTAGACAGAGAAAAGCTCAAATCTTTCTGCATGTTTTTACACGTTCCAAGCTACTGCAGCTTTTTTTTTTTTTAAATGACTTGTATTGAACTGTTACTAAAATCTGTTTGCGAAAAATATTTAAAAGTTTGATGTGTTTAAGTTTGCACTAGAGGTTTTATTTTTATTCTTTGTTTGCAAACATGCTCGCTATTTCATGTGAAAGAGCTACGCACCAAGGTCTTAAGTGGTTTGTGGGGAAGGTGATGGCGTGACCATGTATTATATGGGATAAAGTACTCCATGCCGTACATAAGGATATTGCTAGTCACCTTGGAGTTCCATAACCTTATAAAGAACTCTGCCTTTGGCCGCATTCCTCTATATGGTTATGGAACTCCTCTGATGTACTCCAGTGGGTACTTTATCACTTATACAAATTAAAAGTTCTTGTGTTATTCACGTACTACTTTCATTACTCATAAGAATACCCAAGCTTGCAAACTATAGAAAAAAGGTGAAAGTTTTAAACTGAAATGGTGGGTGGGTTCGGATTATGTAATCCTGATGCCAGCTGTCAAAGGCAAACATGATGGCAGAGGGTGGCCAGCGCTATCCAGTTCCTTGTGAACGCAACCAAGACAGACTTCCAAGGCTTTAACTAGCCAACTGAATTAATAAACAAACCCTTTTTTTTTAATTTTAAAACACAGAACTGACATCTGAGCTTTTACTAAGCCACCACTAGCCCTTAGCTTTAGTAGTAGATACCAGTGATTATCTACAAGGAAAACAAGTCTATTTTTTTTTTTTTTAAACAAAAAATATACACACAACTTATAACATGATCAGTTACTAGCAATTTTCTTAAATACACATCACAATAGTGAATGGAGTCAGATTATGGTGTGGCCCACAACATGCAAAAGACAAACGTAAGTTAATTAAAAAATGTATATCACTTTAATATATAAATATCTGCAGCTGGTGTTATTGTACCCTATTTCAAGAAGAGCTATCACTTGAAATGTCAGTAAGGATGCCTTTGGGGTAGAACACAAGTGCTATTATCATAGGAAGATGTTTGGGACTGGCTACCTGTGTTTTTGTACGGTGTTGGTTGTCGCACTGGTGATTTCTTGGAAACTTCTCTCCAACACAAGGATTGCAGGTGGCCTACAGTCCAAAAGTCTGCAGGTGTTGACAGAAGTCAAGTCAGATTAGGTGTGGTGACTGTGCAAAGGGGAGGTTTAAATTTATTCAGAAATGCGCCCTGGTGTTGAATTGCTCAAGTAGGGAGCGACTCAAGTGTGGCCCTAGTCCATGTAGGATGTGGACTGTGACTGGTAGATCATGTGAGGTATCTTACTAATGCAGGGTGTGAAAGACGTAGTTTGTGATAAGGTGAATGGGAGCCATTAAGTGTGAGGAGTTATGCGCGTGCTCTGAGGTAGTAAGTCCAAACTCTCCACTGCAGTGCCCTGTGAGAAGGGCTAGCTTAAGTCCAATGCCCAAAAACACTTGAGACAGAAATATTGGGAAGGCAGGATTTGAACGAGTGTAAAGGAAGAGTCGGGTAAATGGGTGACATGGTCTGTTTTCAGATGGAAATCTTGTGAGTGAGGTTTGATGAGCAGCGGTTTTTGAAAGTAGGAGCTCACTGTGGAAGTATGAAGCAGTGTAAGGGAGTAAAATGGTATGTTCAGTTCATTTCATGACTGCTTGGTGTAGGCAAAAGGGACATGTGATCTCAGAAAGTCTGACAAGTGGACTAAAGCCTTTGTAACGAGTTCAGAGAGGAGTAGCCGGATGCTACAATGTGCAGGGAAATTAGTACTGTGCGTTTCTGCTGTCATGCGAGATTGGGGTCATACGAGGATTGGGGGTGGGATGGCAAGAGCCAGTTTTAACACTTTCCTGGAAATAAGTTCTGAAATTTTGCACGTATTCAGAAAGCAGGTTCCAACGCTAAGCTGTTTGGACTAAAACTAGATCTGGCTAACTCAGGCCTTTTAAGACCGGGTAAGAGTGAAAAGGAGGAAAGTGGTAAATACAGACGTTTGTCTGAAGCACATCGCCCAGTTTGCAGGTTCACAGTGGATAGCACTGGCATGTCAAGCAAGGCACTTGGAACGGCAAAAGTGAATTTGGGAAGTCAATGAAGAAAAGCAAGACCAAGGACTGAGGTCTAGAAACAGCCTGGTTACCAGGCTTTGTACACCTGGCAGTCTGTGTAAAGTTGAAAGAACTATTTAGAATACACTGGTATAGCAAAAGTGGGACAATACAAAAGCATATCTAGCAAGGACTGAGACCATAAGGGGAATACCCACATCAGGGTTATCAGAAGGAAGAAGCATACATTTACAACAGAGTTTGAATGTGGTGCAACAATGGGTTATCAAGAATCCATTAGAACGCTTCACTTAAAAACTGAAATTATAGTGTTCTCAGGACTTATAAATTGAATACAAATAGAATATCTATCTCAAATTTAAATTGGTCCCTTTCTGTGAAGGAGTGACCTTTTTCAATAGGGACCGGGAGAGTTCCTGGAATCACAGAATACTGTGCAAGCCATTCATTGCTCCAGAAGAGTAGAAGCCAAGCGAAATTAATTTATGTGGTGAAATATCAATTAAGCCTGGGCTCTACTTTTACAGCCAACACGGAATGGAAGTTGAATGGAAAAGGTCTATAACTGTAATGTCAGTAATGAAATTGATGGGGCACAGAACATGGCCCTGGAATGTTTAATCTGCTCAACTGCAGGCAGACTGGGACGTATCGAAATGATTAGTGATTGCAAATTAAATTAGCTTCAAAAACCATAAAATAGTGGGACTTTGATTTAAAACACTAGCTTTGTATATTAAAAGGGTATTCACGTGGTTAATTGAAGGCAAAACATTTAGTTGAACGAAGACCTGCTGGAGGCACTCAAAAATTAAGTTGGCCAGGTTCACGACAATCTGTATAGCGTGCAGACAACGCATTCGATTAAAACACTTACCTACTTCTGTTGCACATGTTACTAACCACCGAACCATCTCACGCCGCCGCCAATTTAATGTGGACAATGTCATGCGCATCACCTGTGTGGATGGGGTTAAAGGCACAGTGAATTAATTGCATACAAAACCTTCAGATAAATAATGCACCCCGATTCAAATCCTTGTCACAGTTCATTAAATACACACATTTGTTTACTACAAGATTGATGGCAAAAGACATTGCTTGGGCGGGTGCTACGATATACCACTTTGGTCTATTTCTTAAGCTTGAATATCTTGTTGTTCTGCATAATGCAGGAGGGCTAGCTTATGAAAGAGCGAGCAATTTCTTTACTTTCAACTATGTTCTCAAATGAAGGAAATTTGTGGTGGCCTCCTTTATTTTTGGTTTATTACAGCACAGTCTAGACCACTTTACATATTAAAAAGGATAGTTATATACAGAGCAATGGACATTGAGATTAACAGTAACAAACATTAAAGTGTTCGTTCAGGGATGGACAACTGAAAATAAGCAGATATGAAAAGGATAGTATCAAAGCCAGGTCAAACTGATCCATGTGGACTTGGGAACAATGGCACCTTTCGAAGTGACTGATCTGCTTGCTGTAGCTTCTTCCTAAAATTAAACCTGCTCAAAAGCAGTTTCCAAAGGAGTTTATTTCCCTCTCTAAGGTTTCGAGATAAGAGTTTGCTCTGATGACCGGTGGTATAGAGTTTGAGCTTTAGTGCACTCTTAAAAGGGCTGTTTGAGTGACTCTTCTCGAAATCGGCAGCTGAAGGAGAAAGTTGTCAGCGCTTCATAACTTCAGTTGCCTACCTGTGTGCATAGTGTTTTTAATAGAAAGTTCAGGGGATTCAGAGTGTAGGTGTTGGTGAACGGTACACCAGTTCCAGAATGCTTAGATCGGAAGCCAAATGTTCCAGTTGTCTGCAATAATCATCAGGATGTGATAGCGCTTAGAAGTCTAGATTGGAATCGTGCTCTTTAGGCCAAAGCATTTAAATGAATCTTGACAAGAAAAAAGCCTAGTGATCTATAAGTGCTCAATGATGGACAGCTGGCAGTCTAAGATGTTGAGAGCCTTCAGACAGCATTCAGATGGGTAGGGTACTGAAGGGGAAGATAAAAAACATCATTTTTGGAGAAATTTTATTTAAGGTGGTGGAGTTTCGAAGTCTGGAATTTATTTAGGATCTGTACAAGAAGAGTAAGTCTTCTGGAGAGGATATTGTTAGATATAGCTCTGGGTCATTGGTGAAGCAGAGGAATAAAACTTTTTTTTTTTTTTTTTTTTTTTTTTGAGTTTTCATAGACCTTTATTGAAAAAATTAGCACAGAAAATTACAAAATTGCACAGTTTCAAGATATTATGCATAAACATACAAAACATCACGGCAAAGTCTACCTCAAACATGAAATACTTGAAGACAATATCGAAAAAAAATACCGTGGAGGTGCCGAGAAAGTGAAGAGGACAGCAAAAAGAGACACCATGAGTGGAGCAGAGCGAGGCGGGAATGGGAAGGAAGCTGCTCATTGACCATCGGCGACCATCGGCGGCCGCCGCGGGCGGGGCGCCGGCGGGGAGCGCGGGAGAGGTCGCCGGGTGCTGGGAATTGGGACTTAAAAGGTAGGACACAAGTGGACCCCATATGTCAATCGGGCGGGATCTGGCAGGTAGAAGGTCCCAGAATTCGGACAGGAGGGTCTGGCAACGTGATGCATCCTCAAGCCAGAGGGCAACCTTGGGTGCAGGCCTGCGACCCCAACACAGAGACCCTGTGCCGCGCAAGGACCAACAGCATGGCAATCAAGCAGTGGGAGGCATCTGGACAAAATTTAACGAAGCCTAAGAGGCAAAGCAGGGGATCGGGCTGGACCAGTGACGAGGTAATCTCGGAGATAACAGCACAGACCTCGCGCCAGTAAGCGGAGACCTGGGGGCACAGCCAGGCGAGGTGGGAAAAGTCAGCCGCAGAGCAGCGCAGGCATCTATCATTTGCAATGAGTCCCAACTTATGCATTTGGGCGGGGGTCCGATATAGCCTATGTATATACTTAAAGTGAATAAGGCGCAGGCAGTAATTCGGGGAGAGACGTTTAATCTGAGTACAGCAATACAGCCAGTCGGCTTGAGAAATTTCAACGCCCAGGTCCTCGCAACACGCGCCCGGTCTGTAGAGATGGAAGACGCCGCCAGTGTGGAAGCGTAGATTTTAGTAACTCATTTCTTAGGAGAGGGGGACGCATAGAGGAGATCAAGAGTGGCCATTGAAGGAGGGGGCTGGGGAAACGAGGGTGAAGCTTCTTGCACACAGCCCGGAGTTGATAAAAAAGCAGGGTGTCCATGGGGCCAGAGTTGGCAGCAAGCGAGAAGAATGTATCCCCAGGGTAAAGGTCCGACACTGTGGAGAGCCCCAGGCGAGTGGAATGCTTAACCATCCCAGCAGATTGGAGAGGAGGGAAAGCCGGGTGGTGGGCAATTGGCATCAAATTCGCGGAGAGCGCATCCGAGCCTGAAAATTTTCGAAGCCCGTCCCAGGCCCAACGCAGCGTCTCAACCGTGTCAATCTCAGTGCGTTGGAGTTTCGCCGGGGCGAATAAAGCAGTCGTGAGCGGCCACGGGGCGGCGAGATCGGCCTCCACCACGACGTGAGGCTGGAACGGAGTGGGGTGAAGCCAGAAGTGAAGGAAACTAGCCTGGGCACTAAGGGCGTAGAGCTTTAAATCCGGGGCGCCGAGGCCGCCACGCGACATCGGGAGGGTAAGGATATCGCAAGCGATCCTGGGCTGCCGGCCGGCCCAAAACAGGGTGATTAGCAAGGAACGAACCTTGCGGAAGAAATGGGCAGTGAGGGGGATGGGGATGATGACGAATAGATATAAAAACTTCGGGCGCACCACCATTTTGGCAATGGCTATGCGCCTGGCGAGAGACAAAGGTAGCTGGCTCCAGAGGGGGATCTTGGACTCAAACCAGTCCACCGCGCGGCCAAAGTTAGCTTTCCAAAGTTCATCAACATCCCTACTCAGCCTAAGTATCTCGTGGGCTCCGACGCCCACACAAAGGGATAGTCAGGAGCAAAGGGCAACGTGGCATCAGTTAGGGGAAACAGCACTGACTTGTTCCAGTTCACCTGGATTCCGGAGTAGCCGCCAAAGCGAATCACCTCACGGACCAGAGGGCTAAGGTTCTCCTGGGGATCGCGGACATAGAGAGTAACATCGTCCGCGTACATGGAAACTAATAAAGCACGGGCCGCAAAACCAATACCTCTCTGGGTGTGATGTTGGAGGCGAGCTGCGAGGGGTTCCATTGCGATGGCGAACAGCATGGGGGATAACGGACACCCCTGCCGAGTACCGTGCCCGATGGGGATGGGCTCAGAGATTTGGCCGTTAATACGAAGGCAGGCAGTAGGAAGGGTGTAGAGGAGTAACACTTTGCGTAGAAAGACCGGGCTGAAACTCAAGCGGGGAAGGAGATGAAACAAGAAAGGCCACTCTAAGGTATCAAAGGCTTTGGTAGCATCAAGCAGGGCGGCTACAGCCGGAAGCGCTGGGTTTATTTGATGGAGAACGGAAAAAACGGTCCGAAGATTATGAGAGGTAGCGCGACTGGGGATGAAACCGGACTGGTCCGGGCGGGCAATAAGCGGCATAAGAGGAAGGAGGCGGGAAGAGAGTAGTTTGGCGAAAATTTTATTGTCTGTGTTGATTAAGGGACGATAGGAATCTCGCAGTTCAGGTGGTTTGTCCGGCTTTAGGAGCAAAGTGAGCAGTGCCTTGCGCAGCGACGGGGGAAACCGACCAGTTTCAAAGGACTTATTATACATGGCGGCAAGATGAGGAACCAAAATCGGGGCAAAGGCCTTATAGAAAGAGGCCGGCAGGCCGCCAGAGCCGGGGGCCTTGTCACCGGGCATACCATTAATCGCCGCAAGAATTTCTTCTTTAGAGAAGGGCTCATCGAGGAATTCCCGTTGGGAATTGCAGAGCCAAAGAAGTTGAAGGTTATCAAAATATTGGTTGAGAATTTCACGCGAGGGCACCGAACCAGCCGTGTAAAGTTGTGTGTAGAATGTAGTGAAGCGCGCTTTAATTTCCTCAGGGGAAGTGGTTAGAGCAGGGCCACCATCCTGCAAGGCAGTGATGTAGGACGCAGCCCGAGGCGGGCGAAGGAGATTGGCAAGAGTTTTACCAGGGCGATCACACTCACCAAAGCAGCGCGCCCGTGCCTCCCTGCCGAGGAACGAGAGTTCTCTGTTGGCCTCGTCGGCGAAGTCGGTTAGTTTCCCGCGGATCTGGGCAAGCGTGTCAGGGTTAGGATCCCGGGCGTGAAAAGAGTCAAGATCCCTAATTTCCCCCTCCAATTTATCAAGAGAGCTGCGGATAGAGCGTAGGACGCCAGACTGTTTGGAAATGCATTCCCCGCGAATGACTGCTTTAAAACATTCCCAAAGCGTTGAGGGAGAGTCAACGGTGCCCTCGTTGAGCTCAAAATAATTTGTGATTGCGGTTTGTATCTCATCACAAAAGACCGAGTCGCGGAGCGCATTAGGGGGAAGCCGCCAGGAGAAAGCACGGCAGGGTGAATGGGGGAAACGGAGGCATAGGCGAACAGGGGCGTGGTCTGAAAGTGTGCGCCATATGATCGACGGAGTTGAGCCAAACAAGGGCGTCCGAGGTGATGATCCAGAGGTCCAGGCGGGACCAGCAGCCGCGGGAGCCAGTGACACAGGTGCCCTCGCGCGCAGCAGGGCGAGTGTGGCGCCACGCATCGTATAAGGAATTATACGTGAAAATGGAGCTGAGGAGTGAAGCTGCGCGTAGGTGAGGGGCATGAGGGCCGGACCAAAGTGGCGGACAGTGTAACATTAAAATCACCCCCCCGCAGTGGAATAAAACATTAACATTTATTTAGAAGTGCTCTCAAAGAGGGTTGGATTATTCATTGAACACTGGTACACTTGTTAAAGTGAAACGTCTGAAAGTAGAAGTTCACAATTTACACACAAAGTGATTCTACAGGTATGAGGTCAACAACCTGAGAAACCAAGCCCTTCATTCCCATCCTTTCATGTAGGATTTTCAGGAGCATGGCATGGTTGTTTATCAAATGCTGCAGAGTGATCCAGAGAGAACAAGTGCAAGCACTGCATTCTCAATGCAGAAGCTCGTTCTGAAACCAGATTGGTAATATCTGAGGGTTTTTTCTGCAACAAACCGTTACTTTTGCAAGCCGCTCAAGGGCTTTTGGTTTAGGAAGGCCAGATGTGAAACTGGCTGGTAGTTGTTCAAATCTTCAGAATCCGCTTCAACTTTTTTCAGACAGGAGATGTATAATCCAATCTTTAGACAGTCATGTACCACATCTTGTGCAGGAGTTATTTATCAAGATGGCCCTGAATGGTGTGAGGTAGCTAATAATTTACTTAATGAATGAGCTCTAAATAGGCTGTGCGAAGAGAAGACAATGGTTTATTTCAATTCTGATTGCGAGATCGGTTTGAATTAATCATGTGGATTTGGGCTTCTGAAGAATCAGGAGGCTAAATGAGCAATAAATAGGCTGTTCAATTTTCTTGAAAAATGAGGTCAAATGTTTAAAGCTTTTTATCAAAGGAGTTATTGAGCAACAAGTTTGAAGGAGGCTTTGCAGCTTGTTAGACCACAGAAAGCTTTTTTTGGTTGTTTTTTCCAAGGTTTATATCAAAACAATCTATGGCATCAAAAATAAAATGTTTACTTTTGATCTGCCCAAAATGTATATTCCAGATCAACGTACTGAGCTATCCATCTAGTTCAATCTTTGAGGCCGTACGCAGCGTGGGGTTGGCTGCAGGGCATGTGCGGCGGGTGGTTGCGTTTATCTATGGTAATAAAATATTACTTTACGTTAAAAAAAACTAGAAATTCACTGAAAAACCAGTTAAAGTAATGTTATAATTGGGTGAAATGTTCAGTAACATACTGTTTTAAACCATGGGTACTCAAACATTTTCCCTGGGGCCAAAAGGTTCGGCCTGTGGCGTTATGGAGGACCGCATTGATGCCAGAAGTGTTGCGGTATAGGCATGGGAGGTGCAAGGATGGCCAATGTTTTTAAGTCATGTTGTAGAGCTTCGCTTTTAATTTGCTTATTTGCACTGTTTTTTAACTGATTGGTGAATTTTTTTTAACTTTCGCTCTTACCTTCTTTTGTAAACCTGCACTCTGGTCCGCCGCGGTATTTCCGTTTGAGCGGAGAGAGTCTTTCTGCCTAATGCTTTTTGGCGCTCTAGCCTAATTGTTACTTCCGGGTGGGAGGAGTATAAAAACAGATGGGCTATCGAGTGCGCAGTGGACGCGCGCAGCGGGCCCGCCGCGGGCGCGCCAAAGGCGAGCCCGTCTGCGCCCGTCCGCGCTAAGACCGCGCCAGGGATGTTGTTCAGCCCGCTAAGGATCACAGAATAAAATGTCATTACTCCGGTGAGGAATTACGTATGCTGAACAACAAGCCAAAAAACTGTATAGGCTTAGACTTTTGCAATTTGCCCATAATACATCATGGTAACTGCTCCACTTGTGGCTTTGTGTTCCAGCCTGACCTAGCATCACGGGTTTCTCCTTCCTCAAATTCTCTTTTAATATCAAAGCCTCTAGACATCACACGGTGTGCTTTAGTTAATGCACGTTCACTGCCCAAACACAGACTAGAGATCGCCGAGCTGATTGAGGCTAAACAGTTGGATATACTTTTTATCACTGAAACCTGGGGTGATAAAACGACAGGCCCTGACTTATCATGCTGTCCCTCAGGGTTTCAAGGTATTCAGGTTTGATAGAACAGAAAATAAAAAAGGTGGAGGAATTGCTATGATTTATCGTGACAATCTGAAAGCCTGCTGCGAGCCCATACCTAACATTGATTGTGAAGCTATCTCTCAATGTAAAAATTGACAATAAATTCACTTTTAAAGGGATATTACTATATCGACCTCCAGGTAGCAAAGTAAGCTTTCTAATTACAGTTAAATCACTCCTTGAAGTATGTGCGACTGAAAAATCAACACATATTCTAGGTGATTTCAATTTTCATCTGGAAGATAGCTCTGACACCAATACGGATACCTTAAATGAACTCATGGCAATGATAGATCTTAGACAAATTGTCACAGGCCTTACTCATCAGGCAGGGCATACCCTTGATGGTATTTTTACCAATAATGACTACTTCACTCAAAGAAATCTTACCTTTGACCTGGACAGACCACTCAGCTATCATTTTCGATCTATATAAAACTCTTCTACTTTGCTAAATAATAGTTTTAAACATTAATCTTCAACCTACCGTAGCTGGAAACTAATTGACAGCAAAAGGCTGAATGGTCAATTACTGGAAAACCAATTTGAGCCTTCAAAAGACGCAGAAACTGCCTCTTTGCAATTTAACAATTGGCTTGCACAAGCAGCCGACAAATTAGCCCCCCTGAAAAAAGCAGCAAACAAAAGAAAATCACCTACCTCCCCATGGTTCTCAGAGACTCTCAGAGTAAAAAAACAAGAATGTAGGCGACAGGAAAGGCGTTGGAGAAATGATTACAACGCTCAGGACCTTGCCATTTAGAAAATTCTTTTAACTGAATATAAAAACCTAATTAACGCAGAAAAATGCACCTATTTTACTAAACAAATTAATCAGGCAAAGAATTCCACTAGAGAACTCTTTCAAGTGGTTTCAAAACTATCAGGTCCCCCGGAAACAAATGTTATTGAACCATCACAAAAATTCTGCGACTCTCTAGTACAACATTTCCTAAGGAAAGTGAAGGAAATCTATGAAATTTTTGGCACAAATATTAGCATAGATAACGATACTCTCATTAATATCTGTCCTTCTGACGCTTCTAGCTTCTCTAAATTTGAATTCATCACTAATGATAAGGTTACCATTCTTATCCAACAGACGAAATCAGGCTCCCCCTATGACTTGCTTCCCCCTAGTATCTTCAAGCAAGCCTCCGAGATGCTAGCTCCTTGTCTCGTCAATATTTTTAACACTATGTTCTCGTGTGGTGTTTTTCCTACCATATGGAAAACGGCTTCGATAGCACCTTTATTGAAGAAACCTAGTCTCGATCCCACACAACCTAATTATAGACCTATCTCTCGTCTACCTTTTCCCGCTAAATTAGTGGAGAAAAATCATGAACAGCTGACTGATTATTTACAAAAAAATAATTATCTTGATGAGACACAGTTTGGTTTCAGAACAGAACATAGTACCGAATCAGCTTTAATTAAAGCCACAGATGAAATTAGAGCGACTTTGGATTCAGGGGGAGCGGCCGCCATGATTTTACTTGATCTTTCCGCGGCGTTTGACACCGTCAACCATGATCTTTTGTTAAATAGTCTAAATTCCATTGGCATTTCAGATAAATCACTTACATTACTCTCATCCTTTCTGTCTGGTAGAACACAATCAGTAGCTTTGGGAAGCTATGAATTCCCGTTCGTCCTCCCCTGCGGAGTCCCTCAGGGATCATCCTTAAGCCCCACACTATTTAACATTTATGTATCTGAACTGCCGAAACTCATAAGAACCTTCGGGCTGGCAGTGACATCATACGCAGACGATACACAAATTGTCTTATCTTTATCAAAAAAATCCGCACCACAAATGCAAACTTTCAAGGATTGCATGCTTGCAGTCAGTTCGTGGATGAACTCAGTCTGAAATTAAATTCAGACAAAACAGAAATCACATTTGGCAATTTCCTACCTAATTGGTCACAGAGCTGGTGGCCGGAAGAACTGGGATCGGCTCCGATTCCAGTCAACAAAGCTAAGAACCTTGGCGTGATTATTGATGATAAACTTAATTTTAAATCACAGGTAAATGCTGTCTCTTCATCATGTTTTTTCTTGTTAAAAACCATTAAAAAAGTACTCCCGTTCATTCCCATGGACAGCAGAAAAACAGTGATCTCTTCTTTGATCCTGGCCAAGTTAGACTATTGCAATGGTCTTTACATCAGCCTACCTGAGAAACAACTCAATAAGTTGCAGATGACTCAAAATGCAGTGGCGCGTCTTCTGCTGGGTATTCCTAAGTATTCATCGGTCAGAAATCATCTACATAAACTGCATTGGCTCCCAGTTAGGAATCGCATTATTTTTAAATCTCTCTGCACTACCTACAGAGCACTCCAGAACACTGGCCCCATTTTTTTAAGGCGCCTGTTCTATTGGTACATTCCAAAAGGCATCTACGCTCCGAAGGAGCTAAACTTCTAGCAACTCCGAGAGTTTTTAAAGCCACATGGGGTGGCAGTAGTTTTAGGGCAGCTGCCCCCAAACTCTGGAACGAACTCCCCTTTGCCATCAGATCCCTTCCAACTCTACTTGCATTCAGGAAGGCCTTGAAAACATGGCTATTTGATAAATAGTCATCTTTATCTTTACAGAAACTGGCATAGTCCACGGGCCAGGGCCAAGACACCCTCGGGTAATCGTGCGCTTAACAAATTTATTAACATAACATAACAGAGGAAGTGACGCATGTACATCTAGGGGTTGAATTGCATCTGGGATCAATCTCTCCTTTCCACTCGACCAAACTGTGTGATCCCTGGAAATTGCTTTATTTTTCTTTGCCTCCCTTTTTCTTCTGTTTCACATATAAGACATCGAAATACATGACTTCAGGATGTGTGTCGAACAAAACCTTGCGTTTGATTTAATAAACTAGAATGTAGTTCATGTATAATAGCAACCAAGGACCGACAGAGGATGCACATAACTGGCTTGCCTCCTCATTCACTGTTGGCATGGTGACGGGAGGCATGAATGTTTATAAATTCATGTTTCAAAACTGTCACTTTAAAAAAAAAAAAAAAAAACAGTAACTTTTATAATCTGATGTACTAAGGTGAAACACCTGCACGTTAATGAAATACCCTTTTTTAATTTTGAAGGGATTTTTACACTTTGTTACAAGATGTCTTTAAAAATGAAGGTGTTCCTAAAGTTAAGTGGTGCAGGACACCTGTGCTTTTTTCACTTCAACTGTAAATAAATGCTTGGTGTTTGATATATTTATGAATATAAGTGCTTTGTAAACTAAACTGCAGCCTAGTGCTGCTGTTCAACCGGGGGCCATGTGTAAAGGTATGAAGGGCAGCATGCAGCCCCCGGGCAGTATTTTGAGTATCATTGTTTTAAACTCTAAAAATCACAGGTATATCAAGTAACTAACTCGTAACCCAAGGTAACTATAACACGCGCCCTCGCCATGCACTAATTACCCCACATATCACACCACTCATGACATCTTCTATGACATCATTGATATCACTGCAACATTTGCAATTAAATCATTGATGATTAAACTGCATGGCGGAGGAACCCGGCATTTGATGCACATTTGCAAGAATTCCAGGTCTAATCAGACTAACAAAACTAGCCCTCATCTGCAAGCACAATTATTTATAAACCATGCCTTTTTCCTTTACGTAATCAAAATAAGATGCTTCCATTTTTTATTCAATTTGCATACATTGTTTAGTAACCTTTTTCGAAAAGCAATACCACCTACAGTAAATTAAGAACGTCAATCAATATGAAGTCTCTGCAAATAGAAATACCTCCTGGTAAAACAGATTTACTAAGCATGTGCGTTAAGACTTTCAAAGGTAACTTGCTCTCCCATCAAATGTCTACAAATTGTGATACTAGATTAAGATAATGCAGTGCTTTCTTAACATGTAGCGGTTATTCAACTGATCGTGGCAAAAAAAACACTTCAGTCAGACAATACCGGATTTAGCAGCATAGTAAAAGTGACCAAACAGTTTTACTGCAGCCTGTCTATATCAACAAAAAGAGTGAACTGTTTTGTCACTAGCATCACCATGCCATGTGCAGGTACCCAACGCCTGCTAGAGGATGGAATCATAAATGGTACGCTGAATGCTGCTTCTTGTAAACTACAAGTCATGCAGGCTATTGTTTAGAAAATTAACAGCAGGTGTCGCGCACCCCATTCCTAGACTGTGCACAGGCACAAACCTACTGTTATTGAAGAGAAGGCTCCAGTTAGGTGGAAAATACTAACCTGAAGACCCAGCTCCAGTGATACTTTCAGAAGCGTAATATCTGGTAAACTGTCCATGAGGGTTGCAATTTTAAACGCATCCTGTGCCAGCTTGAAGATGTGCGATGAGGAGTGGATGTTTTTCTGGATAGATTCTAACACAGTTTCCAGCTTTCGAACATCACCTACAAACCAAAACATAAGCAAGAAGCAATAAATTGTATATGATATCAACTAACTAGATCTCCAGCATGCCTGCAACAACCGCACTGAAAGAGGGCCGAGAGTGAAGACCGCTCACCAAATGCTTAGTTGGTCCAACTTTCCTACTGGAAATAAAAGTTCAGAAACAAAGCAGCAAAGTAGATCCAAATTGACATAATGCTCTTTTGGAAAATCTCAAAGGAAAAGGCTTGATAGTTTATGCTTTCAAACCAGGCCTGGGAGGAGTTTAGCCAAGTGAACAAAAAAAAAGATGCGCTACACGGAGTTCTGCAAGCAGCGGAGCATTTGGTCATGCCGTTCGCGTGGATTTCAGTGCCGGTTGTTAGTCCCGCGCTGTAAAAGCAGCGCAAACTGCACCATGCGCACGAAAGAAGGTGGCTTCTTTTTTTGCAGCTCGAGTAGATTTTCTACCCGAGCAGCAGCTTTCTCAACACAAACGGGTTTCTCAACGTGAGCGGCTGTGACCATCCGCGACCACCCACGTTGAGAAATCTGACCCCCTGTAATACTATGCCAAGGCTCATAAAGGCACTAGTCTTAAAGTCATTGCAGGTATCTGAAATCTGAAGACCCCGAATGTTACTGTGCTTGAAAATGATGCTAGCTGGGCTATAAAGGGACTTGCTGCAATTCAGGTGTATCTGTTTTTGTGTTTTAGGGTAAATGATAGTAAATGGCTGCGGCTGGCAATACAAAGGACGCAAAAGTCGGGCTGCCGGGTCTGGTGGCTTAGAGGACTAATGCATCCACTGTAGGAGCTCATGTCCGACCTCATGGTCACAGGTTCAAATCCAGGAGGGTCCACTCAGCTTTTCATCCTACGGAGGTCAATAAAATAAGTACCACTGAGTTGGGTAACAATAAACATCTTATTCAGCACCGAGATACCCTTGGGTGAACGCGTGATTTACAAATACACGTTAAGAGTGCAGCTTTGCTCCGACCCTTAAACATGTACTCATAATAAGCACATTAGCTGGAGTTGAGCGCTTTGCAGAGAACAGCATTTTTCTATTTACCCACCGCATCTTTCATCAGAGATGACAGAGGTTAAGGTAGGCTTCTCCAACGAGTAGCTCCCCAGCTACTAGGAAGAGGTTCCCCTCAGTGCAGACCAGCCCATTACATTAGAATCATTTGCTGGTTTTAATTCATATATCTATGCATAATCTGAAAAATTTATCTATTTTCAGAACTCGTAAGCTTATATTTAGAAAAAATGGTTGACTTTCCAAAATATATTTAAAGCGGATATTTGAATGATAAATCAAGGAGACTTACTTGATTACCTTCGTGCCACTGGCACTGCAGCCAAGAATGTTGCGTTAGCCATGTTGAGGCATCCCAAACTAATAAAGCAATTTTTGATGTTACTGCTGATCCCAGTTTTATTCCTTAGCCAAACATGTTCTATAAACAGCCGTCCATTCACAGCACTGTGAGGCAAAAGAGCATATGGAGGACCCCAGCACAAGCAGCTTCGATTCTCCAACCTCTTCAAGGCTGGGAAAAATATAGAAAAGCCACAAGTAAGCAGGCTCTGCCTAGCTGCCAGCCGTCCAGAGACGCCAATACGCTTCTCATTCACATTAGAATGTCACTCAATCAAGGGAGCAGGTGAAGAACAAGTGACACAGAAGGGGGCTAATGGTGGGGTGGGGGCTTGGCAGGGCCAATACGGTTTAAGAGACATCTAGCAGTGGGGCTGAAAAATACAGGGGCGAAGGGGCCCCCATTCAGGTCATTAAACATCATTTAAAGGTAGGCTCAGACTATGCGCCTGGATTTTGTTTAAGAGAAATTATTCTGCCCCCCTCAGCAGGTTGAAGGGAAGTCAGTGGGCGCATATAAACAGGAATAGAAAGGAGATACACTGGGTCTGCACGTCACTTTCTTCACGTACCAGTCCTACTCATCTGAGAGAGGGGTACAAAAGGTACCTCTACATGACAGACTAAGCACCATAGAGAAGGATCCTTATACACTGAACTGCCGAGTAGACTAGGGTTGTCCTGTAAATGAGGAATGCAAGTGTATCTTGTCTTTTACATGAGGGAGGTGGAAAATTACCTAGACAATTTATCTAGAAGGATTTGAAGGGTAAGAGGATGGACTAAAGGGAACAAGCATATGATTCGGAAAGGTACGCAGGGAACAAGCAAGCATTAAAGGAGTTAAACTAATGCAAGGTGTCATGAGTAGACAAGCAAAGAAATGGAATAAAAAGGTGCATGAGAAGACGTAGCAATTAGAGGAAAACTGAAGGACCGGGGAAGCCATACAGTACAGCCCAGTAGCTCAAGACCCTTAGTGCTGTACGACCCTCAGGCTGTTTTCACTAACATTTCACATTACCAGAGCTGGTCACGGTCATGACTAGTTTATTCATTAGGTTTTTCATTTGCCTTCTGTTACTTTTATACATGCATTTGTAATGACAAAATAAAACACATGTACAGGATAGACGGGGCCCAATGGCTACTGCAACGTCAGCACTCGTGATGCAGACTTAAAAGTGGCGCGAGCGCAACGGGTGGCTCAGGCTGGAGTTTCTCATTATAATGTTCTGGAGGCTGCTGTAAAATTTTAAAATCAGTGATGATCCGCCGGGACCGACCCAACTCCACGGACCACGGCAGCCTAGATAACACCACTGAGCTGCTCTGCTGAGCAGAGCCTGAATGCCCAGGTGGCGGGCCGTTTGCCCCGGGAGTCAGTCGTTGCGGCCACTAGGTGGCCGTTAAACTGAAATGCCGCGGTTCGCAAGGCGAGTCAGACTGCTAATCAAATTGTGCTTAGTGCAATTCACACTTCTAATTCTATGCGACTCACACTGTAGTTTTCGCAAGACAACGTAAAGTGCGCCCCAGCACACTCTCAGGCTGCCGCCCGGCCAATTGTGTCCCAGCCTGAGGCTGACCCCTCTTTCAACACCCCATGCTAACACGGTGGCTGTCCTAGAGTGGAGTGTGTCACGTGTTGCCAACTGGGCCGGACCGCTTGGCTTTAGGGTAATTTTTACAGGCGGCCGGCAACTCTGCACTTCTGGCCACCACTGCATATTTGTGGGGCAGGCGATGACGCCACCTCTGCCCTCATGGTAAATCAGGACACCTTTGATAGTGGCACCACAGGATTGGGACTGTAATACCGGCCCATCCCCCTTGCAGGTCGAGAGCAGCGTGTTGATTTTCCCCATACCACTGAGCACACAAGACTGCCCAATACTTGTACTCAATGGCGCCACGAGGCCCAGTTGGCTGCACGGGCAGAAACTGTGGCTTTGAGCTAAGCAGGGAAATCGGTCCCCTCTACCTGGGCAGGCTAAGCATTGATACTACTGCACTCACAGCGGGGGCCCACTGTCAAAGTGGTAGAACAATTGACCGTCATAAGAAAATGTCACTCATAGTCGTTGAAATGTTACTCATAATTATATTGAAATTATGAAAATGTCACACAGCAATCTGAATCCTTGGCAGCTATGGGAGGCAGTCCCAAATATTGCACTTGTATTATGCTTCCAGCAGCTGGTTTCTAAGTCTGCAGTTTACTATACACTTTGGAAATGCAGTTTTACTGAACCTTGCTGAATGTTTTACAGGAACGCATTTATAAAAAAAAAAAGACCAGTAAGGCGAGCCTCCTTAATGAGCATTTTAGGTCCTCTTTCAGAACCTAAGAAGATAATCTGGAAACAATCCATTTTCTCGGCTCTCAATTCCATTCTGAAACAAATCAAGCTCAAGCTTAACCCTTCTGTACCAGAAAAACATGATCAACCGTTAACAGGCAAAACTGCTCAGTGAGTTCCCCTCGTGACCGATATGTGCAGTAGTCTGCAGGATATGCGTTTGTATCCTAGTACGATGAAAACAGCCTCTCAGTTCATGATGAGAAATAGAGTGATACTGACTAAATTGGGTAATAGTAAAAACTGTCACTTTCTTAAAATGGAGATGTAGTACAAATAAACTTGTTGTGGAAGACAGGGATTTCTTGTCAGAATTAAACTTAACATCTCGTGGGCTTCAAGTATTCCTTAATCAATAAGCAATGCCTAAGCATTTCTTTAACTCTGGTATGAAATATTTAAATTTGGTAGGAAGCTACAAATTGCATAACTGCAACATAAAACTACCGTAGTAATTTAAGTTCAAGGACCTTTGATTTACTAGAGATAATTCAGTGTGTTAATGCACCTGCTACTGAAGGAGCAGTGAGGCATACTTCAGAGGTTCGAATCACAGATGCATAAAGGGACTAACATCAATTTGGGTAACACGAACATATGCTCAATACATAACTATGACGCCATATTAGCATGATAGCAAGAGCTTTATATAGAAGTAAGTTTTTATTCCAAACTACATGTCGACCTAAAATTAGGAAAGTTAGTAAAAAAAAAAAAAAAAGACCTTTTGAATTTAAGAGCGTGTTCATTTGTAGCAGTTTGACAGTTTTTAGAGGGCAAACAAAGACTTTAGTGGTCACCATTCTTCAGATCTAGCTGGCCCCGCATTTGAGGCTTACCTGATGGATAAACTATCATACACAAGTTAGTTTAATTTCTCCAAGTTTCTTCTAAAAGAGCACAACAAAAATAAATTACTTCCTTTCGGTTACTGTCTTTCTGGTGAATACTCTAACAGCAAATTCTTCACCTTGAATATCCCCCATGCATCAAGACTGGATCCGGAAAACATCAAAGCACTACTCCAGAGCGCCAAGAGGTGGTATTGTGCAGCTCCACTCTAATGTTGTTCCACTCCGGAAGTGACCATTAGAGCTGCATATAAGCACCATCCATGTGAGCGGACACCAACCGCTTTCTCGGCTGTACGTGCCCTCAGACGCAGAATCCACCAGACTGGAATGAACAGTGTGCAGATGTATAGTTTGGGATCTTTTCAGATAGAAAAAGTCCAGTACACAGATTGGGGAGGTTCAGTGAGAAATCTGCAGTTAGAGTATCCACCACAAAGATCATTACAGAAGGTAAGTAAAACTGGCTCTTCTGATGGATACTTCCAATCAGATTCCTCACCTTGTGAATAGATAAAACAGCAGTATCTCCCAGGTGGAGGGTCTGAACTGGCTTAGACTAAAAAGTCCTGTAAGACCGAGCAGGCAAAATGCTCCTCTAGGCAGACCGGACTGTCACAGCAGTAGTGCTTCGTCTAAACAGACGCCCATCTAGCCATCTGGCAAACGTCCAGCGCAGGCACTCTGTGTTCCAATACAGTAGTAGCAGCAGCTTTGACCCTGGTGGAATGAGCCCACAAGCCTTTTGGTTTGCTTCTTCACCAGTGCATAGCACATCTTTATGCAGAGCATAACCCATAAGAGATTGTCTTTTTGCACTGCCTTGGCCTTCTTTTCTCTGGAAAACCCTACAAAGCGCTGATCGTCCACTCAATGTTCTTTGGTGTCATTGATATAAAAGGTTAGTGCCCTCTTAGGGTCCAAATGATGGAGTCTCTCTTCCTCCTTAGAGGGACGAGGCGGTGAGCCAGAAAAGCAAGGTCAACTGCCGCTGAATGATGGCAATAAAGACCTGCCGAATGACAGGCCGACCTAAACATAGTTCTGCCTAAGTGACCAAAAGGTATCCATAAGGGCCTCATTAAACAGGGGCTCTGGAGGAGCCTGATCTGGTTGAAGTACCTCAGTTAACACATTAGTCTTTACTTCTTATAGTGAAAAATTGCAAATCTAGAATTTCCGCCATCCATCACTTAACTGACAGGGGCACTTTCCTCCGTAGCTGGCCTGAGGGTGGGTGGGAGGGGAGTGGATTTGAACACATAGCCAATATCTAGCGAAATATCCAGGCCACCAGCATCCTGAAGTCACTCTCACAGTTATCTTCATCATCCTGGGAAACTTAGTCGCCCCCTCGTTGTTGTCATTGTCAGAGTCCATACAAAGAGATAGTGTAAAGTTCAGCCCTACGGGTTCAGGGGGCACAGACTGTGCTGAAGGAGGATCTGCTAGCGAAAGTTGACTGGAGGCCCTGTGGATCTTGAAGGTCCAAAGGCACGACAGAGGGAGTTGGTAAAGTGCTAAAAATGCACAGCACAGCCTTTACATGCTGCAATGTTGCAGACGTTCCTGGAATTCAGGCTGCACCGGGACCATACTCTGAATCTGTCTGATGGAGATCGGGAGTGAGATTGGGAGGTACGCTGACACCCTTGCATCCTCTCTGGAATCTGAGAGTGGTGGGAAGCAGCTGATCACTGCTTTGATTACTTTTTTTTGGACTTCCCTGAAGTCTTCAGCTGTAAATAACATCTGCTGCGAGACCTTTCGCAGCATTCAGTCTTTGGTTTGGAGATATAAAGTTTGACCTAATTGTCCAGTATGGCCTTCGGGTTCATCTGGGCTTTGGAGTTGTGCTCTGACCCCAGGACCATAAACATACTTTGTGAGGGTTTGCCACAGATATCCGTTTTACATCAGTCCATACACAGTTTAAATGCGGGCATCTGTTTGGGGGGTGAAAGTTCCTCACACACTGGTTAATATTTCAGAAAACAGTGGTTTGAAAGACCAAGTAGAAGCACCGAATTTGCACCTAGAGGCACAGAAAGAGAAGATCTAATGTCTGCACGCATAGGTGGAGCTTAAATGCGCCTCACTCGTCACTTCTTGAGTGACATGTTGTTAGTGAGAAGCCACATGATGCCACCTAATGGTGCGCAGGAGCACTGCTTTAAAGTTTTCCAGATACAGTCTGACACCAGGGGAATCAATCTGTGGTTAGAAGTATCCATCAGAAAACAAGTTTGTTGATTCCCATTTAAACTACACTAAGCACACGCACCCACAGCCACACACTGACACGGTCTTAACTTCTAACATTTATGTGAGTGACTTGCAGGTGAATGCTATTGACACGTACTACTTGCTTGGCAGTTCGTCATGTACTCTTCACATAATGAGGAATCGCATAACTTTTCACTGCTAGTGCTCAATGGAACACATTTTTCCAGGAGTAAACGAAAAACGGGTAATGATATTTTTGTAATCAAGGTCTCACTTTCCTTTGTGAATAAAATTCTGGGTGCCAAGGAACGGAAATCCTCTAAGGCTCTCAGTTTGCAAAGCTATTAAAACGGGAAGAAAAAGTGCTAAGGGCTAGACTGTCATTTAACAGCTGTGATGTTTACTGGCAAACTTTGGCCATGAAAGATGGAGCTATAAAAGCCATGAAAGATGTTTAGGAAGAAGCAAATGATTATATTACAGTTGTGCAACAACTACTGTCATAAGCTAATAGATAATCATAAGTCTAAAATTACAGAATATTGCACCATAACCTCTACTTAAGGTTAGCTCAGTAAAACTCAGTGAAACTTCCACTGATTCAGCAACACCACAGAGGGCGTCCTAATTAGCCATCAACTGGCAGTAGATCAATCCCAGGTCCCCTGCCTTCAAAATCTTAAAAAACAATGCTTGGGAAACTTTAATGTACTTCATTAGAGAAAAGCAAGCACTGCACAAACCTAGCTCACCTATTGCCTTTACTATGGGCTTTCTTTAAATTTACATCCTTTTTATTTTTACAATTTGTTTGTTTTTCTAGATTTAAAGGGGGGGCTGCTACTGCAGTTTGCCAGCTTGCTGCAAAAAGGCAGAAGCAGTAGGGATGGCACGAGAACCAGAGAGACTGGTTTATCACAACCGGTAGCAGACCCTCCTTTCTGCATAAACTAGCCTGGCTACTTCAGTGATCTCCAAAACATTGCCACTTAAAGGAGGCTATGTTGACGCAGCATGTAAGACTAGAGGTGCCTGTTCTTCTACCTCTGAAAGGGTTGGATGCTGGTGCCGCTAGCAGGGTTTACTGCTGCCCCTTATGTTGAGAGGCATGTCCAGATACAAACGGGGTGATGGGACCTCTATGGCTTATATGGGTACTCACACGAAGGACCCACTAAAATATGCATGGCTTTTGAATGATTCATCTGCCGGTGTGGCCTCCGAGTGCACCTCGCCCCATTCTTTGAGATAACCAGGTTACTTCCGCAGCCCCTTCACAAAAAAAATTGTTCTGCTTTCTTGTATCTAGGAGCTTAAAAAATAAATTTTAAAAAACCACAACCTTCTCATTAAAACCAACATTTATTTTGCGCATCTTGACTCATCATTTACAAAATGTCCTGAAAAACACATCACAAATGGAAATTTAATCTGCAGTCCAACAACATGAAATATATCACACTGGACACAACTTTGGAATTCGCTAAGATCCTAATGGAAATTAGGAAACAAAACAAAAAGCTTTCCACAAATTCTATTTTAGAGTAGCCTACCTTTGGCTGCTGTTAGCATGGTTGATGCCAACTCGCACTGCTGAGACTCGATATGACTTAAAGTGAACCAACGGGGATACCGGTTTGGAACCACCGATGCAATATTATGCGGTCTGGACATATCTACTATTGAGGCTGTAGTTTCCAAAACAAGTAACCTGTCAAAAAAAAAAAAAAACCATTCAGAATATTGCATTCTTGAGAAGTATCTAGCAAGAGGTAATTCATGTAAGAAAAAACATTTTGTGAGTTAAAAATAGAATTACAGACACCTTGTAAAATCTACAGCTTAGTTCATAAGGTCAACATAATTATACCAAAGCAAGCATAATACATAGATGCCCCAAATAACCTTTCACGCAGCAGAAGAACAATAGTTACTTACCTGTAATCTGTGGTTCTCCAGTATTGGTATCTTTCATAGATTCACATGCCTGAATCATTCCCCGTCGTCGGAGTGGGAGTCCCACGGTACATAACAAGCAATAATTATGCACATAATAACCATAATATAGGTAATACATAGAACCAGGAAGTGAAGTAGATAGAAACTACAGGAGAAGAAACTTCCACATTTATGACTTGTCCAAGTCATTATAAACAGTCCAAACTGCAGCCAATCATGCGACAGCACCCTCCAGAATGCTCTCCCCAGAGGCTGAGGCTCTCAGATTTTCTCGCACAAGAGTGTACCAAGTGAAAAGAGCATAACGAGCCTCTGAGGGAGGTGGGTGGGTTGCATGTGAATCTATGAAAGATACCAATACTGGAGAACCACAGATTACAGGTAAGTAACTATTGTTCTTCTCCAGTATTGGGGTATCTTTCATAGATTCACATGCCTGAATCAGAGTACAAAGCAGTACATCCATAATAATGCTCGTAAGATTGCACTTGTAACATAATCCTATGTACAAGAGACCTTATGCAATAACATACATAGAAGTTCCAAAGTATGCATATATGTATATATTTGTGAATAAATAAATATGGCAATGATATATATATATATATATATATATATATATATACACATAGCTGACATCAGTCTGAGAAACAGTAAAGAGGAGGAGGGAAGAACAGAGGCTCACCTTATTTAAAAAGATTACGGAGAACCGCTTGTCCCACAGACGTATCTGCATTACTGGCAGCTTCCAAACAGTAGTGCTTGGTAAAAGTGTGCGTGCTGGACCATGTTGCAGCTCTGCAGATTTGATGAAGAGGCACACCAGCAAACAAAGCAGTAGACGAGGACATTGCTCTAGTAGAGTGTGCTCTTGGAATCGTTTGTAATGGTCTTCCTGCTTGTTGATGACAAACAAATCGCAGCAGAAATCCAACGAGCTATGGTCTGTTTGGATATTGGTTGACCCTGGCGTATTTTCCCATAGGCCACAAATAACTGGTCAGATTTACGGATGGAAGAAGTCCTTTGTAGATAGAATTTGAGACATCTTTTGATGTCAAGTGTATGCAAAGTTCTCTCCGCAGGTGATTGAGGATTAGGGAAGAAAGTTTTCAAAATTATTGGTTCGTTGAGATGGAAGTCTGAAGGTACTTTAGGCATAAAACTGGGGTTAGTGCGTAGCACTACCGAGTTCGAAGTGAATTGAAGAAAAGGCGGATTAATAGTGAAGGCTTGAATGTCAATAACCCTCCTAGCTGATGTTAAAGCTAACAGCAGAGACACCTTCCAGGAGAGAAACTTCAAATCCACTCTATGAATAGGTTCAAAGGGGTGTTGCATAAGTTGTGCAAGCACCACGTTCAGATGCCAGGATGGAGATGGGCGGCGGATAGGAAGAAACATCCGGAACAATCTTTTGAAGAACTGCTGAATGATCCTAGCGGAATAAATAGAGTTGGAACCATCTTGCCGATATCTTGAAATAGCCGCTAAAAATACCTTCAGAGTAGAATGGGAAAGTCCCGATTTTGCCAAGTGCAAAAAGAATGGTAGGATCTGCTCCGGTTTTGCATGGATCGGATGAATAGCGGCAGTTTGACACCACAAGCAAAACCTCCTCCTTTTAAGCCTGTACGCCTTAATACTGGAAGGCGCTCGAGCATTGGCTAAGACTTCCTTACAGGCCGCAGGAATATCTAAATGAGCGCATTCAAAGTGTTCAGGCGCCAGGCCGCTAATCTCAGAGATGCAGGGTCCGGATGACAGATCTGTCCGTTCTGGATGGACAGAAGGTTCGGTATTGGTTGAAACTGAATGGGATCGCATTCTGATAGGAGGAGTTCGGTAAACCAGAACTGGCGAGGCCACCTGGGAGCAATGAGGATTAGGCGACAAGGTTCTCTTCATTTTCCGGAGAACCCTGGGAACCAACGGTATCGGAGGAAAGGCGTAGGCATAGATCTGTGACCAATTCATCGAAAAGGCATTCCCGCGTGACCCTTTGTGGGGAAGCCAACTTGCAAAGAATGGGCATTTGCGGTTCTGACTGGTCGCAAACAGGTCTAGATCGGGACGACCCCACGCCTGAAAAATTTGATCCAACGTTGGTTGATGTAACTCCCACTCGTAATTGGATACTATTGATCTGCTGAGGGAATCTGCCAGGACATTGGAAACTCCGGGAACATGTATCGCTGACAAGCTGATCCTGTGTCGTATCGCCCAGTCCCAAATTTGTTGGGCTTGTTGCGAGAGCCGGGCAGACCTTGTTCCTCCTTGTTTGTTCAAGTAGTGCATACATGTTGTGTTGTCTGTCCGGATTAATACGGATGCCCCCAGAATGATGGTGCGAAAGGATTTTAGGGCGAGGAAGATGGCCAGCAATTCTAGAAGGTTGATATGCCACGTTCGTTGCTGGATGTTCCACTTGCCGCTGACTGAGCCCTTGAAGGTGTGCTCCCCACCCCTCGAGGGATGCATCTGTAGTGATGGTGAAACTTGGAGCTTCCACTAGGAATGCGCACCCTTTTTCCACATTCTTTTTGCGAGTCCACCAGAGTAAGGCTTCTCGCATCCGGGGAGTGATGCGAATGAGATCGTTGAAGGAGCCTGAAACCTGCAACCATTGGTGGTCGAGGCTCCTCTTGTAGGGGTCTCATTTTGAGACGGCAGTTGGGAAGTAAAGGAATGCATGAAGAAATCATCCCCAGAAATGACTGTCGGACTGAAGCGTACCTTTTTGAGCGCAACAGGTGGGCAAGGCTGCAAATCTTTTGTTGCCTTTCTTTTGAGATGAATGCTTGTGTCAGTTGAGTGTCTAACGTGGCTCCCAAGAACGTTTGTCTTTGCGATGGAGCGAGATGAGACTTGTCGAGATTGATGGAGAGACCTAGAGATTGGAAGAGGGACAAACATCTCTGAATGTGGGCGCCTGTGACCGTAAAAGAATTCGCCTTGATAAGGTAGTCGTCTAGATACGGAAAGATTTGGATCCCTTCCAGACGAAGGTGTGCAGTCACCGGTGCTAGAACCTTGGTAAATACACGGGGTGCGGAACGTAGTCCAAAGGGAAGGACCTTGAACTGGAAGTCCCTGCCAGCCACTCTGAACCGCAAGAATTTCCTGTGTCTGGGAAGAATCGGTACATGGAAATATGCGTCCTGGAGGTCGAGGGTGGCCATGTGATCTCCCGCAGAAAGTAGGTGAAGTATTTCTTGAAGCGTTAACATCCGGAAGGATAACTTTTTTAAATATTTGTTGAGGGAGCGGAGATCTAGAATGGGGCGCCATTCTCCCGATTTTTTCTTGATCAGGAAGAATCTTGAATAAAACCCTGTTCCTCTTTGCAATTGAGGGACATTCTCGATCGCTCCCTTTCTTAGCATCAAATTTATTTGGGAAAAAAGCTCCTTGAGATGAGCTGGAGGTGGGCCTTTGGGAGGAGAGTTTGGAGGGATCTTTATGAACTCTAGAACTTGGCGTCTGGCCACAATGTCCAGGACCCACTTGTCTGATGTTATAGCGGACCAGTTCGAGTAGAACTGGGAGATTCTCCCTCCAACTTTTAAAGGGGTAGGCGGTAGAATAGGTGGCAGTTGTCACTGTTTTTTAGATGTGTCGCGTCCCCGATAGGAAGGCTTTCTCTTATTCTGTGAATAGGAGGTATTTCGTTGTCCGTAAGACTGTTGGCGTTGAGATTGGTATCGTTGACTATTTTGGAAGGACTGGTATGACCTTTGTTGGTTATATCCTCCTCGACTAGAAAAGGAAAAGGAGCTAGCTCCACGAAAGGGCGGCTTCCGAAATTGGAGAGTACCCAGAGATCTTGCTGTCTCGGTATCCTTCGTGATGGCTTGAAGGGCCTCATCCACATGTTGGCCAAACAGTGACTCACCATCAAACGGCATGTCAATTATCTTTGCCTGAACCTCCTGGCGATAAGATGTTGATTTGAGCCAGCCTTGCAGTCGTAGTACTGCGGCCCCTGCTAGTTGTCTAAAACCTGTAGATGCGACATCTACGGCCGAATCTATGATCTCCGCAGAGATACGTTCTCCTTCTTGCAGTATTTTTAAAGCTTCCGATTTGGATGGTTCTGGCAACATGTCGATGTAAGGAGAGATGTCCGACCACATCTGTGTCGTATTGGCCTAGTATGGCCAGTGAATTAGCAGCACGGACTGTTGTTGCTGCCATGGTGGAAACTTTTTTCCCAATAGTGTCCAATCGTCTGCCATCCCGATCTGGAGGAGCTGTGATTGGAGAAGATGGGTTTCTAGCTCGCCGTTGTGCCGCTTGGGCAATAACAGAGTCGGCTTTTGGTTGACTTATGAGACATGCCGTTGTGTTATCTGGCGCCTTATATTTTTTGTTGAGGCGAGGTAGGACCGCAGGAACAGAAGCAGGAGCCTTCATGACCTTCAATCCTTCTTGCCAAATGAAGTCAATTATTGGGATGGTCCGTACCTGCTTCCTCATCTGATCTTTAAAGTCGTATAGGAAACACTCATCCTTTTTGGTTTCCATAGGCAGGAGGAACCTTTGAGTTGCCCTTTCCATCAGAAGATGAAACCCTCCGATGTCAACAGGAGGAGAAGCGATGGGAGCTGGAGTTGAAGGAGACGGAGTTTGCAGCTGGTAATCGTCCCACTCCGTAAGAAGGGATTTGTCATCTAACTCTCCTTCCTCCCCATCGTTGTCAGAGGTGTGAGCATCATCGGAATGATGAGAAGGCACCGGAGACGGTGGTCTGGGTGACCTCAACGCAGAAAAGGCAGTTTGAGGTACAGGTGTCAGTGGAATAGATGAAGCCGATTCAGATGGAGGGAAACGGCGATAATCATCCAACATGAATTGTAGATTTTTTAATAGAGCCAAAGGCATTTGCGCCGTTGGAATCGCATCTGGAGCTGGACCAACAGTCTCTGGGGGAGGATCGTCATCCTGATCGTCCTCCTGATATTTGATTAATAATTCTGATGGGCTCCTGGCAGTGCGAAATCTGTCATCGTCCTCCGATTCCTCATCATCCTCCCCATAATCTAGTAATTGTTCAGGTAATTCTAGAGGTACCTTAGTAGGGGAAATATGCGGTGGAGAGAGGTTCTCCAATGAAGAACCACGTCTATGCAGCAAAGAAGATGCTGTTGTCAATGGTGGTAATTGCACCTGTGTCGTAGACGGTGCAGAGGGCGCCGTTGCTGCAGTCGCTGACCAAACCTGCAATTCTGTACAAGCAGATAATTGTAGCGTCGACGAGGGAGCCGTCGACGGAGTCGTCGTCGATGGAGCCGGTGTAAATGAAGTAACCGACGACGAGGCGGTCGTCGTCGACGAGGCGGTCTTCGACGACGAGGCGGTCTTCGACGACGAGGCGGTCGATGAGGCGATCGTCGACGGGAGTTTTCTACTCTTAGTTGTCGAAGGGCCGTCGACGGTAGATCTAATTTCCGTCGTCGACGAGATTGGCTTCACGGAGACAGAAACCAGCGTCGACTGTGATGACGCCGACAACATGATCATCTGTGGTCTCGGCGACGAGAAGGTGGCAGTCGACGTCGTTGTAGCGTCGACGGTAAGTATCGTCGACGAAGTCGTCGTCGATGCCGTCGACGACGGTACCTTTTCTGAGGTAAAATCTTCTCAGGAAAGCGTTTTGAAGCCAGAGACTTCACAGTTTTTCTCGGGGGGGGGGGGGTAGTATGCAGAGGCTTACTTTTAGAAGGTGGAGGAGCCTTTGAGGAGGAAGGCAATTCAGCACCCTTAGAGGACTGTTTTCTCGACACCTTAGCCCCAGGAGAAGACAAGACCTCCTCAGCAATCCTCTTCCTAGAGGACGCAGTAGAGCCCGAGGCAATACTCCCCACATCAGATAAGGGGTTGTCTTGATCCTTGATCTTCTGTAGCCACAGAAGTAGACGTCCCTCTCTGTCTCTGAGAGTTTTTGAGGGAAGGTCCTACAGATCTTGCAGTCTCTCACCTGGTGATCCGGATACAGGCAATAAATGCATTTCTTGTGGGGGTCTTCTGAAAACAGCCAGAGCTTCCCACAAGACTCACAAGGTCGAAGAGAGATCTTTTAGATGAAGACATCCTGAAATGAAGTAATTTGTGAAGAAATAGAAAAGTACTGAGCAGAGCTCAGGGAGACTCCCTTCACACGACGTGCGGTAGAAAATCTGAGAGCCTCAGCCTCTGGGGAGAGCATTCTGGAGGGTGCTGTCGCCTGATTGGCTGCAGTTTGGACTGTTTATAATGACTTGGACAAGTCATAAATGTGGAAGTTTCTTCCCCTGTAGTTTCCATCTACTTCACTTCCTGGTTCTATGTATTACCTATATTATGGTTATGTGCATAATTATTGCTTTTTATGTACCGTGTGACTCCCACTCCGACGACGGGGAATGATTCAGGCATGTGAATGTATGAAAGATACCCCAATACTGGAGGAACCTGAAATTCGGAATGGCAGAATAAGATTACCCATTTACGTTGGTAAAAATAGTCACTATGCATGGAAGCACTAGCATATTTCCTCCTGGTCACAGGCCACAAGAAACTAACCCATCGCTTCCAGTGAGCCTTAAGAACCCCACGCATGACTGCAGAGTAATCAGAATGCATACAATGCCTAACAGACCGGTATCACAGAAGTTGAAGACATTTGGTCTAGGGGCAATACACTGCTTACTGTGGAGCTATAAGGAAGAATCAAGGCTTCAATAGAGTAAAAAAATAAAATTGAAAAAAAGATAAAAAGGGAGTGGGGAAGTCTACGCTTTCCAACTCATAAGTTTAAACATTGAAAGATTCTATCAATTCCCAATCACAAAGTACTGGAGATCAGACTGTAGTCAAAAAGGAAACAAATACAAGAATAAGCTACTTACATTTGGTAACGCTCTTTTTGGTGAATACTCTAACAGATTACTCACAGTTAGAACATCCCCAGGCGCCAGACTGGATTAGCAAAATGTAACCGCTTTTCTCTTCCGTTCCTGTAGATGGTGTTGTGCGGCTCCATGCCAACTTCGTTCCATTCCCAAAGTGACAAACGGAGCCACATATAAGCCCCACCTCTGCATGCTGACTTAAGCTTTTCTTCACTCTGTCTTCATCCACAGGTGCAATACCAAGAAGTAAACAATACCAAATAAAATAGAGACCATGTCTCAGAAAGCGGGTGGGAGGTCGATCAGGATTCTGCGATTAGATTAGAGTATCCATCCAAAACAGCGTTACCAAAGTCAAGCAAATTGTCTTCTGATGGCTACTTCTAACGACAGACTCCCCACCTTTAGAACAGCTGCCAAAGCAGTCCATCCCAAGATTGTGGGGGTCTGTGAAAAGCCTCAGATGAAAAGGTCTTGCAGGGCCAAGCAAGCGCAATGTCCTTCCCGTCAGATCTGGCTGTCAAGGGAGTAGTGCTTTGTGAATGGACTACCACGTCACCACCTGCCAGATGTCAAGTACGTGCACTCCACGTGCCAGCGCAGTGGTAGCAGCCTGGGATCAAGTGGAATGGGCCCTCAACCCATCTGTAAGCTGCTTCTTGGCCAGCCTATAGCAGATCTTGACGAAGAGGACTATCCATCTTGACAAAGTAAGTTTTCGCACTGCCTTGCCCTAGGAACCCCACAAAGAGCTGATAGTCCACTCTATGGTCTTTGGTGAGATAACTATAGAAACTAGGATCTAGCTAATGGAGTCTTCCCTTCGCTAGAAGAATAATGGTTTGTCCAACATGGAAAACTATAATCACTTTAGGCAAGAAGGCCACTCTGGTCCACAATACCACGTTTTCTGGAAAGAAGGTGGTTGCACAGATAGAGCTTGGAGTTTACTCATGCGATTAGCTGAGGTCATGGCAACCAGAAAGACGGTCTTCAAAGTCAGAAAAAGTAATAGGCAGCTGTGCATAGGTTCAAATGGCATGCACATGAGGAAAGTGAGAACCAAATTAAGGTCCCACTGTGGCATCACAAAGTGTTTTGGGCAAAATAAGTTATGTTAATTTATTGAGCATACAATTACCAGTGGTTTCTTGGAGCTGTGGGGTGATTGATAATGGATCAAGAATATAATTTAGAGACTGGAATAGGCTTGTTAGAAAAGCCAGGTCCTTACCTCTTTTCGAAAAGAAACAGTTTATGACCATAAGGAAAAAGGGAGACTGTTCAAGATGGTGGGGGCCATAAAAGAAACTGCAGCCAACCATGCCCACTTTCTAATATCTGGGGATGCCGGCAAAGAGGGACGCTCCTGCACCAGACAGTACTTGCTTAATATTTTTTATTAAGAATTGAGGTGCCTCACCTTCTTAAGTTGTGAAAGTAGGACAACACTCCTTGAATTGACTCCTTTGATCCATGTGCAGCCAATGGCGTACTCTAAGCAAAGCAGCAGTGTGTGAATACCCTGGTGCCTTATAGATTATCTAGTGGCTCGATTCTCAACCGCTCATAATTGTAGATCATCTTTTTGTGGAGCCCTGTGTATAAGGAATTTGCATAGTTTAGTTTAGATACAATTAGAGCTAAAACCGGTTTTAAAAGCTTCACCTGAGAGAAACATAGCATTTTTTTTAAAAATCTCTCAATAGGAGTATGCAGGATGAAATTACTGCACCAAATTATGGTTTAAGTGTCAGGTAGCCATCAACTATGTCTCCAATGCTTTTTCCCTAATGCTTGGGAGTGAGAGCCAGGCCCAAATTAGAAGGCCAGTGGAAATGGATCCATAGACACTCACGATTTAAAATGACTATTTTTCTTGTCTGCATTACATTTTAGCTGGTTGCTGGCCGTCCACTTGCAGATATATCGCATAGTATTTTAAACATTACCCTGAGAGGCAATAGAGCCCCCTAGCCAAAATAGAATCTGGGCGTCATCAGCATAATTATATAAAACACAATCTTGATTCAAAAGTTCTTTAAGAAGCCTCACAAAGATTAAAGAGGTGGGGCGGGTGGATACAGAACATCTGAGGCACCCCACCATTAACCTGAACTGCAGTGGCTTTGAATGAGGCAAGATGAACTGCTTGAGTAGGACTGTCTAGAACAGATTTGACCTATTCAAGAGCAGAGCCTTTATATTTTAGCAGCTTCCACATGATCAACCAGAATTGTATGGTCAATCGTGGCAAAAGTCGCAGATGGGTCCAGCAGAACCAAGGCTACCGTTTGTCAGATGTCACCTGCCCCAAACATATCAAGTACGGACAGCATAACAGACTCCATACTGTGGGCTGGTTGAAAACCCGCCTGAAGGGTAAAGAGAAAGTTGGTTTCCTGCAGGTGGCAGCATAATTCATGTGCTACAAGCGCTTCCATAACTTTAGAAGGAAACAGTAGTAGAAAAACGGGGCGGTAATTTTTTGACAGTCTGGTTTCTTCGCTTTTTTTGCAGCTAAATGACAAAGGTCTCTTTAAAAGAATTAGGCACAGTCTCGAGTGAGTCATTTAAGAGGGATTGTAAAGGACTATTTCAGATCGAAAAAGTGTTAGTGTGTGGAGAGGACAAGGATGTAGGGGACATCACCTTAGATATAAAAAAATATAAGCAGTCTTTATCAGCAGCGAGGGGGGAACCTATATATGGTAGCGAGGTACTTATCAGGGAAAGGCAGTAGCATCACAGACTAAGAAGGAATGTTGGAAATGCAGTCCATAATTTTATCTATAAAATAGTCGTTCAGCAGATAACAAAACTCCTGAGTAGGTATGACCAACTAAACTATTCTGTCAGAGGCTGAGACTTCATTTACAGTTTTAAAAATATCTTAATTAGTAGATGCCATAATTTTATTGATGAAAAAGGAGACTTTGGTTTGGCTTAATACAAATTTATAGTCAGTCATTCCGTTCTTAAATATCATCCTGGAATCCACACTACAGTCTTTTCGTAAATGATGTTCCAATTAACGTAACTGCGCTTAGCCACTGGCTAAAGTTACCAGCGGCCATGCTGACTTCATGATTCACACAAGGAGAAAAATGAAGTAATGTGTTACTCATACTCTGTGTTTACTAGGTGCAAAGCACGACAATTAATGTAGTACTTCTAGTGCAACACTGCAGAAGATCAGGCAAATTACATTTAATCATAGTGGTCAGACCAGATGCACAGAATTAAAGATTTTTAACACATGGAGGTTGAATGTCCACAATAGGTCTAATAAGTTACCATTAACATGAGTAGGGTCGGAAATATGCAAATAAAAATGTAAGCTATTCATTACTTATTCCAATTAAAAGTAATTGTCAGTAATCCACCAACAGGGAACACATATTAATATATTACAGAACTGCTGGGGGCGGGGGAGGAAACAGTCATAGTTGGGAGGTCAATAACATAATCAGAGTCCGTTAATACAGCTCGATTTTTTGTTTTAACAGTTCCACCTCTGATATAGTCTAACAATGTAATCAGGAAGATTTGAATTTTTGATTAACAATTGCAGCCTCTCCACCCCATTTATTACGGCCCTTTCTGTTCACATGAAAGACGCCATAGTTATTTGGTAACGCTGCCCATAAGTTGGGGATGGACTACTCAGTTAACCATATTTCCGAGAGCAATACATCTCTGTATAGAGACATTTAAACCTTTCAAAAATCTCATCATAATGGCTGATTTGAACAGAGATGGTTGGCCCAGTAAAAGAAAAAACAGGCTGAATAGCCGACAGATACGCTAACCATGCCCAATGCAAACCCTTGCTGGGGCAGAGATACATCAAACAATCGGATATCCAAAAGTTTGGCCTGCAATGGAACAGTATTCTGTGTGCCACACCTGGCTACAAACTTGCGCCAGCATTTGTAAAAGGTGCACAGGAGTCACATGCTGCACTCTATCTGGAATGTGTGAGACAAAGAGCCTTCTTGGACACTCCAATGCACAACAGTATTGACATTGCATGTTCTCTTTGGTGTGTAAAAGATCTAGCCAGTGTTCTTGTGTATGCTGGAAGATTCCCTGTGCCACCTCAGTGTAACCACCATTTGACCCACAAAATGCCACCGGCTGAGCTCGTGACCTGGCGTTCAATGATCCAGTCAGGTGGTTCACAACACAGGAAATGCCCTGGCAGTCCAGCCAACTCCAGAGACGAACCCAGGACCTCACACTGCTCTGCTAGTTGTAGTACCACATGGTGGTGGTAATGCCAGTGAGAACATGAACCAACCTCCCTTTGATGGACAGAATAAAGGCTTTCAGCACTAGGCGATTGTCCCACAACTATAACAGGTGCGGAGTAGGGTCTCTTCTGGAAACCAGATTCCTCTAATCTCCAAGATGACCTTCTTAACCCAGCAGTGATGCATTTGTCACCACCGTGGGACAGAGAGGGTCTGCCTCCAGGCCAATTGTGGTTGAGCCACTACCGCAGGTCTCAATGGAATCCAATAAGTTCCCCTGGTGCTGGGCCCACAGACTTCAGGTTCCAGTGCAGAGTGTTTTACCTACGGTGGCAATTATCCCATAAACGACCTCCAGTATGCTACTGCTAGTATTTTGTCATGGGAGCTTCTAAAAGTCACAAATTACCTTCATATTCCAGGGCCAATTGCAGAGTTGCCAGCATGGCACCACATTCCTATCACACTCACTCATTAGCATCCACGTGCACTCATTCATTCACTCACTTTTGCAGACACTATCACACTCATTCCCACACTCTCAATGATCCACTCATACTTTTTCAACACGCACTCTGACAATTCAATTTCACTCACTAAATTCATACTTAATCTTGCATTCACCCTTACTTTTCCACACAATCACTTTTACTTACTCTAATAAAGTAGTAACTCACGGACTCACTCATTCTCAGTTACTCACTGCCACTCCCTCATTATCACACTGTCATTCTAACACTCCCTCACCTTCGTTTTTAGTCATTCATTGTCAATCACCCACTCGTGCTCACTTGCAGTCACTTACTCTAGATGTCATTCACTGTACTCACACTTACTGACATCCACTATCACTCATTCGCACTACCTATCGACTCACTTTCACTCACATGCTCACTCATACAGCTACACATGCTTACATATATGCACACTGTCACGCACACACTGACCCACAACCATACACAACATATTTAAATGCATTTGCTTTTACTCACCTCAGTTGCAAGCGCAGAATTTTTTTTCAGATTCTGGTGCTACATTTATTACACTAATAGTGAATAAACTAATAGCATAATAAAAAATGGACATAAGAGCGACTTGCCCATATGTTCTTGGCACTGATTTTGCCACATCTGAAGCCAGAAGTCGCAAAGCTGGTGGTCGTAAACGGCCAGCCAGGGGTCGCAGCTGCAAGCCCTGGCAATCCCTAAATGAGGTCCATGATCTTCTTAGATTTCTCTTCGCTTGAATAGCAAGCTAGTAAAGACACCAACAGCTGTGTTTTTCCAACTTAAAGTCTTGGAAAGCAAAAAAAACCACCTCTTTTGGAGACACCATAATTTACCAGTAATTGGTGTCCTCATCCAGTCTTGTCTGCACTATGGCAATGAGATTTATCTTACTTCCCCAGTCAAATGTTTTCATCTACACCTTGTTCAAAATGCTCACCCGGTGAAACAATGCCTCAAACATGAGCATACTACACTGGTCCTCAAAGCCCTCCACTGACTGCCCATCCACAGACAGGTGTTCAAGGCTATGTCTATTTTGCCCAATGCCATTCATCAAAAGACCACTGCTATATCAGCCTCAAACGTTTCCTGGTATGTACCTTTTTGAAAATTATGCTCTGCGCACAAGTTTCTTCTACACCTGCCCAAATCCAGGCTTTCCACCTATGGGGACAGTATTTACTATTGCTGAACCCAGGATTTAGTATACTATGGTTTTTCATTTGCACAAAGGATCCAGTTTAACCTTCTTCAGGAAACTTGAAATCCTGGCGGTTTAATCAACTGATTGTTTATGACATGCTTTTTAAGTGTAAGTTAAGAAGTTTGACTCCATAGCGCCAAAACAATTATAAGTATGCGTGCTCACAAAAAAAACAGCTGTTAGGAAACGGTGAAATTAAGGGGTCATTTCAGCGAGGTCAGGAAAGGCAATGCAGATCGGATGACATCCAAACAGGCAATGAACCTTCCAGCTCAATTCCCGCTTGACATCTAGGTGCACTGAATAATCTCACCGATGATTAGGTCCTAATTGCTCAATGAAAGAGGAAGCAACATCAGTAACTACGAGCAAGGGAGTGAGGAATATTTGATTTAGAACTAAGTCTTCTCGACAGAGCTTCCATGAAGGCAATGTCGCTAAAGTAAAGATGAACATGAGTCACATTTCACTGATGAACAAAGGCTCTGAAACTCAGCACAATGTAAAGTTTAACATTAAGGTGAAATTTTATGAAGACCAAGGACTTCATCTGTAACTACTATGGATTTCATAGCTCAACTGGTCCCTCAGGCACTGAATAGCTCAAAGAAACCAAGAAGTAAAGACATGTCTGTAGGTTGGCAAACCTATGTTTCAGATTAATTAGCAATGTGCGATTAATTCATTAAAAAAAAAGCCCTGTATTTGCCCAATGCATGAGCACTCTTCCATTCAATATCAGGTCCTGAAATTGGTAACGTGTTTCGCAAAATGTGGCCCCAAAGCTACAACACATGAGCTTCCTGCAGTTCCCTAACCATGCCCACCCAACCCTAGCAATTTGTGTTGACGAGACATTGATTCTCACATTGAACAATTCTTCAATGTCGCCCCTTCAATGTTTGTTTTCTGTATTCTCACTCGAATGGTAGCCGTGCAGCATACGAAAATCAACGGCAAGCAGTTTGAGCAGCAGACTTCTTCATACCTAGTATTTTGCATTAGGAACCATCATACGGTAATCTAGGTGAAAACACTGGAAAGAGCTATCTGCAGAATCATCTGATGTCACAGAGGAATGAATGCCGCTTTCTGTCCGCCTGTCAATCCCAACAGCCCAGGAAACCCTTCACATTTTTTCAAGAAGTTGTCAAAAGATAACGTCAGAGGCTCAGAAAATGTACATGGTACCAAAAGGCTGTTGGTGAGGAAGTTGGCAACCTGATAAAGGACGTTTTCTCAACCTACTTGGGTATTACCCAAATCAATGTGAAAAATCAATCAAAATCAATGTGAATATGTGCCAGTAACATACCAGCTTGCATAAACCTTACATCACCCCTCTATATCTCCCTCACCCCCCAAAGTTCCAGTTGGACCCGGTGATCATGGTCTAGGCATTGGCATTCATATCGAAGAGTGTAAAGCCCTTGTGGATCGAAGCTGCTCTTGCTCCAGAGATGGCGTTAAATCACAACTAAGTGGACGCCGCTCCCAACCTGGGCAAAAACTATTGCTGAGAAATTTAGATTTCCCTACATATGGGGCTGTTGCATCAAGTTATTGAACATATCACCAGCTCTGTGTGGACGGAAGTATGGTGCCGCTTTATTCACAGCCTGACCCCCACTTCCTTTTAAGAAAGGACCCAATCTGCTGGATCGCTGTGGTTAAGAGTGCTACTTTGGCTATACCACTGCATGGAAAGATTGGTTTCTTCAAGAATATTTCACTGCTTCATGCACAGACCTTGATACGAAGCGTCATTTCTTTTGTTGGTATCTGAAGTTACAGGCCTATAACTGAATGAGATACACAATGTAGGGTGGTTTCGAAAGAGGGGTAACAGATTTAGAGGTGGCAAACAGGATTTTTGTTCTATATTCTTCAAGCTACTGTAATAAATTAGGTATTTAGTTAATTCCATACTATGAGATACATACATCAACCCATTACATTACAGGTTAAACCTATGAGAAAAGAAAAACTATTTAAGTGGTAGTAAATAAAGCATCACACCAACAGCAGAGCTTCCTGTACCAATATAATAACATAAGGATGAGTCCCTCACCTAGGTGAATGAGGTTTCAACTGAATCGTAAGGAGGAGAGTTCCTAGGATTAGGCCTAATTGGAGACTGTTGGTCACAAACAAGCCTTAAACTATACAATCACACTTGTATTGTTATGAATTTGACCGATTTGAATTCCTCGCACCCCCTTATATTTTACAAGTATGTATGCACCACTGTCATGTTGGACCTAAAGAAGACTATCTTCTTCAGCAGATCCATAGCAGAGGTCTCTTTAAAATTGTTTAAGACCGACATTACCAAAAAGTACAGTAACAGCAGGTGGAATAAGCACCAACTGGGTTGGACCATGTGACCACCACCTCCAAGACGGAAACCAAGATGGGTGGATTGGGATCGGTTTGGACTGAAAGTGAACAAAGTTCTCTGATCACTCTGCAACAGGTGTGTATTCACAAAAGCCACTGAAACCATGATGCAAGCATGGAGCAGTCTTTATGGTGGATAAAAAGTCTGATTACTACTCCTTCCATTGGAAAAGGTTCGCCAGATCATTGGTCAGAATCAGCGCGACATTGAGATGTTTACTAAGAAGTTCTCAGAGGATGTTGTGCAAGTAGGGTAGAAAATGACGAAGCAGGTACAGAGAGACTGCAACCTGGATCACTATTTTTGTAAACTGTCTTGGCTACCCAGAGAGTCATGAGAAAATATTAATAGTAATCCCCTACGGTGAGCATCTGGATAGATTATTTTATTTGAGTTTGATATAGCACTGGATGTACCCAACGGTATCAGAGCCCTTTACATATTTTGAGAAGAAGTTTACAAGAAGTACATAATGAAGTCAATTTGGGTTTAAAACAGTCACACAGAAACAAAAAAAGTAAATGAAGTCCACAATATGGATACAGAAATATACAGTAATCCAGCATTTAGGTGGAGGTAAAGAGACATGCTAGAGTCTGCATAGTCAGTAAGATTAGGTGGTCTTTCAGACTGAAAATGTTTCAAAGGAGAGTTGAGTCTTAGGGAAACATATCAACTAGTGATTGTCGAAGTAGTTGAGAGGTGTGGTGCATCGGCCAGGGCAGCCGACTTCGGAGCACAGGGTTCACGGTTCGATCCCTGGCGGCAGCTCAGCACCATGTGACTCTGGGCAATAGCTCACTTAATTTCCACGACGGCCCCCAGCGCCTTGAGACCCGTAAGGGTGAGTAGCTGCGCTATATAAAAACGGACTTACATTTTTTTTTACATTTTAGTTGTTGAGGAGTAGATATTTGAGGTCCTGTTTGAAGCACGAAAAGGAGATGTTGCAGCATAGTTCCTTTGGGAGTGAGTTTCAAATCTTGGGGGCATTTTCAGAGAAGCAGCATGCCTGCGCTGATTTCTTTTTAATTTCAGGAGGAATGAGAAGAAGAGAGTTGGAGCTTCTCAGAGCCCGGCCTTTTCCTGCTCTCAGTTTAGTTTCTAGATATTTTGGTTTTTAGTATTTATGGCTTTATGGGTGATAGACTCATATACGCATCTTCCTTCAATGGGAAACCAGGCGAGACTTTAGGGCAGGTGTGATGTGATCAAACCATTTGATTCCTGTGATGAGCATGGCAACCTCACTGAGAAATGTTCTTAGGGGCGCAAGGTGGAGTTTAGGAGATCCGGTCAGGATGGCATTGCCGTAGTAGAGTTTCGAGAGGACTAGGTATTGTACTACCGTATTAAGATTGTCAGGGGGAAGAAATGGTTTGATTTTTTTTAGATGTTTTAATGTGAGGAGCACTCTTTTGGCTGCATTTTTGATGTGTTCCTTCATTGATACGTTTATGTCTAGTGTGGTACCCAAGGACTTAACGGAGTATGACAGTGGCAGGGCAGTTTAGTGGGTCCAATTGTTGGAGCCATTCTTGGATGGGTAGAAGATTGTTTTTATGCGAGAGGAGTAGTAGATCAGTCTTACTGGGATTCAGCTTAAGGTAGTTCGTGTTTTGCCAATTTTGTATCTTAATTAGTGTAGTAATAAGATGTCCGATGTCGCTGGGTGATCTTAGTCTGTAGTAAACTTGCGTGTCATTGGCACATAGGTGATACTTGATCCCAGCTTGGTTCAGGATAATTGTGAGAGGTTCCAAGAAAAGGGTGAATAGGCCTGGAGAGAAGATGGATCCTTGGTGTGGGCTTCAAGAGACAGGTATTGATTTTTATCTGTTGTGAGCGATGTTAAAGACAGGACGTGAACCATCTCGAGACTGTGCCTTTGATACCAATGCCGTTCGAGTGTCTCATAGCGGTGTGTGGTGAACTGTATCAAATGCCACCGATAGGTAGAGTATGATTAGGAGGCAGGTGTCACCTTCATCTAGGGAATAGTTAGTCATCTGTTATATTGAGCATTGCAGTTTCTGTGCTACAACCTTTCCTGGATCCTGATTGTGTCGTGAAGGTTGAATTCTTCCATGTGTTGGTGGAGCTGTAGTAGGACACACTTTTTCAATGTTTTAGCTAGGAAAGGAAGATTGGTGATAGGTCTGAGGTTGTTTAGGTCCGCCCCAGACTTTTTTAGAATGGGGTAACTTGGAGGGAGTCTGGTACGCGGCCTGAAGAGGCGCTGATTTTAGTCCAGAACGGGGAGATTATGTGGTTGAGGTTTTGTACAAGTGTCGGAGAGAGGGGGATCAGTGATGTGGGATTCAGGTTTCAAGTAATTATTTTAAATATTTCTCCTGTTACAGTTTTCAAGTCTGTCCAATTAGCACTGTTTTTCAGTTGAAGGAGTTTATTGCTTTCTATAGATTGATTTTTGGTCTTTAGTTAAGTCTTGGGAGGGAATTTCCATATTGACTTGTGTGTCAGTGGAGCCAGCGGATTGGGATTTCAGACTATTGTCAAGGGTCAGAGATCGTTCCATTTCTACAACTTTGTTAGAAGTTAGGTATTTCTTCACAGTGTTCATTTGTGATTGTTTCCTGTTGGGAGGTAAGCGTAGATGGTTTGATTATGTTGAAGAGCTCCCTCAGTCGGTTCTTCGCATGGTCAAGTTGATTATGGAAGAAAGAGGCTTTTTACCTGAAAATGTGTTTTTTGTAGGAGAGCCGTTCAGATCTTAGGAGTGAGGTGTGCCAGTGAGGGGAGGAGGCTACATAACCTTTTGGTTTGTCCAAGTGGTCTTCTTTTGCTGTTAAGGTCTGAGCTGAACTAGGATCTGGATTTGATTTTTCTCTATATTTTTGGTTTGAGTGGTGCGACCTGGTCAAAAACATCTGTCACTGATGAGCTACAGTGGGAGGTGAGGTCAGTAACGTTGTGAAGGAGGGGTAGAGAATGTAACTGAGTGCAGATACTGGACTCAAGTTCCATAAGTGTGATATACTTGAGGTTCCGAGCCCAGTGCATAGTTTTGTTGGTTGGTGCTGTGTGGTGTGATTTGAGACTGAACAGTATTTGATGGCGATCAGACCAGTCGATGGACAAGATGGAGTGAAGGGAGAAAAGTTAACTTCGTAATAATTGCGTCGAGTTGAGCCTTTGTGGGTCTGGTTGCTATAGAGTTGCTTGGGTCGTTTATTTCCAGTGGGATATTTAGGTTATGGATTATGGCATCTTCAGGGTTGGTCAAAATAACCCAGGAGCACGCCGCTTGAGTCAGTTAGTGAGACTCGAGTAATTGGGTCAGTTAGTTCCTCGGCGAAGAGTGTGCGATCACCAGGAGGGTGATAAATGGTGTGAAGCTTGGTGCAGGTGGTGCCTTTAGCTTTGATTTCTACTCTGAGATATTCGAAGGTCAAGAATTTTGTGGTTTCTATGTGATTAAGTTGGGTTTACTCTTTGTGGATGATCGCAATCCCACCCCCTATTTGCCCCCAGTCTATCCCTTCGGATGATGGATTAGCCAGGAGGAGTAAGCAAGTCTAGTGTCAAGGCGGAGTGCTGGTTAAGCCAGATTTCTGTGGGGAATACAATGCCAATTTCTTCCGCAATAATGGTCTCAGCAATTTTCCGTGGCATGTTTTACTGCAGATCTGCAGCTTAGTAGCATACAGGTTAGTGAGCTATGGTTCTTACTGGTAGAGTAGTGTTTTGATGGTGGTGTACTGAGCGGGTGGTCTAGGCGTTTTAAGTCGGGGAATTCAATTTGTGCCACTAATTACTGGGATTGTGGAATTAGGCTTGGTATATCCAGCAGGATGGATGCAACTTGTAGATATAGAAAGCACAAGCAGTCATTCTCAACTGCTGCCAGGCTAGAGCCATTATCTTGAACGTCTGGTTGTGCATGGAAGAAACTAGTTAGGGAGACTGTCACAAATGCCATGGCTGTCGCTTTTTAAAATAAAAAAGGGGGGGGATTAAAAGCCTTGTCCATTCTCATTAGGCAGACATGCTCTTTGGTCCTTAACAGGGGTTTGTGAATGGCGCAGACATTATGAGAAACAGAGGAAAAGGTGACTGGATTTTATACAGAATAGCTATTTCCTACTACAGATAGTATCTAGACATTACTGGTGCTCTGTGGCCAGTTATGGCTGTGGAAATGTCATTCTCAAGGTAGGCTTCAGAGACGTATGCGGCGCATCAAAGTGGGACACCATATGCGTTCAGCCACAATTCTTTACCCCAAGACAATGCACAATTTGGTAGAGATCTTTCAAGAAACATGACTGCACCGAACATTAGCTGCACGAAGCTAGTTTTCTTATTGTCCATTTCTTTAATGTTCTAGAATTTACCAAGAGGATGGGGAGAGATGACAGCAGCTTGTGGCAGTACGATTACATTTCCTTTCTAGACACAAATATGCTTAGTCTACAAGGGTATCCCTCACTGCAAACAACCTCCTGCCAAATCCCTTTTCTCTGGTCAAAGCCACAGAGTCTTAAAGCAGAAAATAGCAATGGTGAGCACTCACAATGATGCAAGTTTGCATTTCCATGTGTAGGTCCAAATGCATATGCTGTACACAACATGCAAAGGACAAAATGAACTACTTCGACAAAACAGAGTACAGTACGGTCCTTAGATGACTGGTTTCCTACAGGTCAGAAATAGGAAAGCTTGTAGAGACTAAGGGGAATGGAGTGACCATAAAAGGTAACTTTGGTCAGGAGACTTATCCAACCCATAACATTCTACAACAGTGTCCAGTTCAGAGGTGTACTCTATTTCTTAGGACCATATTTAACTCTAGGAATAGGACAGAAACAGTACTGAAGAGTCACCACTCTTTCTGGTGAAAGAAACCTTCCCCACTGAAAGCTTAGTCGGTCCAAGGCTAAGCTCTGTCCAATTAATTGTGACTGTACAGTTCTGAGGGGAACTAGTCCTGGTAAATTATTAACCATCATTTTGAAAATGGATATTTCATGAACTCTGATCTTGATCGGTAAAAACTATAATCGCTGAAGGATAAAACTTAGCATACACACAGCCAGGGTCGTTAGAATGAGAATATAATTGTGGGGCATATACTGTGAACATAAGTGTGTACCTTCAGCGCAAACAAGTATAAAATCTACTAATAACAAACAGCGCAGTGATTACCTTTTGAGGGTGGCACACACATCTAATGATGAGGCATTCTAATCAGGAGCCATGATCTATAATCTTGGAAACCCGACACATGGTAGGATACGATGTAGTTTACATTCACTAATTTGCCATGGTATGGGCAAGTGGGTCATCTTGTTAAATGTTTAATGGGTCATGCTTTTGAAATACTTGTACAGCTGATAAGTATATATATATTAAATATTGTTAAATGCTTTCCTTCAGTGCTTGTTTTAATTTAAGAAGGATGAGCATTAGGCCTGGAAAGGCATAAGCGCTGCACTTTGTTCTCATTACTTCATGCATACTATGTGACTATCTCTGGAAGTGCGATGAATAAATACAAATCTACTTTCTCATTAGCTAATGGACATCCCATAATCCAGTAGAAACTAGTTCATAAGTGTTTCCTGTGCACCAGTAGATAAAGCCCTCAAACCTGGAGAGCTATTGTATGCGGGTCTGGTTACATTTCTAGAGCTCGACAAAGAATATCATTTTAGCCTCCTCTATTGGCCTTTAATAAAATGCTCATGCTTGTTTCCAATAAATGCCTATGCTTTGTTAACTAATACAACAACTGCCTGCCATATGTTAAAATTAAGTAGAACAATTTCTAACCCAACTACATATATGTGGTAGTCATTTATTTTTCAGACCAAAGTGGGGAGCCCCACTCATGCAAAAGGAAAGATTTACTTTCAGTGGGAAGTCTATCACTGAAGAGAGACTACGAATAGTCAAATGACTAACCACATTCCTGCCACACCCAGCGATAGATTAACGAGTAACTGGATGCCAGAGTGTTTTTAATGTATTCCATGGGAAAAAATGAGGAGGTTTGAGGCCATAACCTTCAAAGATATTCACTCAGCGAGGCCAGCAAGCAGACAAGTTCCACAGTAAACGATAAGAATGAACACAATACAGTCATTACAGGGATACATGCTAATGCATCGTGTGACTCTTTACCGAAGTCGAAAGGAACATTAATGTAGTGCAAGACACAAGTAAAAACTACGCCAACATATGTATTATAAATCAAATACATGTTGGCGTGGTTTTTACTGGTGTTTAATTATCAATTTATGATACATTGATACTAGTATGAAATACTACACTGTATTTTCTTACCCCTCACAGGTTACAAGGAAAGCTGCATTTCTCCATAGTTGCTGATTTCAATAGAGGTTTGAAATTGTGACATCACAGTGCAAGTGTGAAAAATCCAGCAGATCTGAAGGCCTCAATTAGATCCAGTCAAGCATATTTATTATTCCTCACATTTTCAAAATCTAATTTTCAAGAAGCAATGAATTATTAAGCAAGGTTTCTGCTGAAGCCGCCTTCTGATTAAACATCGGCAGAAATAGGCATCTGATCTAGAATATCAAATGAAAATTATTCCCGTACCTAAATTAAAGTGTCAGCATTCGAATTGGCCAAACGTGCAAGAATACTTTTAAAAGGCGCTTTAGGTAAACTGTTTAAAACAAGAAAATGGCAACAATGTTTACTAATGGGAATTTAGGCATTTAATTGCCATCCCGTGCCCCCAAATGTTCACCTTTATCACACAGACAGTGATTTAATACGTACCGCATTGCTCTCAGTGCAATTTTGTATGCCAATTCAGCATCATGAGGTAGGAGAGAGGTAAAGAGATACTTGGCAAATGTGTGCATTGGAACACTCTCTCGATGGATGATTTCGCCCAAGCCACTGTATGGGCCGGCTGTGGAAAAGAAAAAGCAATGTAAAAATTTACAGTGCAAGTCAGAGTTGAGAAAAAAAAAAAGACCATGTGGGCCAACAGAAGTGGCACCAAGGAGAACTACCAAGATCATTTCATACAATTATTAGCTAAACAGAATTGGTAAATTCACGTAGAGAGGATCTTCAACTTTGAATGACGAGGAAGGGCACTTACAACTTTTAGTGACTTTGGCAAAACATCCAAGTTTATTTTTCTCAAATCAGGGTAGTGATGAAGACACAGCTCTTGAATTAGGCTTCCAATGCATTTAGAGCATCCTTCCATTGTGCATCCACTCAGGACTCTTACTAACACTACCAAACATCAAGAAAAGAGCCACAATAGGTAATATTTTGCCATATTGCCAATGCCCAGATGAGATGTGGAATGATTACATCAGGAACAGCTCCTCCGCTAAGGCGGTGAAGCATCGCTCCACTGCTATGCAGCAGTGCAAATAAAGGAAAAATAAAATGATGACATTTTACTTTTTCCTGCTGCGGCAGCTTTGTGGGGTCGGGCTGCTCTGCTCACGGAGCAGGGGGAGGAGTGGTGGGCACGCTGAAAAGTGCGAATTAATGTTTGGCCGGCCAAACATTCATGAGCACTTTCCATGTTCTCCACCCAGGCTGCATTACAGCCTGGGTGGAAAACATGCCCTAGGCTTCCAGTTACCATCTGAGCACCGAGCCACGGCACTCAGACCAATCACAACGCTGTATTGCAGCGTTGTGATTAGCTTAGGGGAGCCTGGGTGCTTCCAGTTCCGGCCGATGAGGAGAGCGCGGCAATGAGGTGTTTTTTTTTTTTTTTAAACACCAATTCCTCCCCCAAACCCCCCACGATCCGTAACGGCCGCCCCTGTATTACATGTACCCATTACCCTTTCCTCCTCTGGTGTATCTCAAACTCACTTACCAATCCCCAGCCTAGTGCTGCTCAGCAGTGATAGGAATGACCATCAGCCAACTGTGACTCTATAAACTCGTTCGACATTGGCCTGCTAAAAACATCACCTGCCCCCAGGTGGTCAAAACTGTAGCTGGAAACAAACCCTAAGATTCAATCTGCCCTTGTGCTAAAATCACTGCTCTCACTTCAGTGAGAGCCAAGATCAATAGCTACTGCTTCGTGCACAAAGGCTTTATAGAAAGACCAAGCAGCAAAAATGTACTATTAATTTGGAAGTTCTATGTGCAGAAAACATTACTATAAGTGCACAGCATACACAGCAGTTTGAAAATAGACCCTTTTCAATATGGACCACAGCTACAGAACATAAGGAATCTCCTTGATTTTAGGAAAAAGCACAAACCTGTTCTGAAACACAGAAAAAACCTTTCCTTCAGCCCAGGGGCAACTGACTTTACAGAGCATCGCTAGTAAATCATATGCTTCCCTCCTTTAGGATCAACAGAGAACCTTAGGTTTACTGAACAAATAAACACTAGGTTTATTCATCTTGTGTGATTCTGTAAACTGTACTAGTCATGGGGTTCCCCGCCTAAGTTTTGTGAGAATATCAAAATGTCAATTTTTAGTATTTGATATTACGTTGTTTATTAAACAGAAACACTCCTATTCTTTCTTACTATCAAGTTTCCACCGAAGCAGTACGGTCCCATATTTTTGAAGATGCGTCATGGTCACTTCTCAGGCTATCCTTTGGAATGTAAGATTAGGATCAAATTTTGTCGGTAGATTTGCACCAAGTGTTCGACTGTGTTAAAACAAGCAAACCTTAAAACAGACGAGTACCAGAATTATTTGGAATTAAGCGACAAATATGGACATTTACCAAGAGACAAATTCATTTCTTTAGACACCGGTTATTCATGAGAATTTGGGGGTCAAAGGGCTGATGGACTGTACATCATTAGAGAAGTGCCACTAAAGAACCTTCTTTGTCAGCATAGGGATCCTGTTAAACTAAAGTCCTGAGGTCAAATATGTTTTGATTTGAACTAGATTTTAAAAGTGCTCAGTATGCTGCCTTGTACTGCTGCATTCATTTAAAGCGGTTTAGGACACTGCTACTTGAAAAACTAGAAAGGAAGACGGTCCTGATATTTTCCATTAACAGTGCACTCAGCTATTTCTGGTAAACAGCCTGAGCCCCGAGCTGGGATGTAGCTATCGCTTCCAACTGTATGAGCCGCCCCCTTTGACCAGTGTTTCTATTGCCATGCCAGCTTACTATAGTTAAAGATTTACATCCAATTAAGAACCCAGAAATATTTGTAGTAGCAAGTCAGAATGAACAGCACCATAGGTAAACTCTAGACAATTAAGAGGTGGATCGAACCAGGTGCGACAATAGAGACACCTAACAAAATGTTATAATACAATACCACAAAATAGAACACCAACATTGACAAGGCTAATAGTGCTCTTCTTTTTTAAAGAACACATTCATGAGTCCTTGAAAAGAGGAATTGGTGCTTGCCGATGCAGGCTGCGGTATGTAAAGATGTCACTAGAGGTCCCTCGACCTCTTTGCTGTGGCAGGCTGCAGTACCTTAGGTTGCTGATAGTGGTCTCCGCAGTTAGAACCAAGCCCTTTCTGTAGCAGACAGCAGTACTTTAAGCCAGTGCTCGAGGTTCCTCCAGTCAGAGAAATGCTTGCTATAGAAGGTTGCAGCACTGTATTCCAAGGTGGTTTCAACAAACTTGCATATGCACTGCTTCAAGTTTAATATATTTGTTTTGTAAGGCCTAAATAAATATCCCAATGCCGGGGAGTGCACCTCCTATGAGTTTGAGAGTCACCCTAATATTTATAGAAGGCACCTAGCTAGGGTGAAGATATTTTGAGAAGCAAAGATCGGGACAGACCAGACAAAAGTAGGACTACTAAAGCCTTTAGTCTCACAACTACATCTGTCCTGTCCCGGTTTTTGCGGGGCCTTGCAAATATGGGCCAATGGGCCCATGTTTTTATATATATATATATATATATATATATATATATATATATATATATATATATATATACATATACACATATACACACACGCATATACACACATACACATACACATATATACATACACATATATACACACACACACACACACACACACACACACGCACACACACACACACTAGGCGTCTTGTAAAATGTATGCATTTACCGTGTGTAAATGTAGTTTTGTAAATGTGTTCTATATATTTTACCTACTGGCAGTCGCCAGTAGGTAGTTATATTTAGGACCTAGTTTCCATACAGAGAGTGCTTTTTCTTTTGCCAATAACTTTAGTGCAGTTTGATGAATCCTCATGAAAATTTTTCAAAACTAAATAGATGCTCACTTCAGCTGCTGTCTGGAAAGTTTCGGGGTGATTCGACAAGCAGGGGCGGAAAAAAAAAAAGGGGGGGTTCCAAACAAGTGTTTTCCACAGTTTAATTCCCATAGGGACTTTAAACGACTACAGCCCAAACCGCTGGACAGAATTACACCAAATTTGGCAGAAAGGAAGGTCTTGGTTGAGAGTAGTGCATTTTGGTAGTTTGATGTAAATCCGTTCAGTAGTTTGAGAAGTTAACTGCAATCCAAATTTGTGTATTGGGGGAGCAGATACTCAGCGGAACCAACAGTCTCCGTGCTGTAATCTGATTAGCAGCCAACACTTCAACTAGGAAGTGTTCACAGCTTTAGCAGAGTCCCACAAAAAAGAAAAAAAAAAATATATATATATATATATATATATATCCAAATGCAGTTGCTCCCAACAATGAAGGTGCCACACACAGTCGTTTAACAATCCTTTTATTGCAGGGCTCGCAGGGCACATGACATCACAAGTTCCAGCTTGGAATTAGCCAAAAGTTCCAAACGCGTTTCGGGTGAGCTTCCACCCTTTGTCAATGGTTATGGCTTTCACGGAGATGAGGCAGCAATGATTCACATCGCACCCGCGATGATTTTGTAGTCCCGCCCATGAGGGCGTGTGCAACTATGCATCATGGTTATAGTAGTTAAAATTACTCCACAGTGGATGCCGCAATATTCTCCATATTATTCAAGTAAGTTACCTCAGTGGGTTGCTGGCAACACGCAAGGTCATGGCTCTGCCTACTTCAGATCATGCAAAACGGATACGACGTTCCTGATGCACCTTGTTAATCACGGCGCAGGACCCGCACTGTCAGCGGTGGGGCGCCTTCGCGACCAGAGCAGGCCGCTAACACATCCAAATGCAGTTGCTCCCAACAATGAAGGTGCCACACACAGTCGTTTAACAATCCTTTTATTGCAGGGCTCGCAGGGCACATGACATCACAAGTTCCAGCTTGGAATTAGCCAAAAGTTCCAAACGCGTTTCGGGTGAGCTTCCACCCTTTGTCAATGGTTATGGCTTTCACGGAGATGAGGCAGCAATGATTCACATCGCACTCGCGATGATTTTGTAGTCCCGCCCATGAGGTACTACAAAATTCCAATAATTCCAAGCTGGAACTTGTGATGTCATGTGCCCTGCGAGCCCTGCAATAAATAAATAAATAAATATATATATATATATATATATATATTTTTCACCAAAAAAAACGCTGCACTCTTCCAGGGGTTTATTTTAACGGTTTATTGTGCCATGGAACTTCTCCTTCCCTCACCAACGCGTTTCGACCAGCAGGTCTTGATCACGGTGCAACAATTGGTCCCTCTACCATTTCTAATATTTATACCTCTTGCCCAGCTAGCATATTAGGTGCATTCTGGGTCAGGTAGTTTTTATTATTTTACAAAAAACACCCAAAATCGTGTGAAAGCAAAAAGTGCGACTAAAATAAAACTATTATTAACACCATTTTGTCATTATAGGGGGTAATAATCATTTGGAGTGAGACACAGTTGATATTGTATCCATTGGCATTTCAAAGTTTATAACTCACACAATCACAGTCTCAGTGACATATTACATCTCACATTCCAAGTGAGTTGGGGAATTAAGTCCGATCTATATATTTGAGTATCTGGATATATGTCTCATATTCCATTCGGCTAAGTGCCATTAACTCAATTCCTCCAGCATTTCTTTATAAGTATGGATCTCAGTGCCCAATTAATTACTTTATGCCGCTTAGTTGTCTAAATCTTGGTCACTCCATTTTCATCTCCTCCCCAATTGGACTCTGTACTTGCTTGTCATTACTTTGTTACATTTCATATGTTTTCTTTTTTCTTTTTAATTTCGCTGTTAAGTTCATTTACTTTCATGTCAAATTCTTTTACAAATGTATATACATCTCCTCATCCCCATTAAGACCCGTTGGATGTTTTGTCTTGAATCTTATGATCAATCGTGACTCTAGTCGTCTCAGCTTTAGGTTCTATTCCTCCTCTTTCATGTACCGGTATGGTAGCAAGGCCTGAGTAAGTTATATCTTTCCACGATTTTCCTTTGTGGGTGAGCATATGTTTAGATATAGCATACGTCGTGTCTTTATTCTGGATCGCCCTTGTATGCTCTAGAATTCTTTTTTTCAAGGGACAGATGGTACTTCCAATATAACGTTTCCCACAGTAACATTCCAGAAGATATACTTTGCTGAATCCTTTCTTAAGTTCCTGTAGCCACGTATTGGGTCGTTTGATTTCAAAGTGACTTTTGACCAGTCTATCTGACAATGACGGAGCTTTTCTGTATGATATCTGAGGGTAATTTCCAACTTTCTTACCAATGTCTGGGACCCAGACATTGGTAAGAAAGGATTCAGCAAATGTAGTCATTGCAAGGCCTGCAAGATTGGAAGGACAATGAAAGCAATCGTTGATCCACAAGGCAAGATCTTCAAAATAAATGATCTGATAACATGCAACACAACGTACGTAGTATATCTTCTGGAATGTTACTGTGGGAAACGTTATATTGGAAGTACCATCTGTCCCTTGAAAAAAGAATTCTAGAGCATACAAGGGCGATCCAGAATAAAGACACGACGTATGCTATATCTAAACATATGCTCACCCACAAAGGAAAATCGTGGAAAGATATAACTTACTCAGGCCTTGCTACCATACCGGTACATGAAAGAGGAGGGAATAGAACCCTAAAGCTGAGACGACTAGAGTCACGATTGATCATAAGATTCAAGACAAAACATCCAACGGGTCTTAATGGGGATGAGGAGATGTATATACATTTGTAAAAGAATTTGACATGAAAGTAAATGAACTTAACAGCGAAATTAAAAAGAAAAGAAAAACATATGAAATGTAACAAAGTAATGACAAGCAAGTACAGAGTCCAATTGGGGAGGAGATGAAAATGGAGTGACCAAGATTTAGACAACTAAGCGGCATAAAGTAATTAATTGGGCACTGAGATCCATACTTATAAAGAAATGCTGGAGGAATTGAGTTAATGGCACTTAGCCGAATGGAATATGAGACATATATCCAGATACTCAAATATATAGATCGGACTTAATTCCCCAACTCACTTGGAATGTGAGATGTAATATGTCACTGAGACTGTGATTGTGTGAGTTATAAACTTTGAAATGCCAATGGATACAATATCAACTGTGTCTCACTCCAAATGATTATTACCCCTATAATGACAAAATGGTGTTAATAATAGTTTTATTTTAGTCGCACTTTTGCTTTCACACGATTTTGGGTGTTTTTTGTAAAATAATAAAAACTACCTGACCCAGAATGCACCTAATATGCTAGCTGGGCAAGAGGTATAAATATTAGAAATGGTAGAGGGACCAATTGTTGCACCGTGATCAAGACCTGCTGGTCGAAACGCGTTGGTGAGGGAAGGAGAAGTTCCATGGCACAATAAACCGTTAAAATAAACCCCTGGAAGAGTGCAGCGTTTTTTTTGGTGAAAAATATTAATTCGAGGCGAGTCCGGCCTTGCAGCGCGCACCGGCTGTGTGACAGTGCGCCCTTCGTGTGGACAAATTTGGTGGATAAATATATATATATATATATATATATATATATATAAATAACCAAAAATACCCTGACCCCCTAGATGTGGTTGGGGGGGGGTCACAGAGGAACCCCGCTGGGGTTTAAAACCATTTTCTTTTTTAATTTTACTGCGCAATCGTGGGCGGATCCACAGATTCACAGCAGAATGTTAAAAAAAAAAAAAAAAAAAAAACACGCTCTACAGCGCTTGTTTTGAAATGAGCCCCTGGGTGGGCAAGGTCTTGAAGGCATTTTAAAACAAAAGGAGGGGGCGCACGTGCCCCCCTTCCTAAAGCTCTTAGGTGGAGAAAACCACTTCCCAGGGCTTAATTTACATAATGGAGGGGGGCTGCGTGAACCCTCCCCCCCCCGACTTGGGCTTATTAAAAGCCACGGGGACCACAACCCCCCCGGGGCTAAATATAAAAAGGAATTTGGGAGGGGTGCCCCACCTCCCAGGCCATATACAGCCGTCCTCCTGGAGCCAATAATGGCCTTGGGGACTGCCACCCCCCAGGACCAGCTTGAGCTATGTCCCGGGGTGCCCACCCCCAGGACATAGCTGTTTCCTATGACAAACACGAACTCCACTCTCAGCAAGCGAGAGCTATGAAACCGCTCTCGCTTGCTGAGTGTGGATGCTGTCAAGCGGGTAGGAAAACAGATGACCGGATTGGTCTCACAGACACGGAGCTACCCGTTTAGCAGCTCCCCGTCTGTGGGAGTAATGCCAGCTTAAGCAGGAGGCAGGGAGCTGGATGGGACTGCAGGGGCTTTGCTGCTCTCCCCGCAGTCCCAGAGGGAAAAGAGGAGAAAAAGGCAAAATAAAGGTCAGAAATTAGCAGAAAGAGGCAAAATAGAGATCAGAAACAGGCAGCAAGACGCAAAATAAATGTGAGAAACTAGCAGAAATGGGCAAAATACAGGTCAGAAGTGAGCTGAAAAGAGGCGGAAAACAAGTAACACCCACTCAGGCGCTCATGCTCCCCACCCACAGAACTACTGAGATACTCTCAGTCACTCACAGACCCGTTTACTCATGCACCCACTCACAGACACAGCCAGACACTTGTGCACCAAGTTACAGAATCCCTCATACTCTCACCCCCAGTCACAGATCTACTCAGACCCCCCCCGAGACTCACACCCACTCACACTCATAGACCCACTTACATCCCCACTCATACTCTCACACCCACTTACAAACCTACTCGGACACTCATACACCACCCACTGAGACACTCAAGCATTCACACTCAGTGTCAAAGGTTACTAGTTACAGTTAGAAAATACAATTAAAAAACCTTACAAATTCACTTAATAAACCAAAGGTTAGAGGGACGTTCTAGTTAAGCTCCGATTTCACTTGTACAAACCAGTGAAATTCAGCAGTTATGGTTACCTGAGCTAACTAACTTACACCCCCACAATGCACTGCTTAGGACCTCGCATATTACATCACTCATGACATGGTCAGTGACATCACTGATCTATGATTCAGTAAGCGGGTGTGTAAGTACTGGTATGGGTCTGTGAATGGGTTTGTGAATGTTTGAGTGAGAGTATGAAAGGTTCTATGGGGATGTGAGTGGGTGTGTCAGTGATTCTGTGGATGATATCATCAATGGTCATTTGAGATGTCAGTGATGTCACTGACCAGGTCATGAGTGATTTAATATGCAAGATCATAAGCCGTGCATTGCAGGGGGCAGAGTTGTAGTTAACTCAGCTAACTAATTGATGAATTTCACTGATTTTGTCCAAGTGAAACCTGAGCCCAACTAGAACGTCTCTGTAACCTGGACATGTATTTAAAATTAGGAAAAGCTTCAGGACACCGGAACAGTTCTCTGAAAATCGAGACTGTCCGGGGTAATCCGGGAGATCTAGTCATCCTACACCTAGCACTTGTATATACAAAATACCTGCATGCTACAAAAGAACAGCTTTTTAGTGGTTTACGTGTGGCAGCGGTTACTCGCGAGACGGGAGCAATGAGCAGGAGAATGGAGAGACCTGGGCAAGGAGAGTAACAGAGAGGCAGGCAATGAACAGGGCTAAGAGTAATAAGGAGCGAGAGGACACAGCGCATTGGCTCAGAATAGCAATGGTGGGGTTGAGGAAGAGGATTAATTGAAAAGGGTGAGGAGAGTGAAAATATGTGATGGAGGAGGGATGTGAACGGGGGGCGAAGGCAGCTATGATAGGGAGGAAGGTTGCAGATGAATAGGGGTATAAAAAGGTGTGTGGAGCAATGACATCCCGCCGTCACAAGCCCTGTGCGACTCCCTCGCCACCTTCTTCCACCGCAAGATAGCAGACATCCACGACAGCTTCAACACCCAGACAGACCCAACAGACAGCAACACAACAGACCCTCCGCACACCATCGACCACAACCCCCTGCTAGCCTGGGCCAGCGTGAGCATCGATGACACCATCAAGACCATGAGCACAATCCACTCCGGCTCTCCGTCAGATCCCTTCCCGCACCATGTCTACAACAAAGCAAGCAGCTCCATCGCACCCCACCTGCGCAACGTCATCAACCTCTCCCTCGAGACCGCGACCTTCTCAGAGAGCTGGAAACACGTAGAGATCAACGCCCTACTGAAAAAACCCAAGGCTGACCCAAGAGACCTCAAGAACTTCCGGCCCATCTCTCTGCTCCCCTTCCCAGCCAAGGTCATCGAGAAAATCGTCAGACAGCTAACCCAATACCTCAAAGAAAACAGAATCCTGGACCCTTCCCAGTCAGGGTTCCGCAGCAACCACAGCACCGAGACCGCCCTCATCGCCGCCACCGATGACATCAGGACCCTGCTGGACAACGGCGAGACCGCAGCACTCATCCTCCTAGACCTCTCCGCCGCCTTCGACACCGTCTGCCACCGCACACTACGTGCACGCCTCAGGGATCCGAGACAAGGCTCTGGAATGGACCACCTCCTTCCTCTCCGGCAGAACCCAGAGCGTCCGCCTCCCCCCATTCCGGTCCGAAGCCTCCGAGATCATCTGCGGCGTACCCCAGGGATCCTCCCTCAGCCCGACACTGTTCAACATTTACATGGCCCCGCTCGCACACGTCGCCCGACAGCACGACCTCAACATAATCGCCTACGCCGACGACACTCAACTGATCCTCTCCCTCAACAAGGACCCCATCACCGCCAAAGCCAACCTCCACGAAGGAATGAAGTCCGTCGCCGACTGGATGAAGACCAGCCGTCTGAAGCTGAACTCTGACAAGACGGAGGTCCTCATCCTCGGCTCCAACCCTTCAGCCTGGGACGACTCCTGGTGGCCGACGGCACTGGGAGCAGCCCCGACACCCACCGACCACGCACGCAACCTGGGAATCATCCTCGACTCAACGCTCTCAATGACCAAGCAGGTCAACGCCGTCTCCTCCTCCTGCTTCAACACCCTCCGCATGCTCCGCAAGATCTACAGATGGATCCCGACAGATACAAGAAAGACAGTCACCCAGGCCCTCGTCAGCAGCAGACTACTACGGAAACGCCCTCTACGCGGGAGCCCCGACCAAGCTCAAATGACTACAACGCATCCAAAACGCCTCGGCACGACTGATCCTCGACGTACCACGCCACGGCCACATCACCCCCCACCTGAGGGACCTGCACTGGCTCCCCGTCAGCAAGAGGATATCCTTCAAGCTCCTCATCCACGCCCACAAGGCACTCCACAAGACCGGCCCAGCCTACCTCAACAGACGGCTCTCCTTCTACACCCCCAACCGCCAGCTACGCTCCGCCGACCTCTCACTCGCCACCGTCCCGCGCATCCGAACAACCACCGGCGGGAGATCCTTCTCCCACCTCGCCGCCAAGACATGGAACACCCTCCCACTGAGCCTACGACAGACCCAAGACCTGCTGACCTTCAGGAGGATGCTCAAGACCTGGATGTTCGATCAGTAGCGCCCCCCCAGCGCCATGAGACCCTCGCGGGTATGTAGTGCGCTTTACAAATGACTGATTGATTGAATGTCGGGAGAGAGAGAAGGGGTGTGAAGAGGTGCAGAAAAGTGAGGAAAGGAGTGAGGACAGGACGTTTGACAGATCATGAAAGGGAGACTTCAACATAAATTTGCATCGTCACTTTAACAACTCTAATAAGGTTTGCTTGTATCCCCTAAATATATTCTCATGCAGGGTTATTAAGGAGATAGCCATCACGACTCTGGATATAACGCCTTTATGTGCTGATGGAAGTCACCCCAACGTTGAAAGCTATGATCAGTCATTTGTATGTAGATGTGAAAAAACAGCTTTAAGCTGTTTTCTAGACACAGTTATGAAAATGAAGAGTGCCACAGTGTGTAGTGCCAAGAACGATCAAACCGACTTGGTGATGGAAGCAGTGATGTAAAAGTCGCTAGGGATGCTGGCACTGCAATTTCACTGAAGGAGGAGAACAGCTAACAACAATTCGAACGTGGGAAGAAACATCTGGACTGCGGGCAGTGCGATGTGAAAGCATGGAAACATGCCAAAGAAGGAAACTAAACAGGAATAGACAGATCTCAGTGAAGCAGCAAGAAATAAAACCTTGGGATCATGCGATGCAGAGAGCTGTGAATGTGGGAGAGGGATGCAAAGAGGGAAAATTAAGACTGAAAGCAATGAAGCACTTCTTGAAGCCCATCAACAAAATCTGACAAGAACAGTAATGAGACCATGCAATCCTCTATCAAATGCCATGGGTTTGGACAGTTCACTCACCCATTGGCTGTTGTGCATCTATCAAGAAGGCTGGCCCTAAGCCCACTCTTCGCACTACTACCTATATGTATGCACGCTGTAAAGTATGGTTAACAAGAGGTCACACAACAGCTAAGGCAGTCTGTAGCGAGAACTCAAATGTAAGTACAACAATTTTATGATACTTTCTTTAAAAAAGGGTGATGGCTTACTAATGAAAAAGAAAACAGAATGAACAGAGTTGCCCATTCATCAAATGGTGTTTCAGCCCAACTGTGGTAATATGGAAGTTATTTTGGTAATATGGAATTTATTTTGGTAATTTACTTATCAATCAACTTTTGAACATTAAAAATACCAAACGTTGAGCATACTTTGTAGATGACAGACTGATTGATAAGGCCAAAAAGGTATTCAAGCAATCAGAATTTCTAAATCGCAGCTAATCACCCGAAGAGGTAACCAAGCACTTGCAGGCCCCAGAGGCTTATTCGAACAGGCAGGTCTTGAAGGCCAGTCAGAATTCCAGAAGTGAGGTGATGGTCCGGAGGTGCGTGGGTAGGCTGTTCGAGGTCTTTGCTGCTATGTGGGAGAAGGAGCGTCCTCCACTTCTGCTTCAGTAGATGCCGGGAGTATAGGCAAGTGAAAGGGAGGCACATTGTAGTCTTCTTGATGGTTGGAAGTTCAGGCGGTGGTTAATGTAGGCAGGTCCTCTGTGGTGTAGAGCCTTGTGTGCGTGGGTCAGCAGCTTGTATTGGCATCTCTTCTGTACGGGGAGCCAGTGGAGTTTACGGAGGTGGGGTGTGATGTGGGTTAGTCGGGGGAAGGCCAAGGAGGAGTCAGGCTGCGGCGTTCTGTATGGTCTAAAGTCTCTGTAGTAGGTGTGAGGCAGTTCCTTTGTAGAGGGCATTGCCGAAGTCGAGTCGGCTGGTGAGGAGGGCTTGCGTCGCGGTGTGTCTCGTGTGTAAGGGTAGCCACTTGAAGATCCTACGTAGCATGCGCAGAGTGAGGAAGCAGGCGGAGGAGACTGCGTTGATCTGATATTTCATGGTGAGCTTGTTGTCAATGATGATTCCGAGGTTTCTGCCATGGTTGGAGCAAGTCGGAGCGGGTCCTAGGCCTGATTGCCACCAGGAGTTGTTCCATGTGTTGCTGCTGTCGCCAAAGATCAGTACTTCCGTCTCGTCGGAGTTCAGTTGAAGGCAGCTCTTCATCCAGTCAGACGTTTGTCATGCATCTGTGGAAGTTGGTTTTGGTGGTGGTGGGGTCATCTGTGAGTGAAAGGATGAGTTGGGTGTTGTCTGCGTAGGAAGTTATGTTGAGACTGTGGGATCTGACTATGTTGGCCAGCAGGGTCATGTATGCGTTTAAGAGCGTGGGGCTGAGGGATGAGCCCTGGTGGACACTGCAGGTGATCTCCTTGGGTTCAGAGGTGAAAGGTGGGAGGTGGATCCTTTGGGTTCTTCCGGTAAGGAAGGAGGTGATCCATCTGAGCGTGTCCCCTTGGATGCTGATGTGGTGAAGTCTTTCAATCAGTGTGTGTGGGAATACAGTGTCAAAGGCTGCCAAGAGGTCGAGGAGGATCAAAGCTGCTGTTTTTCCTCGGTCGAGGGGGGTTCGGATGTTTTCGGTGGCTGCAATCAGGATGGTTTCGGTGCTGTGATTGCTGCGGAAGCTGGATTGGGAGGCATCGAGTATTTGGTTCTGCGGTTGTTAAAATGGACACCGAAGCACTTCAAGTAGATTATGCTCCATTCAGTAGCGCTATTCAGCCTGTGTCTAATTGACCAAGAGCTTTGAGGTCTATTATGTTTGCTTCTAAATGAGGACTAAAGCAGAAGTGCGTTGTATCACCCGATATACAGTCCATCTAGGGAAGCGTCTATATAGATCATAGTTCTTCCCTCATACTACACGAGTGTAAAAGATGGCAGTGCTTCAATATGCTAAGGACAGTTGCTCTGGACTGTACTGCAGTTAAACTGCAAAAGTTTAAAAGTACTGGCAAAATAAGCACTGCTAAAAGGATGTGTTTTATCAAACCGGTTCAAGGTTAGGCAATAGTTACCCGTCAGGATGAGAGGGAAACAGCTCAGCTTCTATAACTTGTAACTTGGCCTTAGAAAAGACTGCAAATGTCATTTTGCCACTCTTAAGTCAAAAGCAGCAAGCTTGACTCATTTAGACAACTATTTTAAATTGCTAAGACCCACTGCTGAATCCATCTCTTCTGTAGCTAGGACAAAGCTCATGTCTTTTCTTACTTATGGCCTGGAAATTGAACCAAGCAAGTCATGGCTAAACTGATCAAGGTTTCCAGTGTTGAGATCAGCAGTTCTTCCAAAGTCAGCTAAACAAATTCAGATAGGACTGTGCCAATCACTGGTTACATAGGGTCAGGTGCTTAAATTCTGTTAAGGACTTGTAATTCTGAGCACGGATTAATCAAGACACTGATTTGACATGAAGTGGGAACCTTTAGGAATAAAACACAGAACAGCAGGAAACCCTTCTGGAATGTATTTGGTGTCTGATGGTAAAAATCTAGTCTTGTCATACAGTGAGACAACCGCTTTACTTACTCAGTCTTTAAAGCACATCTTAAATCAAATCATATTACCATCTCATTTTAATAAGATCTTTTCCTTTTTTCAAGCCACAGGTTGTCTGGTTATGGTATGGAATCTTTACAAATAGGTGGATCCTTGTGGTTTACTTGTAAAAACTAAAGTGCAACATTACGCTTCATAAGTCTGAAATTCACATTACCGATACATGATGGAAGAATTTCAAAGATTGCAATGGGATTTGACTTCTCTAACTCATGTCATTTGCACATGCCCTGCTTTAGCTTAGAGTTATGGCAGATACCAATTCTTGAATTCATCTAAAGATGCTGTGCTGTACCCGGAAGTGGTTGGGGGGGGTGCTTTCATATTGCTCCACAGAACTTGCAGCAGGCATGGAATATTATTCTACACCGGAAAGATTACAGTTGTGCAGCTCGATACTCAATTAAACAGTAGACTACTTGCATATTTCGCATGATGTATAAGATAAACAACTGGAAAAAGTTTCTATATGGCATTAAAAAGAACTTCTGCACCATGTACTGGGAAGATCAGTTAAAACTAGGAGGTCCTCCAAATAGTAAATTAGATTTCTAAAGAACGGTTAAAACAATCTGAATATGTAGTAAAGCCAAAGAATTTTTTTTGCTGTTCTGGGATGGGAATACAGCCAACATGCCAAGTTATCAGTCGTTGGGTATGGACCATAGAAAACTCAAAACAAGGACAACTTTTAGGCATGGCCAAGGTGCAATGTCTTCCTCCTCACAAGAGGAACACTAACAATTGGCCTTTAAGTTATCTAGGCAGCCTGCAATGCATTCTATTGATCTGCCTCCAAACTGGGAAGAATTGCAGGAAAATAATTCTGCTGTCGTTGACAGCAGACATTCCAGATACAGCTACAGCTATGCTCCTGCTGTGTGAGCAGAATACCCGATTAGAAAGATGCTTTTCCACATGTTCACAGTATCCTAGAACAGCTGAAAGTGAAAGCAACATGGACTTAAGGACAAAGACCTAGATCTGTAGTAAGAAAAAAAGATCCATGGAATCCACTGACTCCAGAATATTGAATGACCGATTTGAGAGAATTGTGTGTCTGATACAATTTAAGCCATATGAACATCAAATTTCTATTGGGTTTGATCGTATCTAATTGTATTGATAGCAGCAGGGCTAACCAATATATGCCATTTGATTAAGACCTGTGAAGTCCACACAAGGTTCGGGGTCATTCTGGGAACAAAACACAGGAGAACACAAGCAGGCCACTTAGGTTAGTTGGCAAAAGGTCGGACGACCAGGCAACATCTTTTCTTTCTATTCAGCTAGAATTTACACTTCGGCAGAGTGGAGGCCATTAAAACGTAAACATTTTTTATAAACTGCATTACTTGAATTTGACGGCGCTGTGAAACTAAGTATTTTCAATAGTCCTTCTCTGGGTGAGGACTTAGGATGCGCAGAGGCGCCATTTTGTTTACGGCTCTAGTGTTCCGGAGGAGATAAGCCCCTCCTATAAGATGGCCGGAGCGCAGACGTGCAGCAGACATGCCGCTAGCACGTCTAAGGCCAGCTCGCATGTGCCAGTCCGAGTACAGACCAAAGTCAGTGCCAGCCACCATGCCGGTTTTACCTCAGAAGTCTAATAGTATACTCCTCAGCAGAACTATGAGGCATGGGGCTCACTGATAAGAGTATATGCAACTCTATTTTGCTGAACTGCGAAGGCCCTGCTTCTTGTCTGAAGAGTAAATTCCCACTACATCCTCTAAATAGCGGAGTAAAGAGATTGAAGGATAATGTTGAAACAATGTCAAACTAAAAGCTGCTTTGATTAATTCTCGCTCCCTATACAAGCACACGCTTGGCATTTATAACCTCTTAGAGGACACCCAGTTAGACGGCCTCTTCTGGACTGAAACATGAATGCGATGATTCTTGCCCTGACCTACATCTTGCGATCCCTGAAGACTACGCCTGTGTCCATATGGATAGGGTAGGCAAACATGGTGGGGGACTAGCTATAGTAATTAAGAAAGTTTTCAAATGCCTTACATTTCAGCTAGAGGAGATGAAGAGGCTTTGGTCTTAGCTTATCCCCCCTCTCCTCCTAGGGGGTTCTAATCTACCCACCCCCCCCCAGATATGCAGGTGACTATTAATTTACTGGCCTAGGCATTAACAGCCAAGATCATTAACTATGCTAATTTCACGTTGTTAGGTGGTTTTAATATTCAGATGGACAATACAGAGGACCCTTTGGTTACAAGCTTTATAGAAACATTAGCAGCTTTCAACTTCAGCGATAACCATGGCTCCAATGCACAGGGATGGTCCCGCCATTGATTGGGTTCTGTCCAATATTACGGACTGGTTGGATACCCCAAGGCAAGTAGTCTGGTCTGAGCATTTTTGAATTCACTTCTCTTGGTTCCTACTTTCATCTAAGGAGAGTAAATGCTCAGGCCTCCTTAGCACGGGCTTGGAATATAGTAGTAATTTCGGATCTCCAGGTGGCGTTAATCTTCTAGACCCGTGCTCACAGGAAAGGGGATTTCTAACATCTGACTGAGCAAATGGCTAACTGATGCAGCCGATTGGGTGGGCCGGAATCAACCACCCACAAGAGCAGCGATCTCGTTCGGCCTGCTGGTTCTCACATGAACTTGCCTTAGAAAGGAAAGTCTATAAAAAAAAAAAAGAAAGATCCTGAAGACTACATTATAAACAGCAAGACAAGGTGCTATATAAACAAGCTCTTAATACTGATCATAAGAACATAAAGTGCGCAAGCTTTACTCCCAAAGCATTAAGGATGAACATAATAGCTTTAAAGAGATGTTTAAGTTTGTATCGAAATTCACAGACCCTAAGATGATGGCCCCCACCTTGCGATGTTAACCTGGACCCATGTATCAAGTTGAGCGATTGTTTTGATGATAAAATCATAAGGATCCAGTCAAATTTATTGAGGCAGAACACCAGAACCTATAAAATTAGACCGTCAAGGGCGGCCCACTACTAATCATAAACTTGTGCAATTTTTGCCACCTAATGAAGAGGAGCCGAAGGACCACCTTAGGAGGTTTAAGTCCAGCTCTCCTTAGATCCATACCCTCCACACATTGAGGCAAATAGCAGAGTCTTGGTCTCGCTGCAGTCAGACAGTGCTGGAATCCTGGAAAAGGTCTAATGTGATTCCCCTCTATACAAAAAAAGAAAAAACACAAATGCTGACCCCCAGATCCTTGCAAATTTTAGACCATTCTCTCCGCTACCAGTCACCTCAAAGATTCTCAAAAAGAATGGGAGTACTCAACTTTGAGTTTAGTCACCTGCTGCATCCATCTCAATGGGGTTTCCGGGCACGGCATAGAATGGAAACAGCCTTGCTGAAAATCACGGAATCCATTAAGTGGAATTTAGATCTTGGCTATGTAGTCGCCCTGATTCCGCTGGATCCATCAGTGGCTTTTGATGTCATTTCACATCAGATCCTGCTCCAACAGCTGGAAACAATCGGGGTGGGAGGAGCGGCGCTAAACTAGATTTGCTCTTTTCTGGATCACAGAGAACAAGCTGTGTGGATGAAGCCCTTTTACTCAAATGTGAAAACATTAAAATGTGGGGTGCCACAGGGCTCTGCACTGAGCCCCACTCTTTTTTACATTTATATGCCCCTTTGGCTTTTCTGGTAGAGTCAGTCGGCATTAGAACGGTTTCATACGCAGATGATGCACAGCTATTGCGCTTATGAGGTCGACCCTGCCTCCGTCAAGCAAACATTTACTATGTGGGGCAGCAGTGACGGATTGGCTGACAGTTAATTGCCTACAGTAACTCGGAAAAGACTGAAATTTGGCTTTTTGGCTCTGACCACACTACAAGGCTGGACAGGCACTTGGCTGAACAGCAGTGCACCCTCCCCAAACACCTCCCCTTCCGCCTGCCCTACAGAAGTGGCGAGTGCTTTTTGATATCCAGTTTTCCTTCAAAGCCCAGATAGTCCGTTGTGAAATCCTTTATCTAGATATTAAGAATGTATAAAAAAAAAATCCTGGATTTTCTTTTATGGGACGCGTGGATCTCAGTGGTCAGGGCGCTGATTTTATCCAGACTGGACTACTGTCTTATCTGAGAACTCCAGAATATCTAACACACCAACTTCAGATAGTACAGAACACTGCAATTCGTCTCTTCTTTAAACTGACAAAATGATCCTCTATGTCCCATTTTCAGGAACAATTGCACTGGCTGCCAGTCAGCAAGAGTGACGTGCAAGGCCTTCACTATTGCACACCGAGCCTTCGACAAAATGTGTCCTAAATATCTCAATAGGATTCTTGAATACTGCCCTGCCAGGGCCCTGCGCTCGAGGAAGGTATGGATGATAGCTTTCCCCCACTTTAGAAGAAAGACGGGGTAGTGACTCCTTTGCTGTACTAGTCACCAAGATTTGGAATACGCTTCCTTCTCAACTCAGATCTTCCGGATGAGAGCACATTCTGAAAATCTCTAAAAACGTATCTGTTTAACTTTTAAAACTAGCACCCATCTGGGCTTTAGCCTCCGTGCCGGGACACTCCTTGAGTAGCCCCGTGCTATATAAAACCATTCATTAAGTATGAACTATACTAAAATTCATGGCTATGACTCCTATGTTTTGGCTCCCTGGTTCTACAGGGACTAATGTTCTGCTACAGGATATTATTACTCCCGAAACAGAATGCACAATCACAAAATCCCATAAAAGCGTGTGAATTGTGTTGTGCCCTAAGCAGGACTCAAGCATTGCAGGCTTTCAATCTGTGAATCAGTGCGTCTATGAGGACCCCCTGCTACTTCTATCTATGCCTAGGGCAGGGAAAATACAATTGTCAATAACAAAACCCTAGGCAATTGCTGTTCTAATTTGCATAATGCAACTTAATTACAAATAAATATTCAGAGGGTTAAGTGATCACTATTGAACAGTGTAAAAAACATGAATACAAATCATCTAAAAATATAGGCTATGTTCTGCCTGTAATAATACACGGCAAAAGTTAAAAACACAATTAGGTACATGACAGAAGTTCCTATTTGCATACATGTCTCAGTGGGCAACTTCAAATATTCATTTCGTGTGGATATATTTTACAGATAGAATTCATATAACATAATCGCACTTAGTTGATAAAATTTAGGAAGATTTGACATAGTTATAACGATGAAAACTTTAAATGTCTGACAAATCAATGATGTATATGAAAAAGACCACAGAAGTAGTAACAATATAACTCATATGTCCAATTCGAGAGAAAGTGTCTCTGATCATCAATGGATCCTGTTGTGTTTCTACGCACGTTTCGGCGACAGCGCCTTCATCAGGAAAGCCACAGATGGACTATATAGCTCTGGAGGTTCCAATAAAGGGTTTATCTGGGGGATCAAGGGATGCAAAGCTAGATCGGCTAAATCAGGCTGTGGATGTTTGACTGTTAGAATTGTTGAGTGTTTCTTGAATAATGTGGAAACGTGTCTGGGACTAGGGACTTCGCTCTATTTTGTGCTGAGTAGGAAAGACTAATCTAGAAGTTGAGCAATCTTAGAAAGATTCATGCCAAGAATAATATCTTATGCCTTGAGGATAGGTTGCTTATAGGTGTATATAGGCTGGCTGTCAATGCAAGTGCAGGGGAGATGGCACAAAGAAATCTCTTATAACGATGACACCATGATGCACAGGCTTCGGGTACCGTGATAAAGAATTGTCAATCGCATCCGTCGGGCAGAACAGGTGAGACCTGAAATCTGTGAATGCCATATTTAAGAATTACTTTTACTTCAAATGTTAGTTGGTGAAGCAATCTGGTTGAGGACAGTCTACACTCTTGTGCCAAACAGTTTTTCCTTACTTCGTTTGGATGTAATATTGATGATTAGTGGATTAGAGTAGCTATCCTAGCATGGAACCAGCTGATTAAGAGGTTGAACAGGACCAACAGTGTGTTATGTTATGTGAATTTGTAGAGCACGGCTAATCACCTGTGAGAGTACCAAGGCGACGAGTAGGGCAGGCCTAAGGGGGGAGGAGATCATGCCTATTTCGGCTGTAACAGCCATGTCTTGAGATTCCTTCATAAGTCCATGAGGGAGAGGGGCTTCAGAGGTGTTTCAGGAGGTAATTCCAGGTCTCGGCTGCGAGGTAGGAGGAGCTTCATCCGCTTCTGGTCTTGATGCGAGGGAGGAGTGTGCTTGCTGGGACACAGATCAAAGGTGTCTGGTGGGATGGTAGAAACTGTGGTAAGCTGGATCGGAGTTGTGTGTCTCTCCATGCAACACAAAAAGCTGACAATGAGCCTTAGGCAAGTGCACTGGTCATTCACCGTACAGACTACATTAAATCACGGACGCATCTCTACCAAGCTTGCTGCACTCAGACAACAGAGTGCAATGTTTGGACACCTAGATGAGTTGCCGCTTTGTGAGATGAATTGTGGTGCACTCAATACATTGCATGAACCCATTCTGACAAAGCAACCAAGGTTAGGAGCGCCCGAGTGGAGAATGGACTGCAGTCCTTAATGTTATTTTGAAGACACTTGCAGTGTGGTCCCATCACATGACTCCTGTGCTTTGTCCGGTAGACTACAAGCGTCTAGAGCCGACAGTTTTTACACAATATTGGGACAACGGCTAAATAATTTATCAATTGTTTTTTATTTGGATTTGCTGCATATTTGAACTGCCACTAGAATTTGCTCCTGCATTCCAATCCAACTTGGATTCTAACTATATTAGTGATTTCATTTTGTAGCTGAGCAAGGTTACTGTAACATTGTTCGTTCAAATTCATTCAGTAATTGACAAATTTGTGGTTGGCAACTTTGGGAGTTTACATGCAGTCTGTAAATCCTTCTCCATCTTTCCTGCAATCATCTGGAGGAACCAATAGGGAGGATGGAGGGAGTGGTTTGGAACATTTAATGTTTTATTGGATGCAACTGATGGAATCAAGTTAAAGGGACACAGGAAGAAATGTTTGCCTGAACATTCCTTGGGCATGGAGGGAGAAGAAACGTTTGCACAAATACCACTTGTGGTGCCACGAAAAGGGAATCAACTGGACAACTAACAGGCAGCAGTTGCCAGTTTGAGACTTTCTGAAAGAACCAAATTTGTTAAGTGACAATTTGTTCTCTAGAACTAAACAAGTTGGAGAGGCTGTGGACATGAAGATGGCATCAAATAATTTGAGAACTTTATTGATTAGGAATCAACTAGTTATGAGGAATTATGATAAGAGGATTCAAGAGAAGCTACTTAAATACAAAAATCAACACCCTGGTGAGGAGGCTGAGACAGCCAACAGGATAGAAAGCAGAGTCAGCCAAAGAACTGAGCAAGTCACAGGAGGGGACTGTTGGTGTAGTCAAGACAATTAAATACTGCCTTACACCAAAAACTGATGTGTTATTGTGATTTTAAATCACACCTGGCACCCATACATTTTAACACGCCTAACAGAAATAGTCTATGCATGTGATTACAGAATATAATAGTCCAATCTAGAGCATGAAGGCCATGGTGCTGAATGTCAGGTGAAGGACATCACTTGCAGCAATGTAAACATCCATTTGATAATACGTTTTAGTTGGGAGGTAGGAAGTACCTTACTGATTCAGAATGAAAGCTGGCTATATCAGTGAGCAGGTTTCTTCAAGAAGGAATCTGCGGAGTCTCTGCCTGCTGATGTAAAAACAGAAAGTTACATTGGAACTAAATCTTTATTGGGGTATGTTGAAGGGCAGACAGATTTCAAATAAAGTGGGGTGTCTGGCAACATCTACATCTCCAAGGCAGGGCCAGCCATTTTGGGATGCCACCATCACAGCTGCTTAGGCATAAACTTAAGACCTGGGTTCAAGAAACAAATCTCAATAACTGATCTGCATGGAAAGCAAAGGTAGAACAAAAGTTGGCAAGATAGGTTTTAAGAAGAGTTATTGCAAAAGAAAAAAAATGTATATGTATGTGTATATATATATATATATATATATATATATATATATATATATATATATATATATATATATATGTATATATATAGTATTTCAAAATGTGTTGGACAAGTTAACAGATTTCACGAAGGTCATTAAGATGAAAGATGATAGGACACCTGTGAAACAAGTTCAGAGGAGTGCCCTTGAGTGTTAGAGGGGAACTAAGCAAGATACTGAATGAACTATTTAAGCAAGGAGTAACTAAACCAGCAACCATTATGTTGGTGTGCAAGTCTAACATCGAATTAAGGATGTGCACAGACAAGTAGTATGCACTGTGGCATTTGCATGGATGTTATTGCTTACTAAATACAGACAATGTCTGGTATCTTAGATAGTGCGTGTGTTTTTTTCAAAGCTTCACTTGAGAGCTTACTACCAGGCAACAAATCTAGTCATTTAAGGGAATTTTTCACCCCAAATGGTATCTTACAATTTGGTAGGATGGGGTTTGTGTTGGCATCTGCTGCAGCTGTGTTCAAGAATAATGTCAGATTTATAAAGGTGTGGATGGGGTGCTCCATTTGCAAGATGTGCTGGTGTAAGGGAGTGATAACATGGAACATGCTAAGAGGTGGAAAATCATGTTATAATGAACAGGTCTAAGACTCAGGAAGTACAAGTGTGTAGTGGGCGATTATGAGACGCAGTACCTAGGACATATGGTTTCCAGGACAGGAATTGGGCCAGGACCAGGGCTTCTGAAAGACCCTGAAGATGCCCTCAGCAACATATATCGAATTGCAGCTCATGTCTTTCATGCATATGATTATTATGGCAATTTAAAAAAAATCTTTGATACAGTGGTTGATCCTGGTGAGTTTGAAGGGCTGAAGTTTCAGTGGGAATGGGAGCAGAAAGTAGCCTTCTAGAAGATTGAGAGCTTACTTTGAGACCCCTCTGTTGGATCCATTTTACTCGAGGCTCAAGGCAACCACAGCAGGAGTGTGCTGTTTGGGGGACAGAGTTATCACAAAGTGTGGGAGGCAAGGAGCGCACCGTTTTTCACCTAGCGTAGCCTCCAAGAAACTGGATGGCTGTGTTCTGTGACTGAAATAAAGAGGCTGGCAAGCGCATGGGTAATTCACAAGTTTAAAACTTTTCAAAAGAAAGAAGCTCATACCAGCAGAAGTGGTTAGAGCAACATTGTTGGATAGTGCCCATGAGGGTCACATGTGCGTGACGCTTAACAGGATGTGTGAGAACTGTTTGTAAATGCGTATGGACAGAGATGAACAGCTTAAAGGTAAGGGAGACTTGTGTGCAGGCAGCCTGACAAGAATATCAAGGGCAACAGTCAACCCATGGTGAAGCGAGGGATACCCAATAACCTGGATTAAATTTGGGATTAATTTTATGTGAACATTTCATGTTGTGCCTTTTTCACAGAAGTACGCCATAGATGAAAGCGGATGGAGCTACGGTTTATGAAGTATACCAATACAAGGAGTTTAGCAGAATTCTTGATAAAGGTTCTCTCTAGTGAGGGTTGTATCAGTGAATTGTGTTCAGACAATGAAGTTCAATTTACCTCAAGAGAGATGCAGGATTTCTTGGAAGGGTTAGATGTTAAAAAGACAATGTAGCCTATATCACCCACAAGGAAACAGTACAACAGACAGGCTGAATAGGTAGGTTAGGTACTGTGTAAGATCGGCAGTTGCAAGTAGCATTGAGTTACATGGCGCTTTAAGATCCACATTGTGGGCTTACAGGAATACCTCACATTCAACTACGGGGATACTCACTGTTTAAGGCACTGAGGAGGAATGGAGGGTCAGGACTTCGAAACCTGTGTAGTTTATTCGACTGCGTACAGGGAATGGTGAAAAAAATAAGGCATTCGTGAAAAGGAAGGCTGAAGGAGCATAGAGAAAGTAGATTGAGCTATAATTTCCTTACGTGAGGTAAGAGATCAACAAGGGAGATGTGGCGCTAATCAAACTTCTGTTCAAGGTGAAAAAAGGTGAGTTGCATTTTAGTGTGACCATGACTGGTTGAGTTAGGCATGAATGCTGAGAGGTTGTCCAATAGGCACTTGTGAAATCTGAAAAGGGTGACTAAGGTGAGGAAGTGAAGTTCTAGACAACACCAAGCCTAAACAAAGTCCTTTGAGTGAACAGGAGCTCTGAATTAGGATGAACGGTGAAGCAGCCAGGAAGATTTAATGGATACTTACTTTGGATGTCGATGTAGGTTTTATTTTTTGTACAGTGTGTCCTATAGGTTCTCTGGTTAATTTTTACTGCAATATTGTTGGGTTCGCCTAAAGGGGGAAGATGTGTTATGTCCTAATAACTTTGTAGCACTGCATGCGTTCTTCGCTTTCATTTGCACATTCTAGAATTTTTTTACTTGAAATTTCATTAAGTTGGTTAGATGATCTGGGTGTAGAAGAAAGGCATGACTGGACTGGTAACAGAAACCAGCCCGGGCAATCAGGGGTAGGGGCGGGGGGTGGTGCTAGTGGGAAGCACCATTTCAGCTGCACTGCTGATGCTTTTGTTACAGGGGGCCGATATTGCAGCACTACTGCAAAACCGGCCCCCAAGAGTCCAAAACCCCACCCTTCCGGCCCACTGGGAAAACACCCAGTGCTCGTTACGGCCAGTACAGCCATGTACAGGGGCGGCTCTCGCTATGTGGCACAGTAAACAACATTTCTTTTTACTTTGCTTGTATCTGCTAGTAGGTTTATCTTGAAATTAGTCACAAGTTGATAATCTGAAGTAGACACTAACTCTCCATTTATATTTTTCATGTTAGTAGAGTTCATGAAACAGTTATGGACTCGTTGAGATTGACTACCTTAGGTCACAGATCTGGGGTGTGATGGTCTGGGTTATGAGAGCAACATGTATTAATCAGATTACAAGCAAGAAAAAGGAGACATTTTAGTGTCCAATTAGATTTGGAGAAGGCCATGGGAGCTCCAATAAGAAGAGTTAGACTATCTCTAAAGTAATTCTTCACATTAATTACACCCCTATGCAGCTCTGAATGGTGTGCTTAATGATTCCGCTGGTTCATAGTCCCTTCTGCCCTTATCAGGAACTCGCTTATAGCAAGTATGAAATTGTAAGGCCATTGCGCTACTCCTAAAACAGCAGATGCACAGGCTCTACAAAAGTGTGCAGACAGCGCAGATTCAGCCCTCAGTCTGAAAACGTGTTCTCCCTTTGTTATTTGCCTAAATAAACAAATAAGATTAACTCAGACAGCATCTTATATTCTTGCAATTTATGATACCGTAGAGCATGTGCCATAGTCTGGCTGCCTAGTTTCATCAAATAATTCTTTGAGTAGGACTGCTGGGCAAATAAGCTCCGGTTTTGACATTCTGTGCAAATATTTAAAGTCTGGATCCAAAAGTATTGCTTTAAAGATACTAAAAGAGACCCTCGTCCTCTTATCAGTAATGATATTAAGATATTGGGACATGAACAGAGGAGAACATTGAAGAGAAGCCTAAAAAGCAATCTGCACTGTGACTGGAAGTGATGAATAAGTTGGGGTTCAAAGAATGGTCTATATTAAAGCAATAGAAAAAGCAGGGATTTGACAGACATTGGCTCTGGTAGAGCCCACATTGCTACCTGAATAGAGATTATCCCCTTCTAATAAAGCATACTCAATCTTACTAGAAACAAGTTGTTTAAACTTAAGATTAAAGAATCTTCATTGAATTCTCGTTTATAAGAATGCAGTGTTCTACAGCCTCCGACTAGGTTTTAAAGCATTTAACACTGGTCCTGAGTCACTACAACATTTGTTCACTCGTTATTTCCCTATTGGTCCACTCAGATTGGCCCAGGCCTCCAAACTCTGCATATCGAAAATCTAAAGAAAAAAAAAGCTTGCTGGGCATTCTCGTTCAAAGTGGCGTCACTCTGGAATTCCTTGCCTCTGAAGGTTTGTGAGGTTTCCTGCTACATGAAGTTTCGGAAAGGATTAAGAATGGCTTTGCCAGATTTAGGCTAGGACACTGCTTGTGCCCAAGGTCAAGTTAAGATGCCTCTGAGCGTTTGTCTGCTCTATAAACTAAACCTGCATACTGATGAGATACCAATGTGTCATAAACCCAAGAGGTCTGCAAAAATATGGAGCCTAATTAAGTATCCAGGTGAGTGTAAAATATCAGTATCTTATTGAGCTGGGACAGTATATTAGGTTTATAAATGTGGTTTCATTTTCATTGAAACAGGATCTTGAATACATGAGAAGCACATGAACAAGACCCATGGCTGCAGTCCATTAGTATGCAAGGCCTTTATGAAATGTGAATATCAATTAAATTAAATATCCAACAACGCCAATTATAATGTTAAAAATCACCATTTAGAAAAAATGTATATCATGCAATAAACGGTTTCTTTATGTCTCCAGTTTATCCAATTAGTAGCTCTAAATATGCAGATTGCACTGCTTTCCAACATAACAGCTAAACAGACAAAGGAATGGGTCTCCATCTTTACTATAGTCAGGTGGCCACATAACCGAGTGATTTGCCACAAAAATCCCCAAGTGATCAAACAAAAATGACATTCCAGATCAGGCCATTAAACTCCCACTACTGGGCCCACTGTACCTTCTAAGAGGAAGACTGCTTGCTTTCGAAAAATCTTCACCAAGGTATCGTCCAACTCGATTTCTTGGAGTTTAGAAATTAGCTGCTCTTCGTTCCGACACACCTTCTCCTGGGCATACAGGCCGTCTGGCATAATGCGTTGCTGTCCCAGGCCGATCAGCGCCACCTCCACCGCCAGCGCCAAATAGGACTCGCCTTCTTCCAAGAACCTATGCACAGGAAGGTGCTGGTACTCCAGAGACTTGCACTGCCCGGTGTGCTCTGAAAAGGTCAGCACATGTTATTAACTTTAAATACCATTCAATCCCTTTTTCAAGTAATCTGATATTTACAAATGTTTCAAAACCTTTTCTGTTATCATGCTTCTTAAAGCTCTGACCTATTTATTAAATTCAAGGGATGAAGGTGAAAACTCCCTTCCATAATTCTAACGACAGCTGCTACCTGTTTTTATAGGTTTCTTTTCATCAAGTTACAACAAAGAAATTCAATTCCTGTACTGAATAAGGCAACGTATGGGCATGCAGCTTCTGCTCCTGGCCACAGCAGAAAGGCCAATAATGTAATCCCCGTTCTCCACCTTCCCCTCAAAAATATAATAAGGGCTGCAGCAGGAACGCCATCAATCATTCATTACAAGCCATATTTACAATCACTTTGAAAACAAAGACAGATTATTGGACTCTTTGCCGGGCAGGCAGATAGTTGGTCATTTATAAATGCACAATATGTTACATTTCGAAATACTGGGGGCTGGGGTGGAGGTGTGGTATAGGTCAAAGCAAAATGGAAAGAGGAGCTACCCACAATAGTTGGCATTTTTTAAATTAAATAAGCATGCATAACCAGGAGAATTTTGAATAGAAATACTTAACGCAATAACTGAGCTTTGCCATAAGAATAATGTCCTTGACGGCGAGACCATATTTCGAGTAAACAATAGTAAGAGGTTAGTTTATTTTAGGGTGCATCAATTCAATACTACTCCGCTTACACAAAATAAAGTGCTAAAAGCACGGTAGCTAATTCTAGCATCTCAGACAACTGCACTCCTCGATCCTAGGTGTAGACAGCACTCCCAATTAAGACGTGCTGAAACAGACAACGTAAACTAATGCTATATGAGAGGGTACATTTATATTACTTTATGTACTGTCTCGAAAGTGGTTAAAATAGGTTTTGGTGACCCACATGCAAATGTGCTGTGATGTTATGTGAAAAAAAACACTTACCACGAACATTGTGGCTTACCCACTATAAATTTACTATGCAAAAATCCACCATATAGCGGCTGGGGTTGGAATGTTATATTGTTTTTCAACTAGGGTTGACCGGTACCTAGAATGAGTAACTGGTGCTGACCTCGATACCATGATGGACCACACAAAGCTCAACCTCAGACTGCATATTTCTCCAACAATGTTCTTGATTACCGTTACTCGGCCTCACTTGAAATTGGGGAGATGGTTAAAGAAAAAAGTTGCAAAACTATGGTTGCAGACAGGCCACAATTTCCTATGTAGCATAAAAGGTATTCTTGCCTTGGCCAAATATCCACAGTTATGTTTTATGGATGTGTCCATAGAGGTCCACATCGCAACCTGGTGTAAATGCACTCTGCAGCAATTTATTTAAGTCATTCTAGAACACCATGCATTAGTGTTGGTTTAAGACAAAGATGTCCTTTCTTCAAGAACACTGTCTTCATGGAACAACCCTACTACATCTTAGACTCAGGATTTTAACAAAATGACGAGTTTTCTAAAAACACACCTATTTAACCCAGCATGTGCAAGATAAAGCTTGGATAATTATGGACAATTGTGCTCTCATTGCTCGATTTTGATCGCCTAATGGAGAAACTAAGACGGACCATTGCCTTCATTATTCCATGCTATTTCAGGACTTTATTGTACTTTGCTTTGTGACCTTGATCTGAGAACACAAGGATTAATGTAGTCACCAGCTGACTCCACCTTTCCACTAGCTGAATGACTGATTTTTACATTGCACTCTGCGGCTCCAAGTCAATGCTATTCCGCTCTGGAAGTACAGAAAGGAGCTGTATACATTTGCCAATATGTGTTATCAGTTTCTTTCATGAACTCTTCCGCACCCTGAGATGCGAAGTCCAACAGCAAATTTAACGAGCCGGTGTGCAGATTACTAGCTTGGGCTCTTTATAGATTGAAGAGACCATACCACAGAACTGGGAGGTGGAAGAGCGATGAGAAATCTGCGGTTAGACTGAGTATCCACCAGAAAAAGCATTACTGAAGGTAAGTAACTTGTTCTTTTGATGGATACTTCTAACTGTAGATTCCTCACCATGTGAGCAGACACCATAGCAGCACCTCCCAAGGTTGTGGGTCTGTGGAGTGGCTCAAACTAAAAAGTCCTGCAGGGCCAAGAGGGCAAAGTGACTATCTTGACAGACGTGGCTGCCAAGACAGTAGTGCTTTGTGAACACGTGCACTGATGTCCATGTAGCTACCAGACAAATATCCAGGACAGGCACTTTACATGCCAATGCAGTGCTAGCAGCCTTGGTCCTTGTAGAGTAGGACCTCTGGGCTTCTCAGGGCTGCTTCTTAACCGGTTCATAGCAGATCTTAATGCAGAGGACTATCCATCGAGAAATGGTTAATTTCTGCACAGCCTTGCTCTTCTTCACCACAGAGAACCCCACAAAGAGCTGCTCATCCACCCAATGTTCTCTGGTACTGTGAAAGGAAGGTAGTCTTCTAAGACCCTCAATGCTGCCCGGTGCAGGGTTCCACCTCTAATTCACTTTGGGTTCGCTATCAAAATAATGAGGCAAGCGCTGGAAACTGGAAGACAAGAAAAAGGTTTATTTCTCATGAGGAGATCACGTCAACTGAGACACCGGGATGTCTGAGGGAGGTGTTCTGCCGATAACTCCTTTGGCTCTTCCTTTTATACAGGTTTGACACAATGCATTTGTTTCATCAACATGGTTACACAAGCTTGGGGTCCCCGCCTGGCTTTATTTCATGTCCCGGGCCCCTGGATACGTCAGGCAAGGCTTGCTGCACCTGTTGGTGGATAATTGTTAGCTCATTTGTCAATTTATGCAAGTAATCCGACATTAATATGTTCGTGACATCGTTAATGGAGGTGGGTCTTGGTGCCGCCCAAATGCTCAAAGGGGTGGTCGGGGACTCCAAACCCTCCCCGTGGTACTACTGTCCCCTTCCCTGGGTTGTGTTGTAGGCAGACTATACATTGTTGTACTAGGCGTTTTGCAGATTCTGCTATCTTGACGTTATGCCATACTCTGGTGATTAGTTCAATCATGGGGGTGGAGCCTATGTGTGCTGGTAAATGTGCCATGGTCAATATGGGGATGAGGTAGGCATTGGGTAACAGCCATTTATTTCCGTCTTTAGTTCTCCAGCAATTTTCCTAGTCTTTTAGTCCCACCTTTTCCCACTCGGTCAATTCGTCTTGTGTGCCTGTAGTCTGTATGTCCCTTACAGTGGTCCTAGCGTCAGTCCATCGTTCAGCTTGTGACCTGGTCACATACATTCGTGTCGTAGTTCTGTCTCCTGCCGTGGCTCGGGCAGTAACGTCTGCTAGAGCATTTCCCTGTCCAATGAGATCAGTCACTTTCCTATGTGCTTGGCATTTTATCACTGCTAACTTCTTGGGGAGGAGGACTGCTTGCGTCAAGGCGGAGACTAAATCTCCATGCAGGATGGGTGTACCGTGTGAAGTCAGGAACCCTCTTTCTTTCCATAATGATCCCAAAATGGTGAACCACCCCGAAGGCATATTGGCTGTCGGTGTATATGTTAACTGTCGTGTCAGTCGCTAAGATACATGCTCGTGTGAGGGCAATGAGTTCTGCAGCCTGGGCTGAACGTTGGGGAATACGGGCTGTTTCCAGAACGGTTCGGGCTGTGGTGACAGCGTATGCAGCTGAGGTGGTGCCGTCGGGAGTTTGATGCACGAACCATCCACCCATAGTTCTCCATCTGGTTCTAGAAAGGCGGTGTCTCTGAGATCTATTCTACTCTTTGTTCATCGGTTAGTGTCACACAGTCGTGTAGTGGAGTCACGCTAGGATCATTTTCGGGTAGGGGTAACAGTGTGGCTGGATTGAGGGTGGTGCATCGCTTTAGGGTAATGTGCGGTGCTAGCAGGGTCAACTCATATCCTGTCAGTCGGGCGCTAGTCAAGTGTTGGGTTTTGGTCTGGTTTAGTAGTGTGTCGACTGCATGGGGTACTAAAACAGTGACTGGATTGGAGAGTACTATTCCTTCGCTCTGGCGTATCGATACTGCTGCAGCTGCCACAGCGCGCAGGGCACGCTGGCAGCGCTCTGGCTACTGGATCAAGGGTGGCAGAGAAATATGCACAAGGGCGTTGTTTGTGACCAATTGATTGTGTTAGGACAGACAATGCACATCCTTCCCTCTCGTGCATGTAGAGGAAGAATGGTTTGGAGTAATCCGGGGTTCCTAGGACAGGCGCTGAACAAAGGGCATTGCGTAGTTCTTTAAAGGCTGACTGGCATTCGGGGGTCCAGGGGAGAGGTGAGGGGATGTCGGTAGTATGGGACTGTTACAAACGTTGCTCACTACTTCCTCTACCACCCCTGCCTCTACCAAAGAGTGTATGATCTCTGTCAGTGCCTTCTCACCCTCTGGCGATATTTTGTACTGCGGTACTTTCGGTAGGGTTGCGTCCTGTCGTATTGTTACGTGTACTGGGTCAATCATCATTCGTCCTACGTCTGAATCAGCCCTAGCCCATAAGTGTGATGGCAAAGTGTCCAGTAGGGATGCGTCAGTCTCGGAGATGGGAAACATGTGCTGAGAAGCGTTCTCTCTATGAGCTGGGGGTTGTCATACAGGACGACACGCACTCAGTCTGGTGAGCATCTGATAGTCGCATGGAAGTGTTTCAAAAGGTCGAGACCCATAATGGCGTCTGGGGTGTTGGAAGAGAGGAGGAATGTCGTTTCGACGCTATTGTTGTCAAGGTTAAAAGGGATCGGTCGGGACAAAGGGTTGGTGGAGGGCGTACCGTCAAATCCTATTGAGGTCACATGTGAGCCTGACAAGGGTGCCCTTGGAATCAGTCGTTTGGATAGTGCATTACGTGTTGCTCCAGTGTCTACCAGAAATGGCGACTTTGTGCCCAGGACCTCAGCGGTAACATAAGGGCCTTGCTGATCAACATAGAGCTCGACTGGATCCCTCCCTTGCCCCTGGCTGTCCTATGCAAAGTCGTACGTATTGTCATAATCTGTCTGTTGGTACTGATTCTGTTTGGGATGGTCAAATGTGTTCACTCTTCCTGGCCTTTCCTCGCTTGCTTCACTCGCGTACCCTCTCCCATGTCCTCTTCCTCTCTGTCCACTTGCTATTTCCCTCGCCCCTCCGCCCCTACCAGCTCCTAACAAAGCCGGGCATTGGGTTTTCCAGTGTCCATATTCTTTGCAAAATGCACATTGATCCTGTCCTAGGTCTTGGCGTCCTACATATGATGTCGATGAATTGTTTCTAGGTGGCTGTACTCTAGGGGTATTCTGCTGGTATCCTCCCCTATATTGCTCCCTTCCTGTATTCGCCCCCTGGAGTTGTGCTACCATTACCCTTTCCTTCAAGTCCTTCTTTTTCCTTTCTGTAGCCCTGTCATTTTCGTTTTTCTGATGCTCATAGTACTGGGCCATTTGGAGAATGGCCGCCGGTTTAGATGCTGCCCAACTACTTTCGCTGGCTTGTAATTTCTGGGATACATCTGGCAGTAGTCCTTTGACATAGTTCTACACAAATAAGTGGTGTCCGGTTGCGGTGGACATGTCTTGTCCACTGTAGTCAGAGAACACCGTTTCAAATCTGGAGAAATACTCAGACATCCTCTTGTTGTTTCTGGCGGCACGCGGTTACTATGGACCATTCTATCTTTTTCTCTGGGATCAGCGTTTTCACTTTCTGCACTATTTTGTCAGGGAGGTCCAATATTGCTTTAACCGGTTTTTGACCAGGGTTCCGCTGTTTATCTAGTGTGGAGTTGTTCCCAGGTATGACCAAGCAGTTCGGTATGGTCTATTTTCCTAATCTGTTTCCACACATCTGCTGGCAAACATAACCTGAAGAACAAGTCTATGTCGGCAAGTGTCATTATTGTTGATCCCAGAGCGGTACCTAGCTCGGTGTAAAAGGCGGTGGGGTTCTTTCGTAAATCCGGTAAAGATTTACGGAACGTCAAAATGTCCTGACTGTCCCATGGTTGATACACCCAATTGTAGACCACCCTTCCTCTAGCGTCTTGATGGTTCTCAATACGAATTTGCATGCATGCTTCTGGGAGTTCAAGATAAACTAAGACTCCAAGACCTCAGGTGCCAAATCGCAAGATTCAATGGCCTGAGACTAAGGGGGCTGATTGTGATGTGGTCTTGGTGGAGCCTCTTGAGAACTAAGGACAAATCCAGAAGTAGTGAGTATACCAAGTCTGTCTCACCCATGTGAGTGCTCTGAGAAATGCGTCACAGGTGCTTGTTGCATTTTCCTCACTACATATGGTATCTGTGGTAGTGGAAGAAAAGTGTACACAAAAATCCACAGAGCATTGCCCATGGCATGTTGGTACCAGATGGTGAAGCTTTAGCATTCTGAGTTCTTAGCGGCAAAGGTAGACTCCTTCCCCAGCACTGGAATTATTGCTGAAGTATCCAGGTGTTCATCTCCCATTCGTACATTTTTTGATTCATCATGTTGAGCAGGTCCAGTAAGTCTCTGTATACTCCTGGAAGGTGTTTGAAAACAGAAGGACTCCGCATCAAATGATCCAATGCCAGATTGTTGACACTACCCTGGACAAACCTGGTGATTGCATCCACCCATCCCCCCTCCATTTCTGAAGAGAATACATGATGGTCATATCTGTGCAAACAGTTTTGTTTTGAACCAGTTTGAAAAATGCTTAGAGTGCCAACTGAACCACCATTAATTCCAGTGCATTGATATACAGGCTCTTCATGAGAAGACCATTGGCCCTTGATTGTCAGGTCATCCAGATGCGCTTCCCTCACGTGAGGGAAGAGCCTGCGCTGACGTTCACTTGTGGTTGGGGGGTGGGGGGTGAAGGGGTGTGTGAAATCGAGGAACAGCTGCACAGTAACAAGTTCTTGTTGTTCCACATAACAGTTCATGCAGAACTCTGGGCTCCAACAACACTAGATCCCCTCAGTAACCAGTCACTTGCAACCAGCGTCTGGAAAAGCACATGTACAAACGAGTATTTGACACTACTGCCTGGTGGGCCAAACAAGAATTCATTGTGGTCCTTTGGGAAACAGAGGTTACAGATTCGGTTGGTCTGACTATTGGAACTTGTGAATACATTCAGGACTAAATTGGACGGGTGCACTCTCCATAAGAGACAGCCTAAGACTCATTCTCATATGACCTGGCTTTGAACTCGTTTTAGTCCGATTTGTTTCTGAAGCATTCAGCTGTCAAAGTGTTGCTAGCTGCAATTTCAGTGAGTCCGATTGCACTTCTGTAGATTGTCAGGCCCAGGGAATCAAAAGGAACTTGAACTTCCAAAATACAACTAGAGGCGAGTCTATGTGCAGGGGCACTGGTGGAACCAGGAGAGGCACCTGGTAACCTCTACTTAGAAAAAAAAAACTTGCAAAGTCACTCCAAATACTAGATGGTAGCAATGTGCAAAACATGTGATCTACAGTAATAAAGCCAAAACAGGTAAAGTCTGAGAGTCATTCATTCAAACATTTTCTTTCAAAGTCATTTTATTTCTGCTCACATCACTGCACCTCATTCCTCGCAGCTTCATACATGCACGTAAATCAGTGGTAGAACCACATAAAGCTATCTGTATTGTAACATTTTGCAATAATGGGGTAACCCTGTATCCCTCAGAACCTGGGTATGTATGATATGTAAAAAAGTGGTTCTGTCGGGGAAGTAACAATTTCTTTGTTCAATGTAATTGATATATCCTGAACATTCAATTTAGAGTAGCAAACAATACTACTGGTTTAACAACACTTTAAGGACCAAATGGAAATGCGCGGTACACACCACAAAGAAAGTATTTTTTGGGTCAAAAAATGACGATATTGTAAAGGTATTATGTACACATATTAATGAGTGTGGCTGTCACTAAAACACAATACACGGCGATAAACAGATTGAAGTGCAAGAAAGGTGACTTGTGGTGATAAGTGAAATAATTGCTATACATATACTATACAAATAGGTGACACATAAGACAAATAATTATTATGTTGTACTGTCCGTTTCTTAATGCATGAATACACGACCCAAATGTGACTTTATATTGGGGTCAGGGAAGCTGTATGGACGTTGCACTCCTACTAGTCCATACAGCTTCCCCGACCCCAATATAAAGTCACATTTGGGTTAGTATTGTTTGCTACTGTAAATTGAATGTTCAGGATATATCAATTACATTGAATAAAGAAATTGTTACTTCCCCGACAGAACCGCTTTTTTACATATCTCTATTGTAAAGCATAGTGGGCTTCAGGTCAACATCAATGAATCATTCAAGATTATCGTCGATATGTACACCATACAAGTGTTCTGAGTAAAACATACCATAAAGTTCAAAAGCTAGGTGGCAGAATTATGGGAAGGATGTGAATTACAACAGATTCATGCTACAAAAATATAAACTTTCTCCCAGGTAAAGTACCTTCTGGTGCAGCAAACCAGTTTCCAAAAATATACATCACAATTAAAAGATAAAATGCTAGAAATCAGAATTAGGCCATGCATCAAGGTTAAATTAACCTTTCTTTACCTGCAAAATCATGGAATCCGTGGAAGCTATCGTCATCCACCCTACAGGCTTCCATTAGGCTGCTGAAGAGAGTACCGATAGGATCAAGTGGATGACCGACCCAACCTTCAAGATTGGTTATCGAGGTTAATCCTTTGTGAAGCAGCTCTAGAAAGTGGAATGCAAAAAAACAAGTCAGATGAACATAGCAGTTCTAAACAAAACAGCACACTGTTTCTGCCAAATAGTACATTACACTGTTAAATGCACATCTTCCATGAAACCCAAACATGATTAGAAACACATGAATGCACAGGAGTTTAAGGTTTTAAAAACATGCCTCAGGGTGTGGATCAAGGAAAGAAAACACTATTCCTGGTGTTTGACTTAGAACTGCAGAGAATACCTAAGGGTCAGAGCAGGTGCAGTGTAAGCTTTCCCTACGGTTTTAAGTACTATGTCACATTATGCTTAATAGTACGAGGCGACATACTTATGTGAAATCATGCCTGGTCTTATACAAAAAAGATGGAAACACATTTCAAGGGGCACAGAGAGAAATGGAATGCAAATCTATGCATTCCATTTGTATGAATAATATATAGATATAAATATTTATTGAAGGCATAAATTCTAGCAATGGCATTTCCTTTTAAAAACATCATGAGATGCTTGCAGAAAGTCTGTAGTTTGTGACCCAAATTTATAAAGTGGGCTTCTTCAAATAAAAAATGCATTACAATTTGAGATGGAAAGATTAAATCATTCAGTTTTGTTTCATTGTTATATTAAATGCTATTTCAAAAGCACTGAAGACTGAAAGAAACTAGCTAAATTAACAATTTATGCACTCACTAACCACATGAAATCTAAAATTTGCAAATCAATATTCAAGCATTTTGAAAACAATGTATTCAGTAGATCTCCAATTTTACCTTCCAACTAACTAATCAAGCATCAGTCCGCATGTGATTTATTGATGGGCCTTGGGATGCAAATCCTCTTGCCAGGTTTTATAGTGTTGACAAATAAGCAAGGGCCTGGAAGTGCCGACTAGATCTACGAACAAAATACTAAATTCTCAGTTGAGGAGACCTCAAGTGCAGGTTTGGTTCTCCCGGTATCTAATCACTTAACCTACAGCACAGGTTGAGAGAATTGTGTTTATGGTATTTAATAGCACACTTAGATTTCCTGGGCAGTATCCAAAAGAATTCCCTGTTACGCAAATCCCAACCATGAATTTAAAAATAATCTTCATGCTTCCTGTCACTTTCAGCGCAGAGATCTGCTTAGAGTAGGAATTTTTAAGCAAACTAGAATTATGCTTTGATTAGTCATGTTGGTCATGGGTTACAAAGCAAATGGACTATCACTTTCCTCAAGATTTCTAAAATGCTATTTCATTGGAGTCATACCATCAGAAAAGAGTCAACATTCCATTCTAACTAATTTAGTGAGAAAGGTTACAAAACCCAAGTTTTCTTTTTCATAGAAAAATGTGTCTTTCAATCTCTGCAATATACTCTCCTTGATCAAATGAGAACTGTGAAAAATCCTTCAACCAAGTCCCAACCACATCTTCCAGCTCACTTCAGGAATTTTGAAGTGGTTTCTACAATGTAAACTATCCTTAACATTCTCCAAAAAAAGTAAGAATTTCATTTGTATATAGTAGTAAGCCATTTGAGCTGAATGCTCTCTGCCCTTAGTTTGTGTCGATGTAATTCTACAAAACATGGTAAAGCAATCAGATTCTTTGCCTTTTTAGGAAACCATTCACTACGCTGTCATGTAACATTCCTCATCAAGGTGTGAGCTTGTGATGATTGCCAAATTGCAGCAAATATCAAAGTAAACAAGAAATGCAAAAAAAGCAGTAGCAAAATTATTAACATATGTTTAAACAAGTAGACAAGAGTTCCATCATACACCCCTATCTCAACTCTTATCCTAAAAGCACTACATTGTGAAGGCGTGACTATGCATCAAGATTATTAATTTGCTGCCATGTTTTAATGCCAACTAGCTACATAGGACTTATGTTGATAATATGTAAATGAGTGAAAAGCCACAACTGTTTGACACTGTTCAATAAACATTAGCTTCCAAACCTTCTGTTTTGCTTTAACTCCAATTTTAATGGTTTGACCATTTCTGTGATCACGCAGATTGTGTTTTGATTCACATAGGATATCCACCCCACAGAATTTTTTTTTTTTTTTTTTTTAAACAAGGCCTCCCCTATGCAAGATCTGCTGTCTTAGTCAATGTTTTTTGGCCATGCTGTACAACAGCGTGACTGCTGTTCAACATGGCTGACAATGTAAAACATGGTTAAAAAACACATGGGTAGAGGTGTGTGTGCGTGTGCGTGTGTGTGTGTGTGTGTCAACATGTAGTAGGGACACAGCGAAGACTCTTACTCGGGTTCTGTACAGTCAGAGCTCCACTTCAATTGTTACAAGCCAACACAGATAATAGTGCCTTTGAAAAGCAACCTCAGTTGGCAGCCAACCAAAATGTAAGATGACCAACAATAACTGATGGGCGTCCATCCTGCACCCATTTCTATGCTGCAAGAGTGAAAGGGCCCCCCCCCCCCGCTTGCAAAACATTCATCCCTCTTCTCACCTCCAAACCCAGGGCTCTGGGTGCAGAGTTGGCCGCATCCCGAGTAAGGGCTATGGAGCACTGGTTGAACGTATAGGAAGCTTCTGACCAGTGACGGGGAATAGGGCCTTCCTCTTACAGTCTACCCTTTCCACCTTAGCTACTCCCAAACTGGCATGGTCATTGGCACTGGGATCAGGCTGACCCAGCTCCGCTTGTTGAGCCAGTAGAAATCCAGTTGACATTGCAGGCTGATCAGCTCCAGGCATCAAGTGACAAAGTTAGAAAGGACGCAACAGGGCCAATATAACACGAGCTATTACACGTGAGGACACAGGGCTAAGTAGGGGGCACTGGAATAGACGGTCATCCCATCAGTAGTTATTGTAGGTGAAGGCACAGAACCAATGGGCACTGGGGGCAGATTGTACAAATGTAATACCCTTCTAAAAGTGAAGACCGAGCCAAGTAAGGGGCCACTGTCGGCAAACTAGGCCAAACTAACTTTAGTGAAAACACAAAGCTAAGGGCCACCGGTAATATACTGGGCCAATCCAATATTAGCTATTATATGTGGAGGCACAGAGCTAAGCAAGGGGCACTGGGGGCAGTAATGACAGGAGATCTCAGAGGTACAGGGTATAGGCCACAGACCTGGTTATCCTGTTGATTAGAGGGAGCCGTTTGGGCCATTTCTGTTCCTTCGAGAGCGAGGGGAGTACAGAGTTAAAAGGATAGAAAGGCCAACTGTTGAAATCCATCCCATTATCACTCCTCTCCCCACTCTCAGCTTTTAAAAGCTTCTATTATTGTGAGCAACCTGAAGAGAGGTGGTGCTCTTTATATTCAAGAAAAATAAGTGCCCAAAATGGACCCCATGACAACCAGACAAGCAAAGCACGGCGGAATGGAATGCTACTTGGCAATTATGTCACTTCGAGTACTACTGTGCGTTGCCTTATGTTGCTTTATTGTATGTGGGATCTCCTGATTGTCTCCACCTGTCGGGCAATCACGAACATGGAAAGCATTCAACAGTGCCACGGTAAGGCGCCACTGAAGGTTACAATTTCCATTACAAGAAGATTTATGGGCTAATGTAGCTACTTCAAAGCGGGTCATTAAAAATGGCACCTTTAAAAATGGCAACTCTCACTAGGGTGATTTGGTGTGAATTCCTAGTCATTGCAATAAGATCTGCAGTCAGTGTTATAATCCAAAGAGCTCGGTGAGACATAACCATGGCTGGCACCACATGTCTCTGCCCGCCAGCAAACATTATGATATGAGTGTAAAATGTAAACATGCAAACATAGGAAAACCTCCGACATATGAATAAACCAATGCACGTGAAACATGGAACGTCCTTCAGGAGGCTGAACTCCCATATTCAGAAAAAGCTGTCATTTCCCAAGTAGTTATACCTGCTTCTTTCATAACCTGCCACCATTTTCTCCCAAGGAATTTCCTCCTCGCCCCCATAAACATACATGTAACTCCACATTAGCACCCCCATGCTTTGTTATTCCTGTATCGAAGAACTTCCCAATATGCCCGTCTGATTCTTCCAGCTACATCATCTGTTGGAAATGTCCCCTCCGTTTAACATATCCCTTTGTTAATGTAAGTAACCTCAGAGAGAGCTCGGTGGCCCTGGTGCAAGCTGAAACCCCAGCAGAATTAAGCCTTTCAAGCTCCTCAGTGCGATAAAAAGATCCATATATTCTGTTTTAAAAGGCGATTGACGACCCTATTTTGAGATGGGTACTCAATAAATGGCCATCGTGAGGTACAATTAAACAAATGAGCGCCTAGAGGTAGATTAACTCACTGTGAGAGCTGTATGGAAAGTACATTCTATAACTTTTGCTTCTTGCCTTTCTCTCTCTGAAAACAGGAGTGAGCAATGATGAATAAAAAAAAAGGCATTGGCAATGCTAATGGGTCTGGCTTTAAAGGAATGTAGTACGGTAATGTCAAGAATTACAAGTAAATATCATGGGATTTGCTATGTATTTTGTGTGGAAGCAAAGAACTGTAGAAAAATATTGGTGTAGGGTAAAAGATCAGGTGACAGTTGCACTGTCAAACCAGACCTAAAATTCCATGCATGTTAATGGCTGCCCTCCTCTCGTCTGTGCTGCTGCCAGAGAAAAACAAATCATCTAGTTATCTAAGGCACTTTAATAGCATTCCAATGTCCGTATGCGCCCCGGAAGTTCAAGCTTAGCCAGCTGGATAAATAAAATTAATGACCATAGCCGTGTGCACGGCAATCAATCAATCAATCAATCAATCATGTCACTTATAAAGCGCACTACATACCCGCAAGGGTCTCAAGGCGCTGGGGGAAGAGGGGGGTGGTGCTGCTACTGATCGAAGAGCCAGGTCTTGAGGAGTCTTCTGAAGGCCAGTAGGTCTTGGGTCTGTCGGAGGTTGGTGGGGAGGGTGTTCCAGGTCTTGGCGGCGAGGTGGGAGAAAGATCTGCCGCCGGCGGTCGTTTTCCGGATGCGGGGGACTGTGGCGAGGGCGAGGCTGGTCGAGCGGAGCTGGCGGGTGGGGGTGTAGAAGCTGAGTCGTCTGTTGAGGTAGGCTGGTCCGGAGTTGTGGAGTGCTTTGTGTGCGTGGGTGAGGAGCTTGAAGGTTATCCTCTTGTTGACAGGGAGCCAGTGCAGGTCTCTCAGGTGGGGTGTGATGTGGCTGCGTCGGGGGATGTCGAGGATAAGACGTGCAGAGGCGTTCTGGATGCGTTGCAGCCGTCTCAGGAGCTTAGCCGTCGTTCCTGCGTGGAGGGCGTTTCCGTAGTCCAGCCTGCTGGTGACGAGGGCCTGGGTGACTGTTTTTCTTGTTTCGGTGGGGATCCACTTGAAGATCCTGCGGAGCATTCGGAGGATGTTGAAGCAGGATGAGGAAACGGCGTTGACCTGCTTAGTCATGGAGAGGGTGGGGTCGAGGATGACCCCTAGGTTGCGTACGTGGTCGGTGGGTGGCGGGGCTGTTCCCAGTGATGTTGGCCACCAGGAGTCGTCCCAGGCTGAAGGGTTGGAACCAAGGATGAGGACCTCCGTCTTGTCCGAGTTCAGCTTCAGGCGGCTGGTCCTTATCCATTCGGCGACGGCCTTCATTCCTTCGTGGAGGTGGGCTTTGGCGGTGTGAGGGTCTTTGGTGAGGGAGAGGATCAGCTGGGTGTCGTCGGCGTAGGAGATGATGTTGAGGTTGTGCTGTCGGGCGACGTGGGCGAGGGGTGCCATGTAGATGTTGAACAGCGTTGGGCTGAGGGAGGAGCCTTGGGGTACGCCGCAGATCTTGGTGGCCTTGGATCGGAAGGGGGCGAGGCGGACGCTTTGTGTTCTGCCGGAAAGGAAGGATGTGGTCCAGTCCAGGGCCTTCTCTTGGATCCCGGCGTCGTGAAGGCGTGTTCGTAGTGTGTGGTGGCAGACCGTGTCGAAGGCGGCTGATAGGTCCAGGAGGATGAGGGCTGCTGTTTCTCCGTTGTCTAGCAGGGTCCTGATGTCATCGGTGGCGGCGATGAGGGCGGTTTCGGTGCTGTGGATGCTGCGGAAGCCGGACTGGGAAGGGTCCAGGATGTTGTTCTCCTCGAGGTAGCGGGTCAGTTGTTTGTTGACGATTTTCTCGGTGACCTTCGCGGGGAATGGGAGCAGAGAGATGGGTCGGAAGTTCTTCAGGTCCTTGGGATCTGCCTTGGGTTTCTGGAGTAAGGCGGTGATCTCGGCGTGCTTCCAGCTTTCCGGGAAGGTTGCTGTCTTGAAGGAGATGTTGATTATTTTCCGGAGATGGGGCGCGATGGCTGTACTGGCTTTGTTGAAGATGTGGTGAGGGCACGGGTCTAGCGGTGAACCGGAGTGGATGGTGTTCATGATCTCGCTGGTGTCCTCGTCGTTGATGTTGGTCCAGGAGAGCAGGCGGTTGGTGGTTGTGGGGGCAGTGGTCTCGGTGGTTGCCGGGGCGGTCGTGGTGTTGAAGCGGTCGTGGATGTCGGCGATTTTGCGGTGGAAGAAGGTGGCCAGTGAGTCGCACAGGTCTCGCGACGGCTGGATGTCGTTGGTGTTGGAGCTGGGGTTGGAGAGTTCCTTCACGATGTTGAAGAGCTCTTTGCTGTTGTGTGCGTTGTTGTCTAGGCAGTCTTTGAGTGAGGCCCTTTTGGCGGATCTGATGAGGTAATGGTGACTGCGGGTGGCGCTCTTGTGGGCGGCGTAGCTGTCCGCTGTCCATTCGTGGAGCCAGATCTTCTCCAGTTTTCGGCATGTTCGTTTGGAGGCCTGGAGGTCTTCGGTGAACCAGGTGGCTTTCTTGCTGGTGTGGCTGTTAGGCGGATTCTTGAGCGGGGCGAGGGTGTTGGCGCAGTTGTCGATCCACTGTCTGAGGTTGCGGGCGGCGGTTTCGGGGTCGGAGGGTTCGGCGGGTGGGCTCAGGGCGAGGGTTGTGGTTAGCTGGTCTTCCGTGACTCTGCTCCAGCAGCGGCGAGGCATTTGTTCGGTGCGGTGGTGCGTGGTGGGCTTCCTGTAGGTGAAGTGGATGCAGTGGTGGTCAGTCCAGTGGGGTTCGGAGGTGTGGTTGAAGGAGACGTGTGGGCTTGCGGAAAAGATGGAGTCTAGGGTGTGGCCGGCGGCGTGGGTGGGTGTAGTCACGAGCTGTCCGAGTCCGAGGGTGGCGAGGTTGTCGATCAGGGTAGTGGAGTTGGTGTCCTTGTTGTTCTCGAGGTGGAAGTTCAGGTCCCCGAGGAGGATGTAGTCCGTGGAGGCGATGGGGTGTGTGCTGACGAAGTCAGCAATGGAATCGCTGAACTGTGGTCGGGGTCCGGGGGTCTGTAGATGAGGGTTCCTCTGAGGGTGGTGTTGGGATCGGTGTGGATCTGGAAGTGCATGTGTTCGGCGGTGCTGAGGGTGTCGTCTGTGTTGGTTGAGACTCTGAGGGTGTTCCTGTGGACGATGGCGATGCCTCCTCCGTTGGTGCGGTCCCTGCGGGTGATCTTGTATCCGTCCGGGATGGCAATGGCGATGTCGGGGCTGAAGCGGGATTCAGCCAGGTCTCCGTCAGGAATGCGACGTCTGGGGAGGTTGAGTCGAGAAGGTCCCAGAGTTCGATGGCGTGTTTGCGGGCGGAGCGGGTGTTGAGGAGGATGCATCTGAGGTAGTTGGGTTCTTTCCTGGGCGGTGGTTTGGCGGGGCGGGTGCTGGCGAAGCTGCAGTTCCGGCAGGTGAAGGGCCCTTGGGTGCGCTTCGGGGTGGCCTGGTAGCAGGCGTGATCTTTTCCGGGGTTGAGTGCGTGGAGGGTGCTGGCGTCGTATCGGCGTCTGTTGATGTGGCGGGGGATGCCCGGACCAGGGGGTCTGGCGCTGGGCGCGGACGGGCTTGCCTTAGGCGCGCCTTTGGCGCGCCAGCGGCGTGGCCGCGCAGCGGCCGCCATAAATGGGGAGGTGGGAGGGAGGAGCAGGGAATGGGGCAGCGAATGGGCAGTGAGGGGGCGGGCCGCAGGGGCGCAGCGGCGGGAAACAGGCACAGAAGGGAAAACAAGTACAATCAGGGCATCAAGGGGGCACAGAAAGGAAAAACGAGCACAATCAGGGGCAGCAAGGGGGTACAGAAAGGGAAAAAAAACGAGCACAATCAGGGGCAGCAAGGGGGCACAGAAAGGAAAAACGAGCACAATTAGGGGCAGCAAGGGGTACAGAAAGGAAAAACGAGCACAATCAGGGGCAGCAAGGGGGCACAGAAAGGAAAAAAACGAGCACAATCAGGGGCAGCAAGGGGGTACAGAAAGGAAAAACGAGCACAATCAGGGGCAGCAAGGGGGCACAGAAAGGAAAAACGAGCACAATCAGGGGCAGCAAGGGGGCACAGAAAGGAAAGAAAACGAGCACAATCAGGGGCAGCAAGGGGGCACAGAAAGGAAAAACGAGCACAATCAGGGCCAGCAAGGGGGGCACAGAAAGGAAAAAAAACGAGCACAATCAGGGCAGCAGCAGGGCACACAGACGGAGCTGTGTGGTGGGGAAGCGACCTACCAGTCAAGGTCAGGGGTCGCTCTCTTCACCACGCAGCGGCCGCCATAAATGGGGAGGTGGGAGGGAGGAGCAGGGAATGGGGCAGCGAATGGGCAGTGAGGGGGCGGGGCCGCAGCGGCAGGAAACAGGCACAGAAGGGAAAACGAGCACAATCAGGGCATCAAGGGGGCACAGAAAGGGGGGAAAAAAATGAGCACAATCAGGGGCAGCAAGGGGGCAAGGAAAGGAAAAACTAGCACAATCAGGGGCAGCAAGGGGGCACAGAAAGGAAAAACGAGCACAATCAGGGGCAGCAAGGGGGCACAGAAAGGAAAAAAAAACCGAAGCACAATCAGGGGCAGCAAGGGGGTACAGAAAGGAAAAACGAGCACAATCAGGGGCAGCAAGGGGGCACAGAAAGGAAAAAAACGAGCACAATCAGGGGCAGCAAGGGGTACAGAAAGGAAAAACGAGCACAATCAGGGGCAGCAAGGGGGCACAGAAAGGAAAAACGAGCACAATCAGGGGCAGCAAGGGGGCACAGAAAGGAAAGAAAACGAGCACAATCAGGGGCAGCAAGGGGGCACAGAAAGGAAAGAAAACGAGCACAATCAGGGGCAGCAAGGGGGCACAGAAAGGAAAAACGAGCACAATCAGGGGCAGCAGCAGGGCACACAGACGGAGCTGTGTGGTGGGGGAGCGACCTACCAGTCAAGGTCAGGGGTCAGGGCAAGCACTTTTTTGTGGAAGCACACACCTTCTACCCAATCAAAACATGTACTGCTGACTCCAAACATGTGTGGCAAGCCAAAGCCCCTCTCTCGTGAAGTTCACAATTGTCTGGCGACAGCTGCGCTGTCCAGCCAGACCATAAAAAACAATGCATCTCTCGAACAGCCGAGATGAGAAGCAGCTTAGCTAGGTTGCTGTTTTTTATATACTGATTAACAATTGTTCCATGCAATGTGCCTGTACGCTGCTTTCCATGCTCTCAGTAGCCCTGTTCCCCCAGCGGGGGCAAGTGTGGAAGTTAGCACTAGGGTTTACCCTGTATCCAGGTGGATGTTATCTTTTAAACCTTTCACAAACACTAAGACTACACTCTGCGGTAAGCCTTACCAAGAGTCCCTGGTGGGAGTCCAGGGCATACTGTGCAGGAAAAGCACTTCTCTCTCCCAAGCTGATTGCACAAAGGGTCAATGGGGATTTCATGGGTGCACCGTGGCATCCACTGCAGCTCGTAAAGCAAAGCCCAAGCCGGCAGCCCACGAGGGGAGATGTCAGAATGACAGTAAGTTGTGCTCCCAGCTGAAAGGAGAGTCCCTTCTGAGAAATGTTGGCATCCTTCTGCTGAAAACATTTTAGGTCTCCTGAGAAGTACCTCTAATCTCGCACTGAAAGTAATTTAGTCCGCCGGGAACCACATGAACTCTCCCCACTGAAACACTGCAGGTCTACTGAGAAATGTAGTTACTCTCCCATAGAAGGTATTGTAGGTTGGCTGAGAAGTGCAGCTGCTCTGGCTAAAAGCATTAGTTGTAGGTCTGCTGAGAAGTGCCTGTGCGCTGAAAGCATCATAGGGCTTCTGAGAAGTGCCTGTTCTTTCTCACTGAAAGCTTTGTATTACTGCTGAGAAATGCCTGTAAACTACCCTAGAAAGCATCCTAGGTCTGTAATCTTCCACTGAAAGCAAAGTAGCCCTGCTGCGAAGTACTATCCTACTGAAAGGGTTGTAGGTCTGCTGAGAAGTACCTGTAATTCCCCTCTGAAAACAATGGAGGCTCGCTGAGAAGTGCAAATAGTCTCTCGCTCAGAACTGCACCTCCCCTGAGACAATGCCATTACTGTCCTATTGAAAGTAGACTCTTCAAATCCGTGTTGCACCCTACTGAAAGGTGCCAGTACAGTTTTTTGAAAACCAAACAAATGTGGAGGACTGACTGTGCAGACTCATTTATAGCATTGATTTCCCCAAGAAGGTCCAGCACCATGGCTCCATAACCCTACAGGCTTCAACACTTTCCCCTAAGCAAGAGGGCCTTAATCGTTGCAGAGCTTTTCAACGTTTGAATTTATATATTTCCAAAAGAATTATTTGCACCAGAAACACTACATAGCAGAAAAACAGTGAATAAGATCACAGGTGGAGTCCTGGTTACAGAAGCCAGGGAATAAGAATGAGGACTATGCATTACATGTAACTTGCATAACACCAGGAAATCATTCTGAACAATATAACGTGTCATATCCCAAGAGCAGGCAAAGCTAGCTATAAAATATTGATTTGGAAAATTGGTATTTGCTGAATTCTACAGTTTGATTTACCCAAGGCCAGTGTGCATCTTGGGACAGTAGTTTCCTTGGTTCCAGGTTGTTTTTACAGACCATTCCCTGCACCACTTAGATCCAGTCCCCAGGAGTTGGATGCTCTGTGAACACTACATCGTCAGTGTCAATCCAATATGGACAACAGCCCAGAATATCCATGGAGTGTTTTATGCCGACCAATTATCTACTACACACGTTTAACTAGATTTGGTGGGAGACAGGTGGAGCAGCAACGTTAGGTGCTGTATGACACCTAACCAACGTAGAATTCAGTGTGTAAATGGCAAGTCAGAAGTCTACCTTAACCCACAAAACCCCAATAATACAAGCAGCATAGAGCCAAATGGCCATGGAAGAAGACTCTGACCACTGCAGGGCCACTTGTCCCGGCACACTAGGCCCCGCTGTGCGCCCGTAGCAAGGTGTAAGCTGTGCTTTGACACCACCCATGAGTTGCATTTTAGAAGTAATACCTTATCAGCAGCACCACAAAGCTGCAATACTTAACCTGCAGGGCTATTTAAAAACAAGCTCATTTTCTTGTTTGCTCTACACAACATGACCCCTTATGTTCAAGTTCACCCAGAGAGCAGCCTCCAGGGCAGCAGCCCCTCCGTAAAGAAATTCACTGGTTTACTGCTACCGTACTTACAAGGTGTGGGGAGAGGGGGTTTATCAAGATTACAGTATCCTAAGGCAAAGCACACAATTAAAAAGAATTCCGCTCATGCAAGACTTAAATTGTCCAATTGGAATATTTCTTGTAAACTGCATAAGAAAACAAGTATACATGAACATAAGTTATATACTGCTTACGCGCACACAAGTATGCGTAACATTGGCACAAACAGTATTTCTGGAAGCAACAACGATGGGCAATCAATGACGGGGGGATATGGGCAAGCAGTGACGCAAGAGTGGAGAAAGGGTAACAAGCAACGACGACGGGAAGAAAAAAAGGTACCTCAAACCCAGCACGAGCAGCTGAAGCACACTAATTAAGAAGAAACAATCAGTATTTGGTCCAGGCTCCACGAAGGGAGAAACAAACAAAGTGACAGACTACCGCTGACCAATCAGGGGCCAACAAATAAGAGCGACAAAGAAGCTAACAAAGAGTAAGCAATGTGCAGGATCCAAGCCCCTTTCGGTGAAATGTCTCACAAGCAACAGTGCATGGGTATCTCAGACAAGGCCTAAAAAGGAGCCAAGATGTAAACTATGTCCTAACCTCTAGACAACCAATTAATAAATGCTGTCCCTGTCAGGCATTAGATGCAGAGATCAACATGGGCAGTGACCAATGCCTAAAACTTAAATAAGGATTTGCTGAGTTATGCTTCAACACCAGTTTGGGGGTGGGGGGGAATCTTATCCAAGACTCTTCAAGTAGACAGAAAGTCATATGTTCAATTTGATTAAAAGACTAGATCCATTGCTTCTTAATGAGTGGTGATTTTCTGGAGATTTGAGGAGAAAATTCGAGCTGAGACAGTAACCCAAAATTCTGGTGCAGGAAATTTTGTATGAACACAAGTTAAGAACATCCCAGACTATCTTCAGTGTAAAATATTTCATGTAGAAAAACCCATTACAGTAATTTTTACAAATCCACTTAAGGGAAGAAACTGATGAAATTAATGTTATAAGATGTTGGCAAATAAAATTGGACTAAATCTCTGAAATACTGGAGAGAATTCATGGTTGACAGTGAGATGGCATCCTATATCTTTGGAAAAACAACAAGGTGTTTGAATGCTTGAATTAATCTCAGCCACTGGCAATCGCTTGTGCTGCATCCCAATCCATCATTTATGCCCGCCATGCCACCTCAGTTTGGACCCAGCCTTATGCAAATCAGTCCTGACGCTGCTTCTCATGGGAACAAACCAGCCCGAACTGCCTGGCCCTCCCTGAACAGGAACATAGTGCAAAATAAGGATTGACTGGAATGAGACCGAGTGATTACCAGTGGTTGAGATTAATTCAAGCATTCTATCCATCACTTTTTTATAATGTGTCATCCTAGATCTTTGGCCATTAAATCATGTGCTCTTTAGATCTTTTGTGTTGTTCCACGACCTACACATGTACAATATGTTCCATGTTTGTTTTGTATCTAGTCTGACACTGGTAACAATGTTTACATTTAAGGAAGCTGACAAATAAACTCAAAACTGGGAGCCTCTACATATTCCCACAGCATCTCTCCCAGAAGCAAGTAATCTCCCTCCCCCTAAACACTCCTCATGGGCTCCTAAATTGTGCTGCAAGTCAAGTGAATATCCTGGAATAGAAGGAATTATGGGAGGCATGCAGTTGGGTGCTGAATGGACAATCAGAAACAGTTTCACTCCATCCAATGAGTGACTTTTGTTCGCACTTTCCAACCACAATGCTAATACACTACCCATCGGAGTCCATCCTCTTCACAAGGGTCTTTCCCCATCACAAATACTTATAGGGTCTCCGGTACAACATGCTCCCCTATTATCTTCTGAAAATTTACTTAATGGCCATCCTCAACCTTTTTGAACTCTTGGTACACAGTGGACCAAAATAATGTATTAACTACTCTTCCCACACTAAGCATCACACACAGTAAATAGCTTTGAACAGTCTCTCAAACTGAATATTTTCCTGCTGCTGCTTGCTCTTTGCCGAGTCCCCTCGAGCTGGATTCCCCATGGGACTCCTGGACTACCCCTTCATTACCTTGCATGACAAGCTTAGGATTCACCAATCCCCTGTATGTGCACAAAATGTAAAGCTCACCCAAGCCACCACCGCCTCCCACATCCAAATCTAAGCTCAAGTCTTTGATTGCTGAACAGCTATTGTTCAGATTGCCCTAGATTCCTCAAACTGCATACTTCCGTGTCATTTGCCCAAACCTAGTTACCCTGTGCTAATGTAGTCATCTAAAACTAACTCTGCCCTAGGAATGTTGGTGTGCTGTTCAGCTCGATGGCGACATTGGGGCAACAATAACAACTTGTACCAGTTCCTCAATATCTGTAAATCAAACAAGTTTGTCATTTTAAACTGCTTAGGCCCTTATTCTGGTTGTGAGCACATGGGAATATCGAAACAGTGTTCCATAAACAATCACTTAAATTGTGCTTAATCTTGCCCTTCCTGCCAATCCCACCTCTCCATCAGTTCCAAATCTAATGATGCTATTAAATAGTCTGAAGCAAGACATTAACCTGCTACTTTCCAGTCTGTACCCTAGGCTAAAGAGACCATCACCTTAGCCCCATGTGTAAACTCGTACTTCTGATCTGCTGCCATGCCTAGAATGCCTCAACTCATTATCCTATCAAGTGTACACACCCTTTGGAATCTAGATCCAAAATGACCCTTAAAACATATGCAAATAGAATTTCCATTAGACATGTGAACCACTCACCTTACTTCTCATACAGTACCCAACTACCTTTACCCACTGACTCAGATTGCTTAAACTTGTAATGTAAATGTGACTATAACCTAAGCCTCAATGTTTGATCAGTGCCTGACCCACCCGCCATAAAGCCATTTCCCCTTAGTGAGGCTAAAAACATCAGTGGTAAGTTATTTTCCATTTCCTGGGGGCTGAAATATCACCCTTCCTGTATGCTACTTCAATAAAGCACAGAAGGTCAACTTAGCCAACAAGAACAAAGAACATTTGTAGAGTTATGCTGTGCAGTGAGACAAATTAGACTGCGATTTATGCCAATTAACAAAACATTAAGCCTTGTACTACTTTCCACAATATGTGGAAAACATTCACAATCTGCTTCTAAAGAAAGCAAAACGGTTTATTCCAGAAAGTGACTTCAGAACTGCTATTCAAGCCCATGTGCGCTTGCATCAGGGTTGTGGTAATGCCCTACTCCATGGCCTCCCAGACTTTAACACAGGCATTCTACATGTCACAACACTTCTCATCCAGAACCAGAAGAAATAACAGCACCCTCAACCTTGATGAAACTTCATCTTCTCTCCCCTCCCCCCACCAACACCATCTTGAAACCCAGCTGCATCATTTACAATTCCATGAGGGACAACCATCTTATCTTTCGGACAAGATCACCATTGCTGGTGGCTCTTGGTACACACAGCCAGGCCACTATCTTTCTGGAGACTAAGTGGAATTAACAAGACAGCAGGACTTTTCCATCTATGCACCCAGGATCTGGACTAGTAGCCCATAATCACCAGGACATCCCCAATGCTGCTCAAGTATAGGAAAGGTTTGAAGACTCGTCCCTTTAAGGTACAGTATATCACAATGAAGTAACAAACCAACAACCAGCTTTATTTCCCAACACTCTTGCTTGTATGTTTGCCTTTCACCCTGTATAGTGTTCTCCTGCTTTGCTGGCTGGATAAGTGCTATACAAATACCACATATACAAAGACTAAAATAATTTGTGCAAAACCAAACTCGGTGTGTAGCCAAGTAAAATGGCCTTTCAGATTGTAAGTGGCTGGTCAGGATATTGACAAATGCCCGAAGTAACTGTACATTGTATTTAACAAATTAAAGTAGAATTACATAGTGCCAGTTGCTCAACAAGCAAGGAAAACCATGCACAGCTTGTAAAGTTCAGCACATTTCTACATAGGACTCCGAACCAGGATGAATTAATAAGCGCTCCCTAAACTTCTTGGCTACTGAAATTTGCTTTCCTTAAGGCTATAATACACCTAAAGTATGGAAGCCTTTACGCTGTGAATGTGAATTAGACAGTTATTTTCCTATCCTCGCTATATGTTAGTTCTTATGAATTCAGGGCATGGGCAGCTGTCTTCTAATAGCCTCCCCCAGGGCATGTGAGGGGGTGTTCAGATTTTTCAACAATGAAATCTCACGCCTATTCTACTTTTCACTTTTACGGATTGAAGCTTATGAGGAGCTCCCCATATTTAAGTAACTAAATGCAGCGTAAAATTTCTGACACCGCCTTGGAGCTTGAAAGCAGACAGAGCAGGGGTGGCTCCTCCATTTGAGAGGAGTTTTGCCCCATGGAAATGCCCCCAGAGATGAAAAATAAAATGGTAATGAAGTTAATTCATTATCATTTTTTTCATCACCCAGTCCCGAACGGAGCATTAGGACATGGCGGGACTGCTGCTGACTGGCAGCAGCAGAAAGTAGGGCACTTTCAGTTTAAAGTGCGCATTTCTTATTGGCCGGCCGTCTTGCGGCCAGCCACACATGCACACCTTAAACTTCTCTAACCCAGCCGTCTTTAGTTTAAAGACAGCTGGGTTAGAGAAAGCAAAAGCCTCCAGTGCTCTTCTGAGCGCCGATGGAAGCCAATCCCACCAATCCTGGCGCTGCTCTCATGCTGGTGAGGGTAGCACCAGGATTGTCGTGGGAGTTTGGAGCCTTCCTGGAGGAGAAAAGAAGAAGTGGTGGACATGCCAGCCGCCACTGAGATAGCCTGTATTAATAAGTGCTCCCTTGCTACATTTTTAAAGTAATGGATGAGTGAACAGATGCCCATCTATTATTTCTCTATCCACAAGTAAACACATTGAGAAGCTTGTGCACATTACAGAAGAGTGGGTGGAGCTATACAGTATGCTTCACTATCAAAGTAAACCCGCCAACGGTAAATATTGCTCAGCTCTACCAGTCTGCATTGCGTTTGCACGAGGACATATACATGTCGTCTGCTAGTGCAGTAACTTAATTGTTTAGGTCCAGAATATGCAAGTGGAGAAACACCTATCCTTTTGATGGCCTGAATATGGCCAGTTTAATGGAAAACCTCTGCGGGGGCATGGTAATTGAGGGAAAACCATGACTTCCGTTACAAAATCACCATTTTAGCAGTTGTTCAGAAAAGCACCACTGAGAAACTTACTGGCTCTTTTCACTGCCAACCCCTGCAGTTAAGTTTTCAGTGAACAAGGTAATAAGAGCCTTTACTGAGCTTCAAAAAAGAAAACGTCCAGATTGTCCCAAAATCCAGCCTAGGCCTTATGGTATGTCTGAATGGAAGTATTGGTGTGGCTTCAAATACAAAATTGATGTTGACCAAGCAATATTTTTTGCTGTTCCGTGGCTACAGCGTGGCCGATTTACTTCCAGTGTTGCTTTAATATGCAAAAGATTAGTAATTTTCAATATGTATTAGCCAATGAGTGATCATTAAATACGGGTAAAGTTAATATACACAAGCAATTCAAGAAAAAAAAAAAAAAAGGCTGGCAACTAGTTTCATCTAATGCATAGTAGGTCTAATGAGTTGTCTATTCATATTTGTTTTAAATTTCTGTTGCACTCCTAGGAAATGCCTTTTGCAAGCTCTATAAGGTACCTTCTCTATTGTATCAATATTCTGGAGACATCAACGAACAAAAGCCTTTTCTGGTACAGCCCATGTAACTGCAGATTCCTCACTTTGAGAGGCCTTGTAGTTCCACATCCAGTCAGTCCTGCCCCAAATGAAACGTTAGCAAACTATATCTGCATGCCTGCCTTCTTCCTCAGTGTGTGCTGTCAGTTTGATCTTTGTCCACGCTTGACGTGGAGCTCAAAGAAATCAGAATATGTCAGAGTGCTGTCTCCAATACTGGCATCTTATGAATGTACTGTTTGGGACTGTAGGAGTCCATTCCACAGAACAGAGGAATTTGGGTCTGTGAGGATCCGCAGTTAGAGACCACCAGAAAATGCGTTCCCAAAGCAGTGCTTAAATTGTAAAATATTAAGTGCCAGGGCTCCGACGAGGAGGCCACTGCAGCTTGCACCACCCATCGCCCTTGTCATCGCTGCCAAAACAACTACTATCTCTCTCGTATGTAAATGCGACAGTTCAGATTATTCCAGGTCCCCAAAGCTAAAGGAGTGGCTGGGGAGGCAGGTATTAGCACTATTTTAATGTATATTGTATTCCAAAACAACCTTTGTTCTGCTCAACTCTGAATTAGATGAGCAGCGCCACCATGTGGTAGACTGTATGGTGTTGGTGTTGACAATTAGGTGCCGAGCACCGGAAACCAATTAAGTGCCGGTGCGGAGCACCGGAAAGCACTGGCTCAAATTAAGCACTGTCCCAAAGGTAAGTAACTTGCTCTTCTGATAGAGATTTCTAACCGCAGATTGCTTACCTTGTGAATGGATACCAAAGCAGTACCTCCCCAAGTGATGGGACTGAAATGACTCGAACCAAGAAATCGTGTAGGACAGCCCAAAGTGTCCATCCTTCAAGGCCTGGCAGTCCAGGCAATGAACGTTTGGAGGGATGCCAATGTAGCAGCGTGGCAAACGTCTAAGACGGACACGCCATGCGCAGCGGTACCAGCCTTTGCTCTGGTGGATAGGGCATGCAAGCCTTCTTGGCGGCTGCTTCTTGACTAGCCCCTAGCAGATCTTTATGCCCAATACAATCCACAGGGGGAGATGGTGCTCTTATGTACCACTTTCCCCGATTAGGCTCCCAAACAGCCCAGAAAAATTTGGTTTAATAGATGGTCTCGAGTCAGATTGATGAAAACAATCCTAAGAGGATCCTCTTATGATCAAGACAATGAAGCTGCTACTCTTCCCTGGATGGATGAGGTGGGGCATAGAAAATTGGAAAAGTAATGCATTACCCTATGTGGAAGGGCGTGACTGCCTTTGGCAAGAAAACCGCTTTTTTCTTGAGGACCAGTTTTTCCGGAAAGAAAGATGTACAAGGTTGTACAGGACAGCAGTGCCCAGTTCAAAAGGAGTGCCCATCAAGTAGGCGATAACCAAATTGATGTCCCATTGCAGCATTACAAAAGGTGTTTGAAAAGGGATGGCTAATTAGGCAACCGAAAAATGGTCAAAAGAACCCTTAACAGCTGCCACAGCAAGGCCTTGCTGGCTAGAGACAAAACAATAAAATATCAAAACTTTGCTTGAAAAGTCTGTATTTCACAGAAGGAACACCAGACAAACTTCTCCCAGCATACTGTATATAGTTTTGGTGGAAGGGCGCCTGGCTGCCAGAATGACACCAACTATGTCGGGAGTAAGATCGAAAGCCATCAACTATAGTCGTTCAATCTCCAAGCATAGTGGTGTAGGTTGTGCAGACTCTGGTGCAAGACCTGGCCCCTGCTGTTGCAACAGGTAGTCCTCTGGAAGGGGCAGCCGAATCAGAGGACATGCGCTCATGCTGGAGCCTGGTTTTTCTTCATCTTTTTTCAATACTCTGGCCAGAAGAGGGAGGGGCAGACAGGCATACAGGAGTCCCAAGCCCCAGTCCAGGTAGAAGTGAACTCCAGCTTGGACATGGAGCGTTTTGTGCAGTGGCAAACAGATTGAGCCAGGGTTCTCTCCATTAATGGAAGACATCTAGTGCCACTTCATAGTTTAACTGCCATTCATGATCCACTAGGCAACATCAGCAGAGTTAGTCCGTCTTGGCGTTGGGCGCTCAGGGAGATGCCCTATGCGTTCCGCCACTTTCACAGATGTGAGGCCTCCTGGCACAGTACTCACGCCCCCACACCGCCTCGTTTGATATAGTACCACATGGCAGATGTATTGTCTGTGAGAACATGCACCTGTTCCCTCTTGATGGTCAGAAGGAACGCCTTCAGTGCCAAGCGAATTGCCCACAACTCCAAGTTGATATGAAGATAGGTCTCCGCCAGAGACCAGAGTCCTCTGATCTTCACCTCTCACAGATTACCTCACCAACCCAGCAACAATGCATCTGTCACAGCAATTAGTTCTGAATGGGGTAGTGGGAGTGATCTTCAGCCAGTCCAACTGCTGTCGAGCAGCCACCACTGCAGATCTTTCGCAGTTTGCTCCGACACCTGGCTGGAATCTGAAAGGTTCTCTTGGTGCTGAGCCCACTGAGACTTCAGATCCCACTGCAGCCCATGTAACTGCAGATTCCTCACTTTGAGAGGCCTTGTAGTTCCACATCCAGTCAGTCCTGCCCCAAATGAAACGTCCCACCTGTTGTGGTGCACAAACAGGATGCCAGAGGACAAGAAGCCTAAGAACAATGCTCCGAGATCCCGGTCAAAGGTTGCAACATCAGGATCACAGCCTGAACACCCTAGACTTGATCCGGAGGAAAGGCTCGGAAGAGTACCATAATCAAGGATGGCTCTGATGAAGGGGAGCAGTTATGAAAGAGTGAGGGGTGACTTTGGCAAAGTGATAAAAAAGCCCAACAATGTTACCTCAAACCATCCTAAAACATCTCCAGACGATTGTTGACTTGTTGAGTTACGCAGTCGAGGTATGGAAAGACAGGTATTCCCAACCTCCGCAGATGAGCTGTGACCAACACCATCATCTTTGTGAACGCCAGAGGTGTACTGGTAAGGCTAAAGGGGAGCACCTAGAAATTAAAGTGCTCTTGGCCTACCTGTAAACACAGATAATGCCTGCAAGACTGTAGAATAGAGATGTGGAACTAGGCATTCTGCAAGTCCAACACCACCATCCAGTTTCCTAGATCCAGGGCAGGAAGAACTTGGGCGAGAGTGAGCATTTTGAACTTGTCCTTCTGAAGAAAGAAGTTCAGATAGCAACGATCTAGGATGGAATGGAAGTCTGTGTCCTTTTTCTGCACCATAAAGTAATGGGAATAACAGCCAGTCCCTACTTATGATGCCAGCACCCTCTATGGCTCTCTTGGCCAAGACACCTATACTCCAAGGAGAAGTTCAGGCTAAGTGAACTTTCAGGAGGAGTTGTGGTATGGGTGTCATATCAAAGTGATCTGAGAGGAAGGGTAGAGTGTAACAAAATGGTTACTTACCGGTAGGAGTAGATTTGCAGTTTGAAGAATTTACTGGAATCACATACTGTGCATTTTTCCACCATCTAGTGCTTGGGTCCGGAATAGTCTCCTTGTATTCTCTTTAGTGTTTTGCTTAGTGGGCAGCGGTGACCATTTGGATTTAAACACCTCCTTATGAGACATCGGATATATGCTCCGTAAATCCCTCAAGGCAGTCGCCATCTTCAGATTCTTTTCCTTTACCCTTGTCTGCGTTTTTTGGAGTGGAGTTTGTGAATCCACCTCAATTGGTGGGAGATGGCTGGGTTGCATGAGACTTCAGAAAATTCTTTAGAGTGCAAAACTACTCCTACCAGTAAGCAACCATTTCATTTTGCAGTGTGAATCTTTTCTGGATTCACATGCTGCACATAGATTACGGAGTGGTATTTTCTCTTGTGGGTAGGCTGGGTCCTTTAGAGTGTGTTTACAAAGAAATGTTTCAGTACTCCTTGTCCCACTTCTGCTTCCCGGTTCATCTGTATGTCCACCCAGTAGTGTTTTGTGAAGGTATGAACGGATGCCCATGTAGCAGCAGCGCAAATCTCTTCTAGTGCTACCCTGCCTAGGAAAGCAAGGGTTGCTCCTTTTTTCCTTGTTGAATGCACTTTTGAACTTTCCATGAAGGTTACTCACTGCTTTGTGACAATATTGTATCGTCTGTACTATCCATCTCACAATAGTTTGCTTGGTGATTGGGAATCCCTTTCTTGTGTGTGAAGGACACTAACTGTTCTCCTTTATGGAAGACTTTTGTTCTTTCCTAGTAGTACATAATTGCCCTTTGAACATCTAGTGTGCGCAATTCTCTCTGCCCGTCATTTAGGCTGTGGAAAAAGCAGGTAGGTGAATGGCTTGGTTAACATGGAACTTCAGCACCACCTTTGGTATGAACCTAGGTTTGTCATCATTACTACTTTGTCTCCATGTATCTGAAGAGAAAATATGGCTCCTGAGTGATGAGCGCTTCTATTTCACGGACCCTTCTTAGTGAGGTGATGGCGATAAGGAATACAGTTTTGAAGGTTCAAAATTTCAGCTGTGCATTCTGCATTGGTTCAAAGGGTGATTCCAACGTGTGAGTACTACATTCAGGTTCCATGTAGGCATTGGCACACTTCTTGGGGGTGCCATCTTCTTTGCTCTCTCTAGGAAGTGTTTTTCTACTGACATGGTAAAGAAATTTCTCCCTAGAGTAAATCTTACAATGGCTGCTAGGTGAACTTTGATAGCGGCAAAGAGGTGCTTGTTTAGTAGATGCATCATGTATCTAACGATTGTGGCATCTTGTGTCCAAGTAGGTGTTCCCTTGGCTCGTCACAACATTGTTGAAACCTCTTTCACTTGTTTCTGTAGCATTTCCTTGTTGGTCTCCTTGTCAGCTTGAGGTAGTTGAACTAACTCCTTAGGAACCAAGCTGCTAGACTGAGTGTTTGGTTCTGGGTGTTACACTAGTCTCTCCTGTATCGTTAACAGGTTTGGTGTGCTGGGAGTGCGATGTACTGTCCTTGGGATATCTCCATGAGGTCTGATAATTAGGTCTGTCGAGCCCACTGTGGGGTTATCAGGTGACCTGTTCTTGCCTACACTTTTGGATCACCTCTAGTATCATTGGAATTTGTGATTAAGCAAATCTTCCTGACCATTTTATCAACCGGGCTTTCCCCAGTAACTCTGGGTGGTAGAAACTGGATGCGAAGCTTTGGCATTCCACGTTCTTGTGTGCTGCAAATAGGTCTACTTGCGGTACCCTCAGATCTGGAAGATATGCATTAGCACTTTTTAGCTCCCATTTTGTGTGTAGTGCTCGCTTTCCTGCTTAGCCTGTCCTCCTCGGTTTTTAATTTTCCTTGTAGGAGTATCGCCACTACTGACACTGTTCTTTATAGCACATCTTCAAATCTCCTGGGCCAAGGCTGATAGCAGGTGGGACTTTGTTAAAGTAGTACATAGTTGTGTTGTCTGAATCAAAATGGTCCTTCTGGTTACTTGTTTCTGGAAGACAATCAGCGTTAGAAACACTATCTTCAGTTCCAGCACATTGGTTTGTTGGACTGCTTCCTCTGAGTTTGAGGCCTCTGAAGTTTACCTTGTCCATGTAATCTCTCCATCCCATGTGGGATGCATTCATTGTAATTGTCACTGAGGGAGTTGGTGGTTTGAATCTTTTCCCCACAGTTAGGATTTGGAAGTTCCACCATTTAATTTCTCTCAAAATGTCCTTAACCACTAGATTGCCCAACTCAGTTGATTGTGACCATTGTTTCTGAACCCATTCCTGTACTGGTCTCATGTGTAGCTTTGGGTGTGGCACCAGAGGAATACAGGAGGACATCATGCCCGAAATTTCCCCCATCGTTCTCCTAGTCGGACGTTGCCCCTTCTGGTAGAGGCGACTGCTCCATGATCGCTTTAACACTCTTTTGCACTGGTTTTGCCTTTGCAGCCTGAGTTTTCAAAATTGCCCTTAGGAATGTTTTCTTAGTGTCTGAATTCTGTGACAATTTCTCATAATTGATGGAGAATTCAAATGAATGTAGGGTCTGTATGAACTTGTTGATATTCTTTCTGCACTGGTTGCTTGTCTTTGCTTTAACTAGTCAGTCGTCTAAGTATGGGTAGAAATGTATTCCCACTTGCCTGAGGTGTGCTGCAACCACAGCTAGACATTTGGAGAACAACCTTGGAGCGGATTTTATTCCGAATGGTAGCACCTTGAATTGGTAGTGTATTGTTCACTATAAACCTGAAGAATTGTTTGAGTCACTTGTTTACTGGTATGTGTAGGTAGGCATCCTTGAGGTGTATGGTTGCCATGTAGTCTCCTTGCCCTTTCAGAAGGACAACCTCTTGGAGCGCTGTAATTTTTAATTTTTGTATCGTTATGAATTTGCTTAGTGATCTCCGGTTCAGTATTGGTCTTAACATCTTGTCCAGTTTTGGTACCAGGTAATAGTTTGAGTACACCCATTTTGAGCCTCTGCTTCTGGGGTGCTATTTCTATAGATTCTTTACTTATTAGGCCTTCCACTTCCTGTTGTAGTTTGTCAAATTTTATCCTGTCTTTGATGGTGTTGCTGGAGGCAGCAAAGTCTTTGCAGTAACCATATTTTATGATATTTAGTATCCATTTGTCGGACGTGATGTTCTACCATTCCTCAGATTCTTCCTTCTACTGGTGACTGCCCACAAAGAACCCTCCTATGCAAGTCACTTGCTAGTGTGGTTTCCCCCTTTCAGTTTCCCCCTCTTCTGCAGCAAAAGGGCTGCCTAAAGCTTGAGCAACACTGTCATTGCGGGGGTGTGGTGAACTCACTCCATTGGTTGTTAAAGGTTGCAGGAGTCTTCTGCGGTTGCATGGGTCCCCTAAAGTCGTGATCTTTCTCTGGCTCATGCCTCCCTGGAATGCTCCCTTATATTGTAGGGCCCCATGGACTTGGTGGTTTTGTTATCTTTTTTCATGCACTGAAGCACTTAATCTACCACCTCCACAAACACTGTCCTCTGAATTGCATGTTGATTATGGCTGACTGGACTTCCTGTTTAAATCCCGAGATTCTCAGCCAAGCGTGTCTGCTCAAGGTGGTAGCTGTGCAGAGCTAGCTACTTGCATTGTCCCCAGCATAAAGAGGGGATTTCAGGCACGTGTCAGCCATTGTATTGCCCTCCTGCACCACTACGCTTGCCCTCTTCAACTCCTCTGGCAGTTGTTCCATCAGCTCTTCCATTTCATCCCACTATTGGCGGACATATCTGCTTAGCAGGCCATTCGAGCTGGTATCCCGCCACTGGTGCTACTGATCTTTCCATTTTTCTCCCCGCCATATCTACTCTCTTCCTTTTGTCAGCAGGGGGCCCCGTAGACATGGGCGTGTTTGCTCTTTTGCGTGCTGTTGCAACTATGAGTGAATCAGCTGGCAAGAGTGGATTCTTTGATGAAAAGCGGTAATTTCTCTCCACAATTGTGTTACTGCCTAAGGCTGGCTCCTTAAATGCTTCTCTGCCCTGGTCCAGCATGCTAGGGATCATTGGGAGAAAACACTTTCTTCTGCTTGGGTAGCAGTGTTTTAAAGGAGGAAACATGCTTCTGATTATTCCTCTTCATCAGAACACCAAAAGAGTCTGCAGCTCTCTTTACTACTGTATTGTACGCAGTGATGTGACTGCTTTGATGGCTAAGATTCCACCCCTTCATCTGGGGAGTACACAGATGTCCTGCCAGTCATCTGTTGTCTCCCCTATTTGTGAGACCCTCTTGTTCCTCCTCCAGTTCTAAAACCTCTTCTTCCATCCCCTCCTGCAGCTCTGGGGTGATGGGATTTTCCAGCTCTTTTGGTTCCTCTTTTTCCACCTGCTTTTTCAGTGGAATCCTGTATCCCTGAAGGGAGTCAAATTCCCTCTTTCTTGATTAGGGCTTCAAGTTCAGCCTCGAGATGCTTCCCTTTTCACTCTACCTTGAGCGATCTTTCAGTGTCGAGTTAGGCTTAGTCTCGGTTTTGACATCTATGCAGAGGAACTTTGGTGCCGAAATGGGGAGCTTTGATGTTTCAGCAACTTTCGGTGTCGATGGAGTGAATTTTCAGGGCTGATGCTGGCCTGTTCTTCGCAGGTGGCGTTGAGCTGCTTTTTGCTGCCTCTTGCATGCCTTTGATGCGCTCTTGAGATTGAAGCCGGTTTTGAGGGTTTGCCTCCATCAGTGTCCCTTGCTTTGGACCCGTGTGGATCTCTGGACTTCACCATGCCCTCTGGCATCAACAATCGATGTCATTGCTATTTCTTCAAATCCGAAGCTTTCGGCTCGGATGGGTCTCGCCCTAATGGGTTTGCCTTCTGTTTGGGCTCCTCCCACAGTGCTTTCTTGTGGTCCTTTATTAGCCGGTCTCTATAACTACAAGGTCCGGTTCTTTTCCTTTGCCTCTTCCCTCTCCAAGAGGTCCTACTCACCGTTAGACATCCCAAACTCTTAAGGACTCTGGCTTTCTTAAATGTACCCATCTCTGCTTCTGCCTTGCTCAGATGGTCTTGGGCAAGAAATCTGTGAAGACCACACAATCCTCCGCACTGTGGTACTTAGGAAGGCAGAGGTTGCAGACCTCCCGGGTGTCCTTCTGGGTAGTCTTGTGGTAGCACTCGGGGCAAAACCTAAAAAGCGTGTGCTTCATGCCCCCTTCTCATTCTCCCACCACATGGCCTTGTTGCATCCGTCTACTCACTTTAGTGTTGTTTGACATTTTCTTTGTGTTTTCTACTTCTTACCAGTAGTTGTCAATTCTTTTCCCTCTACTGCGATTGTCGGTGGAAGACTCAATTTCTTCTTCCTCAACTCCGGAGTTCTCCTTTAGGCATCCAGGCCCAACGGCGGAAAAATACAAAAAACCTGAAGATGGAGACTGCGTCGAGGGATTTCTGGAGCATATGTCTGACTTCACATAAGGAGGGGTTTAAACCTAAATGGCTGACGCCGCCCCACCCCCCCCCAAAAAAAAAAAAAGGCTAAAAGGAGACTATTCGCCACCCAACCACTCAATGGCAGAGTAATGCACAACATGGCAATCCAGAAAAGATTCACATTGCACAAGTGCTGTACAATAAGGAGCACCTATTAGTCAGATTATGCTCTTCTTCCTGGGGAGGAGCAAGGTGACACAACCTCCCACAGGGCGATCATGTGCTGTCGAGGGTGACAGAGGTTTTGCAGCAAAGGGGTGCCTCGAGTTTGGGTAGATCATTGACCCTGGGGGCCTGCATGCTTACTCCCAAGTTCATGTCAATACTTTACATGTACTGCCACTGCTCTGCTAGGATTCATAAATGGCAGCCCTTGAATGAATGAATCCCAAAATAAATCTCAGTTAATGGCCCTTAGTACATGAGCCCCTGCTACAGTGCAGGGTTCTGCCACAATTCAGTGTCTTAATTAAGTACCTGAGTTGGTGCTCATTGGAAGAGGTAGTTTCATCAAGAACACATGAAGATCTGACATGTTATCCTGAGTCTACGCTTTTATAGTTCGACAAATTCCACAGGATATACACCCACCCTCTTCAATAACTTTTGATGAATTCAAAGGGTAAATTAAACTTTCAACTGATCACTCCCCCACACCCCCACCTGCAGAGTCACACCCTTCTGCCACCAACTATTCATAATTCCACCATATGCTCCCTAAAGGCATATCATGTGTATGGCGAACTAGAAATCTAAAACACTGAAGCACGGCCAATTCTAGTAATTTCTAGATTATGACTTCTTTAGAATGCCTTCTAGCAAGGATTTTACTATCCTCTGCTTACCTCACAACTGACAACTGCATTGGACTGACTCTTCTCTCCTAAAATACAACAGATATCCCCTTAGCTACCTCATTCCCTCGTGCCCAAATCAAACCTCTTACCTTCTCGAAAAGTATTATAATCACAACCAGACTAACTCTTGCTGAAAGGTTTTACTCCCATCATATCCTTAACCTCTGCAAATCATAATTCGCTTGTCTGCATTTGGACACAGCTCACTACAGCTCCATGTTCAAGCTTCTATTACAGGATTAGCCCTAGAATGGATTTCCTTCAACCATTCAGATTGCATTTTCTCAGTCTGCCTCACTTTCCAACAACTCCACATCAGTGTCCCCATCTACTGGCATAACCTTTGGGTCTGCTCTGGGACCGCCATGCGTCATAAATGCATCAATTCACCTTGGTGAAATACATTTTGGATTGCATTCTGATCGTACTAAATATATGGATATATATATAGGTTATGTCGCATCCAGTGCCAAGTCCCGCTTCCCGCCTCCCTGCTGTCCAGCCCTCCCCCTCACAATACTTATGGCGGCCGCTGCGTGCCTGCACTGCTGGCGCGCCATAGGCAAGCCAGTCTGCACCCGTCCATGCCTGGACCACATCCACCGCCACAGACCCTGGTTCTCGGACCATCCACCTATACAATGCCAGCACCCCCATGCCCTCAACACCGGACGCCACACATCACTGATGGACACCCAAGGCCCTTTTTCCTGCCGGAACTGCAGCTGCACCTTTGTCTGCCACAGCACACCAGCCCCACCCACCGCAAGACCCACCAACACCAGACCCGGCCGCCTCAACTGCATCCTGCTCAACACACGCTCCCTTTACAAACACTCGGAGTCAAGCAGGTCCCAGATCTCCTCAGTCGACCCAAACATCACCTTCCTCACGGAAACCTGGATGAACTCCACCTCTGCCCCGGACATCACTACCGCCATCCCGGGCAGCTACAACATCATCCACAAGGACCGTATCAAACCAGGGGCAGGCATCGCCATCGTACACAAAAAAAAAACCTGTGCCTCGCCACCCATTCCGAAGGCTTCTCGACCAACATGGAGCACCTCCACTTCCAGGTCCAGACCAACCCGAACACCACCCTCCGCGGCACCCCCATCTACAAACTCCCCCTGGATCCCACCCACTCTTCAGCAATTCCATTATAGACTTCATCGCACCACACGCTCTCGCCTCCACAGACTACATCCTCCACAGCGACCTAAACCTTCACCTGGACAACTCAAATGACAAAAACAATTCCCCAACCCACTCGGCCGGACACACGATCGACCCCATTTTCTCCGCCAAAGACATCACCTTCAGCCACACCACCGAGCTCCAGTGGATCGATCACTGATGCGTCCACTTCTTCACCAGACCCATCGCACACCACCATGCACCCAGCTTCCCTTGCAGAAGCTGGAACAAGGTCCCTGAAGAACAGCTCATCACCTCCCTCAGAAAAATCGCTCCCCGACATACAGACGCCAACACCTCTGCACGCAACCTCCACTGATGGATCTCAGACTGCGCCGACTCTTTGCCTCCCCTGAAGAAAGCCCCAAGCAAGTAACACTCCAAGAAAGCCAGCTGGTTCTCTCCCGGCTTTCATGACTCCAGGCGCACCTGTAGATGGCTTGAAAAGAGATGGAGCATCAAGACCCCTCAGCCTTCAAGACCACGGTCACTGCACACCACCAACTCGTCACAACGACGAAGAAAACGACCCTACAAGAAAGGATCAACGCCAAAGCACTCAACAGCAAAGAACTTTTCACCAAGGTCAAACAATTTGCCAGACCCAGCACAGAGACTCCTGACATCCCCCCGTCACAAGTTCTCGGCAACTACTTCCACCGCAAGATCAAGGCGATATAAGACATCTTCGTTTAGCCTCGATACCCAAGACCTGCGCACCGCACACTATGATGTCAGACCCCAACAGACCCTAATCCGCTGGACTCCTCACCGTGGACGACACCCTCAAGATCGTGAAGAGCATCCACTACGGAGCACCCTCGGACCCCTGCCCACATCACATCACATCTTCAACAAAGCAGGCACCACCATCGCCCCCGAACTCTGCCGGTCCATCAACTCCGCCGCCTTCCCGGAAGACAAAAACATGCAGAGATCAACCCCTTGCTGAAGAAACCCTCTGCCGACCCGATGGACCTCAAGAACTCAAGACCCACCTCTTTTCCCCTTCCCAGCCAAGGTCATCGAGAAGGCTATCAACGCCCAACTTTGAGTTAGTCAGCCCTCATCCTCCTGGACCTCTCGGCCACCTTCAACACAGTCTCTCACTGCACCCTACGCACCAGACTCTACGGCGCCGGCATCCGCGACAAAGCCCTGGAATGCATCCGCTCCTTCCACACCGGCCGAACACAGTCAGACTACCTGCGGTCTTCTCAGAACCCACAGAGAACAGCTGCAGAGTGCCTCAGGGCTCTTACCTGAGCCCCACTCTAACATCTACATGGCCCCACTCGCAGCCATCGTCAGGAACCACAGACTTGGTCTCCTACGCCGACACCCAGCTGATTCTCTCCCTCACCAACAAACCCACAGTCGCCAAAAACAACTTTCACAACGGGATGAAGGCTGTCGCCACCTGGATGAAGAACAGCTGCCTTAAGCTCAATTCAGAGAAGACCGAAGTTCTCATCATGGGCTCCACCCCCTCAGTCTGTGACGACTCCTGGTGCACTTTTGAACCCCCCTCCACACACACCCACCCAGACCATGCACGGAACCTCGGCATGATCCTGGACTCCTCGCTCACCATGAGCTGCCAGATCAACGCCGTTTCAGCCTGCTTCTACACACTACACCTGCTCCAAAAGATATTTAAGTGGATCCCCACCGAGTCCAGAAAGATGATCACCCACACACATCAGTAGCAGAATGCCTATGGCAATGCACTCTACGCCAGCTTCACCCAGAATCTCCAAGAACCTGCAGAACATTCAGAACGCCTCCGCCAGACTCGTCCTCCACATCCCCCGCCACAGACACCTAAGAGACCTCCTCTGGCTCCCAGTCAACAAAATAATCTCCTTCAAGCTCCTCACACATGCCTACAAAGCCCTACATGACGTGGGTCCTGCGTACCTCAACCACTGCCTCGCATTCCACTCGCCCACCAGAGACCTCCGCTCCGCCCAACAGGCCCTGGCTACGCCCCACATATCCACAATGCTACAGCCGGTGGAAGATCCTTCTCCTACCTCACCGCAAAGGCCTGGAACACCCTGCCTCTCCACCTCAGGCAATCACCGTCACTGCCTCAGTTCAGAAAAGTCCTCAAGACCTGGCTCTCGATTGAACCACACCGCCTTCAACGGACCAGCAGCTCTCCCCCCCCCCCCCCCCCCTCCCCCAGCACCTTGAGACCCTTACGGGCGAGTAGTCGCGCTTTACAAGCCACCTGATTGATTGAGAAGCTATTCGGCCAGTACAATCAAAGGTGCCAATTTTTGATTCAATACAGAATGTCTCAAGTTTGAGCCTCACTACTTAAGCAGCCTTCTCAGTTTATTTCAATAATTAATATAAAAATATCTGAAAAATCAGGGGGAAAAGTTTCATACAATAAACATGATGCTACTGGATAGCTATGATTTGCTACTTTCTTGAGCCAGAGACAGTACATGACACTACAGTCTCACAAAGCATTAGAAGAGCCATCATTCAGTTTTCATAGCCAGTTTCCCTACAAGTACCTTTCTTGTGAATCCGGAAGGCGTCCATCTGTTTCTGCTGCTGTCTTCTTAGTGTATTCACAATTGCTATTGCTAGTCGAAGTGCCTCCCTGGGGTACCCGTGGGACCTCAATGCATCCACCCTGGCACATGCTGTAGGAACGTGCTCTGAAACAGACCAAGTTACATAAAATAACAATGTGGCATTTCATTGCTGTCCAACAATGAACTATTTTGTTCTTAGAATGAAGGATCTAAGGGTTTCCAGACTTTAATTTGAACATAAACAAAGTACCATCTGCAAACAATTAAGGGGAGGGGAACTCCACCTTCTTCACTCTTTAAAAGTCAATGAATACAGATACATGCCACAAAAAATCTTTTCCGGTTTAATAACTTACCATGCCAGAGAGGCCAGCCGTGAGAGTCAAAGAGCGAGTTTTCAGTGTCATCATGGTAACAGTAGTTAGTGTACAAGTCACTGCTGATAATGTGCTGCAAGTGGCTATCCTGCCAGTGGAGATCGCAAGCCTCGATAGCTCGCGTGAACACTGTCCGATGAGGCCGGCTTGATGAATCTGTCATTTCACAAAATTGAAAATCTTAGTTGGCATGGCCATAGACCACTATTTTGTCTAAGGCTTACTGTAACTCTTGGCATGCTGCCCTTTCCTATTTGAAAAGCCAGCACAACCCATTCACATTCCCTCTTTTATAATCACATTGTTATGCTTGCAAAAACTATACTAAGCAAGCCCAATGCGCAATCATTCCATCAGAACACACGTATAGCAATGTTAAGAGTTCACAGCTAAGGAAACTGTGGCAGCTTAGAAAACTAAAACAGGAGTCCCACAATTTATTCTCAATTCACTCGGAAAGAGACATCAACTCTTGGGCCTTCCACAAATGGTTGTCAAAGAGAGGAGTCATGTTTGACACAGCGGAGGCTTAACAAGTCCAGCACTTATGTCATTGCACATTTTAATGATTCAGGAAAAAAAAAAATACCATGCATTGGCAAAGCAGTAGTTCTGGCCTTGTAAGCTTGCAATTTTTTAAATTATGTTTCTGCCTACATATTAAAGACATTAAAAAAGTGTAAAATTATCAAAAAGTAGAAACACTGCCATCTAAAGGTGGCATATGGAGGTTTGCCCAAAAAAATAAATACAACTAATTAAAAGGAAGTATTTCAAAAGTAAAGAAAAAGTGTAAGGAGAAATGAACACAGATTCGTCTTGCAGCCCTAGGACAGAACCAGAGTGTATAAGAAAAAGCAAAATGCTGTCGCTCACAGGAAAGCAGGCAAATCGTTGAATTGGCCTGACCCATTGCCACGAGCGGTATGCTGTGGTGGGACGAAACAAAATGTGAGGGACACTACAAATGACCAATGGGTGAAGAGGGCTGGCTGACAAGCTCTACATATATTATGGATAATTATTGAAATCACAAGTTTTTTGCCAACGCCAAATAAAAAAAAAAAAAAAAGGTAAACTCAGCTGTTCAGAAAAGGAAGGTGGAAGAGGCAGCCATGTTGCAAACAGGCATGTATCTAAATAAGTTATTTTCATAAGATGTGATGAACTTGTTTTGATATCAAACTATATTAGAGAACCTTTTTTTAATGTAAAGACAAGTTGGAAGATTAAAAAAGCGCATTCACTCAATGCAGTTTAGTAAAAAAAAAAAAAAAAAAAAAAAAAAAATTAAAACCACCAATTAAGCACTTTCTAGTGCCCAAAACATTTCGCTCAAGATTCAAACCCAATTAAAAAAAAAAACCTCTTCCTAACACATTAGTACACTTATGCAATAGCTGTAGTTTTACATATAAACCGATTAGAGTTCTTCCTTCTTTTGGAGTGAGTTGAACTTAAATGTGTAAAGAACCATGTCAACCCAGAGGGGAAGTAGCCTGAACCCAGTGCACAGCACAAAAAGATCAGCGTTGCAACAAACTATTAAACCGGATTCCCATTTATCAAACATCTCCATAACAGCAAGCCACATTCTATTAATAATCATAAAGTTGATCTCTCTTGATAAAAACTGTCAGAACAGAGGGCTGAGACTCTTCTATTCAAGGTACAAGCAATCGAACAACTTATTTACTGAGCTACTGTGTCAATAAAAAATTGAGATCTCAAAAGGATTCTGAGATCTCAAAGGGGGGCATTTCAGGACAGAATTTTCTTCTGAATATTATTCTCTAACAAAACAGCCCATATCGAAATAAAGATAAGCATGCAATATAATCAGCCACCAACAGCTACATAATTCCCATGATCACGTTTAAGACTAGCTTACTCAGAATGCTGGGACAATACCTATATGGTGAGCATGAAAAGTGACAGGGAGTGTAGGAGCTGACTTTGTGTGATAAAGCAAAAATCTGATATACCTTGTAAAGAGTGCAGGGGTTCCCTTAGGGGTGGCCAGGAGCTTGCTATGTAATCTCAAAGTGCTCTGTTAGGGGGAATAGTATTGTTCGAGGAGCTTTAGGCTTAACCCAGAGAAGTGCAAGACCTTCGCAAATGCACACAATGATCAATAAATGACACGCATGACTCAAGGAGATCCACACCAATTTATAAAGATACTAAGTAACTTTATATATGTAAGTACTTTAAGTATAAATTCTTTTTACTTTAAAAAGTGGAAATTAGGATTTCTGCAATGTTATCCTTTGGAAGGAAGAACACATTCTGCAAACAGGTACAGTACATCCACTTACAAGACCAATCTCCAGGAGTTAAGGTGAGTGGTGGGCAAGGTCCAAGGCAGCACCAGCAGTACACCACAAGCAGCATGAGGGCGGCAGAGTGCAAATCAGTGTCGGGAGCCCAATGAGTATTATAGGGACCGGTCACTGTAAAAAGAGGCTGCAGGCTCTGGCTAGGAAGCCAGCCAGGCTGAACAAGCAAGTGGGGTCAAGCTTTGCGATGCTCGGAGACGGTGGACACAGTTGGTCCTCTTCTCTAAGGCCCTGGGACGATAGGTGCAGAATATCCTTAGGCGTTGGGTTTTTCCTTACCGGAGCAGTTGCGGTCGAGGGGGTCGGCGTGCAGATGCCGCAGGCGACATCATGGAGTCCAGGAGAGGTGAAACCACAATGGACTCTAGCTCTGGAGGGCTGGGGAACCTTGTTGGCACCATTGGCCCACTTCATATCAGGCCGGAGGCGGCCGTTGCAGTGGTGGCTTCAGGTGTCAGGTTTTCACAGTTCCGGAGGATGCAGTCTTCTCTTATGGAGTTTCTTCAGAGCAGGCCCTCTGTTCACAGAAGGTCTGGAGTCTTTTTCAAAGGAAGGTAGTCCTCCTAAGTTTATGGCGTCAACAGCTGCAGGACGAGTAGACTTTGGCGCTACTTCTGAAAAACTGTGTCCACCTCACAGTAGCCCACCTTAGGGGTAGTACTTAGCTGGAGGTGGCACGCCTACCTAACTAGCTAATTTTCCTGCCTGTCCACGTGCCAAGGGGGCCCCTGGACAAAGGGGTCAGCTTCCTCTCCTGTGAGGAAGAGACAGATTCACATTTCAAAGGCAGCAGCCCTTTGAGGCTTGCAGCCCTATGAAGACTAATCAGCAGGTCATCCAGTGGGAGGGGGTGTTACACCCTCTTCCCGGACAGGCTTTTGATCTGGGCCTCCTGAAAGCAAAGGCTCTCACCCTAGGAGGTCAGAACAGTGTCTCGTGTGGCAGGCTGGAAGAACCCAGTCAACAAGGAACCCAGAGGCTGGTAGGTTTTCAGGAGATACCTCTAAGGTGCCCTCTGTGTACAGGTATTGATAAATCCAACACTGGCATCAGTGTGGGTTTACCAGTACGAGATGTTTGATACTAAACATCCCTATTCTCAGTGAAGCCATCATGTAGCTGGGGAACTCATTTTCATCAGTGTGCAGCACATGTTTTAAAATGGCTCCCTGGTGTGGTCACTTGTACTGGCAGTAATAGGCCTGACCAGCACAGGGATATACAGGCTCATGCAGGTATGCCCTCAAATTTAATATTTAGCACCCTGCCATAGGGCTGTTAGGCCAGCTTTATTGCGGACTTACAAATTTTACATGCAGTGGTAAGGGACATGGCACACAGGGATGTGTGACGTGTTCACTTTTGTCTGCATGAAGATAAGCAGCCTGCAATGGCAGGCTTCCATGTTCTTGGTCCCTTAGGGTCGCACAATTCGTGCTGCGGCCCTTATGGACTCTGTAGTAGCTCAGGCCATAGGTACCCGGGTACCATTTACAAGGGATTTCGAGGGTGCTAAAGGTTTGGAAATTGGGGGAACAATTGTACAGTTTTGGGAAATAGCACTGGCAACCTGGTTAGCAGGAACCCAGTGCACTTTCAGTCGAAATCACATCCTTTACCAGGCAAAAAGCTGGAGTGACTGTCAGAAAGGGGCACTTTCCAACAGGGCGCAAGAAGAAGAAGAAAAAAGAAAGAAAAGGACTGGGGCTAATAGTGGAGAATTAAGGAAAGAGAAGGGGAATTGAAGAACCTTAAAGGGATGTGTGAAATGATGTCAAGAAGCACTAAAGCAGAGGGAATGTCATGGGGGAGTTGTGGGGACAGGCCTATTCAGTTCATAAATCAAACAGGAACCCCTTTCCCAGGTTTCCAAGTGCAAGTGGATATTGATGGCTGTGGCTCGTTGTTCTGCAATCAGTTCTGCATCTGCCTTAGGTTTTGTAACAGCCTACAGGTTGACTCACATCTGCTTCCATTCAATATAGGTTCTCTGAAGCAAGTTGTACAATCTTGCTTTTGACAGTTGTCATAACTGTTTCAAGGCCATTTCACATTTTGCACTTGGGGGATTTCCAGTCTGTAGGATGATCCGCCCACTAGGAATGGGTTCTTAATCAGCAGTATTTGCACCAATCATCTATAGTGTTCTTTAGACTGGACTTACCTTCTGCTATTGTGTACCTTTTGCTCCTGTGAAGTGTGCGTTTTTCCTCATAACTTGGATTGTATTTTTTTCTATAATGCGTAAGTAGCAGTTGACTGTTGGCATTGTTTTTTGAGGACATTTAGTACTGCGAATTAGAATAAGAGCTCAATTAGTCTCTGTCAAAGGGTATCAGTATGCTTTTACTGCTAAAAAAATATTTTTGTATGGGTAGGGAAACGTAGGCCTGAACTCGGATGTGGACGATTGTTATACCAGATTGCTGAACACATTTTGATCATGCAAATTCTTGTGCTTTTGCCTTCTGGGTGCAAAGAGGAATGCTACATTTTGGTGATGTACCTCATTCCTATTCAAAATCGAGACATGAATTCCAAGAGGAACTTGCAGGGGTGGACAGCACCAGGTCTTCTGGGAGAGAAGTTGCTGGAAGCATCGATTATATTCCAAAACGGAACCAAAACATTACAAAAGATGGAGCAGATGGATTGTTGCGGTGGCAACACAGTGGCAAAGTGTCAAGAGTAGTCATATCAGCATATGTTCGGTACAAAAGGGCATTTGGATTGACAGACTGGAAAGAAGGGTGATAGATGAACGAAGTGTAAAAATGGGATAGACACTGGTAGCAACATGGGACTTATAGAGATGTGGAAAGGAAGGAGGAGGAAGAAGGGGAAGGAGGAGGAAGTCTGGGCAAAAAATTAAAGGACCAGGGACTTCGAGAAGGGAAAAAAGGACAAATGGTGTGAGGCACAACATGCCTGGATGTAGAATGCCATAGCAACAGGAATCCAAAGAGATTCTGTTGGTCAAAGATCTGTCAACAGGAGGAAGGCTTAAACACACAGACTAAGTGAATATTTTTAAGAAATCGTTACAATTACTCAATCACCTACTGTAATTTATCACGAAGGGAATACAAGTTATTGGTGAACTATTCTTTAACAGGATCCACTGTGGATTACAAATGCTGTAGCAAAGTATTAATATAGCGGTTACTAACCTCGACATGATTACTGAAGAATTTTATACTCCGGTACCGGCTACTCCATGGACGCTCAGTGTTCAAGGTTAGGCATGCATAAATAAAGTTTACTTAACAAAAAGCAGCTGCAACCACTACTGCCACACTACCTGTTTTCCTTGCGTGCTAAAGGAATGATGCACCTACACTAGAGCAGCAATTATTCATTTTGGGATTCATGCTTAGTCGAATGTGAAGACAGGACATCATGCATATTAGATTTGCAAGTGTTCAGCAGGGTGTATATTTAATGAAAATTCACAAATACTCGGTAGGTTGAGGGTTGGACAGCTTGCCCACCACTACTATATAGGCTGGGCAGGCCTGGCCATGACTTTGGCCAATCCACTCAAGCAATCCCGCCTATCAGACTCAACAATGACTTGCCTCAGGCACGGTAAGCAATAAAATATCATCCCTGCTTATTCACTGGATGCTCCTCAAAAACCAGGCTTATGAACTCTGCTTCACAAAGAAGGGAGTAATAGGAGCAGCTCTGTGACCTACAGAGAAGGAGAGATTGTAGTACTGACTGCAATTCAAACCTTCAACCTTAGGGGCTACATATACCCATGAGCCCTGGTGTTCCCCACCTTTCAGATATTCAAGCACCCTCCTGCCCACTACAATCAGGGAGAATGAGAAAATGTAGTTGACGTATTACTCAAATTTACATGGGAGAGCCAGTTCCTTATCCAGGTACAAAGACCAATACCCCACTAAGACGGTCATGAGCCACCAACCAGTAGTAGTGTCATGGCCTAGTCCCCATAGTGTTAGTCACCCATGTTAAAAAGTACACCTTGGGTCTACCCATTTCCAACACATCCTAGCACTCTATGGGTGAGCAACAAAAGTACATCTTGTAAGCAACCAATCCGGGCACAGGCCACAAGTTTCTCCTGTACAAGTAAACGTATCAGTGGTGACCTGACAAAAAAAAAAAACTTGTCACTTGGATACAGCGCTAGGACATTCGATGATACATCGTTCTGCAAATACTATAATAATATATATATATTGATAGCACTTATACTGGTGGTTGGCCGGTTTCCAAACACTGAAATTGGCAACAAGAAACCGATAATAAAGGTGCTTTGCGATCAGGAGAAGAAAAAAAAAAACATCACAAAATGGTTAAAGAAGTTTAACCACATAAGAGAAGCATTAAGTTGAATGATCAAAAAAAATGCCAATCTTGCCTTTGTAGATACTGGACTTACTCCAGCCAATAGGCAGCCTTGTAATTTGCTTACTGGACCACCCACCTTCCGTTTATGGACATGTGCTCAGCAGTGGCGGCTCCTCTGCTAAGGCGGAGGAGCGTCACCCCAATGCTTGTTGAGCAGAGAAACAGAAAATAAAAATAAGTTATTATCATTTTATTTTTCTTTGCAGGACTCCAGCCAGGTTGAGCAGGCGGGGCTGGGCTCTCCGCCGTCAAAGGGAGCAGGAGTGGTTTGCACTCACTCCCAAAGTGCGCATAACGGCTTGGCCGGCACTCTGGGAACGGCCAAAAAGTCATGCACATTTGGCATGTTCTCCACTGGGCTGTGTTGCACAGCCCAGTGGAGAACATGCTCAACCTCCCAGGTACTGCCTGAGCGGCCTGTTTGGAGGCCACTCAGACCAATCATGACGCTGCGCCTGCAGCATCGTGATTGGCTGGGAGTTTCCGGGAACCTGGGTGCTTCAGGTGGTAGAAATTGAGAACGGAGGACAGACGTGCGGTGGCGGAGGCAAGTTTACATTTTTCTTTTTTTTCCATGCCTCCTCACACCCCACCACCCCCGTACAGAGGCAGCCGCTACTGGTGCTCAGGGAGGTGGCACTGATGTATTTCTGGACAGTGTAAGAGTACTGCGAGTCAAAATTCTTACCTAAAGTCTCATTATTGCAACCCTGCAGTAAGTTTGTGTGCACACCACACCCTTGCAGGCATAGATCAAGTACCAAGTATGCAGTCTAGCAGCACCGATATTACAATGTATCCGGTGGACCAATAGGAGACTAGCAGCACTGAGACTGCACCACGATGATGTTGTCTTTCTATCCTATTATTTTCCATCTGTGGAAATATCATAGAACACAACTTAGCATGGAGAGTGGAGCTCGTGTTATTTCTTCGGGTGCAGTATCAGAACAGGACAGCCTTAAACGTACACAATATTCTCGCGGTACAGTGCTGCTCGAGAGCCCACCTGGATTGGCATGTGCACCTTGAGGCAAAGCGTTGGTTAGGTTTGGCAGCTCGTTCCCGTGGTTGCCGTCTTCCCAGGGACAGACATCCACGCTGTTCCACTTCCGCAGCTGCTTCAGCCAGCTCGCCTTCTGCTCGGCCTTGCAGTGGGGGTTCAGAACGATGCACATCCACAGAGCCCCTGATGAAAAGGAGAGAGAGAAGGGTCAGTCTGTACATGAAGGTCACGGGTGGAACAGAGCAGGAAACGACAATCTTACTAACAGCGTGGAGTTCGGCAACGCAGCCCTTTCAATGCGGCACTGATGCTCCATGTTTGTGTTTACAGTCTCAAGCGTGAAAGGCTCGTTAAATCGGAGGTTCACGTTCAAGGAACGAATTAAGTCACAAACCATTAGTAACATGAAGTAGTGCTGCCTGGGTCAAATAATGAGCTTTTCAAATATCAACTGTAAGACTCGTCTTTGCTCTAGGAGTCGAGATCAACATTTGTTGAATGCTTTTCACCATGTAACGTCCACACTTATTAAATCAATTCATTTTTTACGTACAAAAATAAGCAAGGCTCAACTAAAACTCGTTAAAAATATCTATTATAGCTGAATATAACACTCAAACCTACTTTCAAATTCATGCATTCCAGGGCAAACCTTCTCAAAGCAAATGGCAAAAGACTTCTTTGGAACCATTGAACTGATTATATATTAAGCCAAAAACAAGATTAGAAAACGTTTTCTTTGTGATGTGAGAAAGGGACAAACCAAGCAGGGTTCCCCTTTGCAGTCATTGCCCATACATCCTCACGTCTCCCTGTATGTTTCTTTACGCCCCATCACGTTAGCAGAAAACCATAAAAAGCACCACATCTCTAATACCCCCCTCTCCAGATCTGCACTCCAATGTCAGCCATCCGAGCCCCGCGTGTAGTGCTGCAGCCCATGAATGCTTTATAGCTCCTGCAACAGATCCCTGGAGCTGCCTGGCGGCAGACCTATTGTCTTCAGTACATGACTCACACCAGGTGGGCTTGGGTCAGCCCCTTGCTCATGACTGAATGGCTTTGCTGTCCATCTCACATCCTGGTGATTCAATGGCCCTCCGTCCCATTCTTGTGCTGGCCCTACCCAGGACCATTTCAGTGCAACACGGTTTTGGTCGAGATTAATCTTCCACTGATGACCTCAAGGACATTTTATTCTTTTCATGTTTCTTCACCATTAAACTTTTCAGCACTTAGGAGGGTAGCAGGGCGTTTCTTCTTTTCACTGGTGTCTCTCCATCCTCATCTCCAGGTCATCCTACCTAGCATCTCTCCCCTCATGCATGGCTCGCTCCCTCCCAGGAAGCAGCTCTCTCCCTTCTCCCCAATTGCTGATACCGAGCCCATTTCCTCTCCCACCAAGTCCTCTGCCCTACCGAGCCTGACTTGTTGCGAGCATCCCCCGCCTCCCTGGTCTCCTCCCTCCAGTCTGTCCCGGTTCTGTGTTTATTCTTGCTCTCTCTCCATCCCAACCCAACCACCTCCACCCTTGTTGCGCCCTTCGCCATACTTGTTCATTTATATCCAAGCCGAAACTTTTTGAAAATGCAGGCTTTTTTCTGTAATTAATTCATCCCGTTTTATGCGTAAGCGGAGACCTCAATAACAAAAAGGCACTGCATGCTGATAGGTGTGTCCAGTTCTGGAGGCCTCCTTTGGATTGCTGGTCCCAGTCCTGGAGGCCACATCTTCATTAGTATAAAGACCGCTGCAGACTGGCGAGAACAGCGCCTGGTGGGAGCCTGTGTACCACCCTCAAGGAGAGAGGTGAGACAACGGACTGCTCAGTCCTGTCCAGCTGAAAGGGAGGATCGTGAGTAGAATGACTCTCACTGCCGCCTTCTTTCCAACGCTTCATCCCACTACCTGTGCAGGTGTGGGCACAGAGAAAGACCGTATGAGTGCTCTGATACAGAGGGCATGAGACTTCGGAGTCTACATTTCGGCAGATTTCAGGGATACTGGAGACCAAGGGCATATAAGCCATTTAGCACTCTACTAAAACATAGATACGGTTTCCTTTAATTTAATTACTACTGGAGCGCAAACCACAAACAGGATCACCTCTAACATCGCAGTAGCAAGACTGACCATTCAGTGCCACATACAGAGACCGCACGTGGGCAGGGAGGTCTGCATGGCTTTCCTAACTGCCAGCAAGTTAGGAATAAGCATATGTAGGGCAGAGGGCATTTCACAAGCTACGTGCAGACTGTACTGCGAGTAGATACAGAGCAGAAGGTTCACACAGGTATAGTCTGTCCTATCTTGTCTGTCACAATCTTGGAAGATAACTGAGCCAGGACTCCAAATTAATGAAGGCATCTCAGCCAATGGGACACATGCTTTCTTTTGAGGTCTAGGTCACTCACATTAGGCTCTTTGTATGCACACCTATTGCTTCCAAAACATACATTCTTAGAGTGGCTTCTGGGTCGGCCCCTTCACATGATTGGATGGCTGTTGCCTACCTCAGTTGTTTGATCTTGGTTCAAAAGCTTTACTCTTCATCCTTGTGTTTGTCCCATCAAGGAGCCATTTAGTTTCAGTGTTCTAATTGGATGAGCTATATATCCTTTTAATTTTTTTTTTTTTTTTTTACAATTTACATTCAGTAGAGCATTTGAGTCCATGTGTTTCCTTGCCATCTCCCCAATTTTTTCCATTTCTCCTCTCATTCCCCCTTCACTGCTCCCTGTGGTTTTTTTTTTTTCTGTGGGCCCAGCAGCTGCAAAGTGCAGCTGGGCCACTTAATCCATTGTTTGTGCTTCCCATGCACTTTTGTTTTTGTTTTTTACACTTCCTACACGCGTTACTTTAGCCCTTTCCCCCCCCACACCTCATCAAATCTCTTCAATCTTAGCACTGCCTGTCCCGCTCACCATTTATTTATTTTACAGGCAGCTGCAAAGTGCTGTTGGGCCACTCGATCCATTGTGCTTTCCGCACACTTTTATTCTTTACATTTTAATTTTCCCTTCAAACAGGACCGTCTGCCGCGTTAGAACAGTAAGTTGAAAAAGGCTGCATGTGTCATGACAAAAGCAGGCATCACAATACATGCATGCACAGGTGTCATGAGGACCATCTCATGACACAGACAGGTACATTATTCATGACTTCTACTTATCAGCACCATTTAAGTGGATTTTCTTTATTAGAAAACTCATTCCAAGATAGCCAGCCATAGATGCCATAGGCACTGACGAAGACAAAAATTGTTGGCGTTTTAGAGCAGAGACCTTTTGGCTTTGCCAGTGCTTGTTTGAATTAAATAAAGCACCTCTCGCTCTTTAGCAAGGAGGTTATCAATTTAATTTAGGCCCAAAATATTCAAGCTTTGGAAGCCAATTATAAGGTGCACTTGGAGGACCGGATCACATCGGTGTAAAAGCAAGCAAAAAAAAGAAATCTAAAACCAACACAAACTAATAGAAATGAACCCTGCTGAGGAATATTAAGATTGCTATTTCGACGGACTTCTTGGCTAACGACCAAGCTCCCAAATGCATAAACCCCATGCCAACGACCATGTGTATAAAACATGCATGAAAAGGTAAGAATGCATAATTCCCAACAGAATTGCATTCTAGTTTCTGGAAATAAAACTCCTGCAAGCAGCCTATCCTGCAAGTATCAAGTGCAGGGTTAAAAGGGACTCGGAGTTACCAACAGCATAAGCTATGTGCCAGGCAAGCCTTACCGTCGCCAGGGGCGAGGAAGAGTCAACCATGCTAAAAAATATGGCGACCAAAACAATGCATTTTCCCCCAAAAGTGGTCTTTTGGGCTGCTGAAATTACCAGGGTATGCAATTTCACATGGCCTACATTTTTTTGAAAAAAAATTGTATTTCACATTATCACTTTCATAGTACTTATTTATCCAAGCTGTTTTTTCCACAAAGATCAGGAATTGTGCAATATGACTCCTTGTCTTCGAGCAGCAGGACTGAAATAGGTGGAAGCTATCACAATCTGGAGCTGTACAGAGCAAACCATCACACGGCTCATGCAAACTTCATTTTTTATGATACACTAAATACACACTTAAAAGTGGTTTATTTTCATGAAAATTATTTTCTCCGAAATACTAGATTACACTTTTTTTTTAAATACAAGTTTGGTCTTTATAAATCAATGTTTTTCTTTAAACTCAAGTTTTCCCAATGTGCCACTGACACACAGACTGTGCCATTCATGGTCATATATGAAAACAAGTTACTTACCTGTAACTACAGTTATCCAGTATTGGTATCTTTCATAGATTCACATGTCTGAATCATTCCCCGTCGTCGAGGCGGGAGTCCCACGGTAAATTACAAAAGTAGTGCCAAAAGTAAATAACAGTAGAAGGCTAAAAGAAAAGGCCTAAAACTTAGTAGCCTATCTACATCATTATAATGAAAAAGAACCAAAGGTTAGCTCCAACCAATCAGTTACCAGCACCCTCTAGAACACTCCCATCAGAGGCAGTTCTCCTCAGATTTTCTTAGCACAAGTGGGAGTAAGAGTCCCAAATCCTAGAGAACTGACCTGCCGGGGAGGAGGGTGGGTGCATGTGAATCTATGAAAGATACCAATACTGGATAACTGTAGTTACAGGTAAGTAACTTGTTTTCTTATCCAGTTTTGGGGTATCTTTCATAGATTCACATGCCTGAATCAGAGTAGTCGGCAGTATATCAAACGTAATGTCGTTTGCAGATGGTGGGAGACAAGTATTACTAAACCCCCAAACTGTATCCACAATGACAGATTTTTTTTTTTTTTACACAAGTCTTCGAGACATCAAAGTTATGTAAAATGCAATCTACTACTAAGAACAAGAATACATAAGTATTATCATATATGTATATTTGTACAACTATACTTTATATAGATATTTACATATCAATTTTGTATGAATACTGATCGCAGGAACAAACAGCATATAAAAGAGAAAATACCTGGTCCGACTTAATGAAAGATGTCGTAGAACCGCCTGTCCAACTGCCGCATCTTCTCGCTGAGCAGATTGAAGACAGTAGTGCTTCGTGAACGTGTGGACATTTTTCCATGTCGCAGCACGACAGATATTCTCTAGAGTCACTCCGGCAAACAAAGCTGCAGAAGCCGCCATAGCCCTTGTAGAGTGAGCCTTGACCTTCCTCTGTAAAGGCTTGTTGGCCTTGTCATGGCAGAAGCAGATAGCGGAAGCCAGCCATCTGGCGATTGTTGCCTTTGTTACTGCAGTTCCAATAGTTGTTTGGCCATAGGCCACGAACAGTTGGTTGGAACGCCTGATGTCTTTAGTTTTTTGTAAGTAGAATTTTAAACAGCGTTTGACATCCAGAGAGTGCAACGCTCTCAGCTGGAGTGGATGGATCCAGAAAGAAAGTTCTTAACCTTACCGGTTCGTTCAAATGAAATTGTGACGGTACCTTGGGGATGAATTTAGGATTTGTGCGAAGGATTACATAATCTCGAGTGAAATGTAGAAAAGGCTCAGTGATAGTGAATGCTTGGATTTCACTAACCCTTCTTGACGAAGTTAGCGCCAGTAAAAGTGCGACCTTCCACTTGAGGAATTTGAGGTCCGCCTTGTGGATTGGTTCAAATGGGCGCTTCATCAGCTGCGCTAGCACAGTATTGAGCTCCCACTCTGGAGGGGGTGCTTGCACTGGAGGGAAAGCTCTGAAAAGTCCCTTCATGAATTGCTTGACAAGTGAGTATGAACAGAGACGGCCGATCAGCACTTTTTCTGAATCTAGACAGAGCAGCAAGGTGGACTTAGACTGATGAAAAGGTAAGACCAGACTTGGCTAGAGACAGCAAGTAAGGGAGAATCTGTTCCGCAGGAGCTTGAACTGGGTGAGTATTATTCGCTTTGCACCAATAACAAAATCGTTTCCATTTTGAACGATAAGTCTTTATTGTGCTTTGAGCACGAGCTTTGGTCAAAATTTCACGACAGTCTTGTGAGATGTTGAAGTCTTTGAACTCTAAGAAATCAGGAGCCATGCGTGCAAGTGTAAGGACTGTGGGTCCGGATGGACCACTTGGCCGCTGTTCCTGGACAACATCGTAGGAGTCGGACACAGGCGAATGGGCTTGTCCTGAGTCAACAGTAGTAGTTCCTGGAACCAATATTGTCTTGGCCAACGGGGTGCAATCAGGATTATGCGGCAACCCTCTAGCTTCATTTTCCGGAGCACTCTCGGGACCAACGGGATCGGGGAAAAGCGTAAGCACAAATCCCTGACCATCGCATGGACAGGGCATTCCCCCTTGACCCCTGTTGAGGGAATCTGCTGGCATAGTACCGGCATTTCTTGTTGTCCCTTGTTGCAAACAAATCCAGTGCAGGTTTGCCCCAGGTTTGAAACACTCTGTTCAACTGTTCCTGTTCCCACTCGTGACAGTCCGACAGAGACCTGCTTAACGTGTCCGCCAGAGTATTGTGTAAACCCCTGACGTGTTCTGCTCTGAGGGTTATCCCGTGAAGAGTGACCCATTCCCACAGTTCCTGGGCCTCTTGTGAGAGTGTGGCAGATTTCGTTCCTCCCTGTTTGTTGATGTAATACATGCTGGTCGTATTGTCTGTACGGACCAGCACTGAGGAACCCGCAATCCTTGGCAGGAACGCTTGTAGGGACAGAAAAATTGGACGGAGCTCCAGACTGTTGATATGTTGTTGTTTGTGAATTTGAGACCATTTTCCTTGTATTCTTAAATCTTGTAGATGGCCTCCCCATCCCTCCATGGAGGCATCGGTAGTCAACACGAAATCTGGGATGGCTTGTAAAAATGTTAGTCCCTGGGTTAAATTCGTTGCCTTGGACCACCAGCGCAGAGCCTGTATCATGCGAGGTGTAACCTTTATGGAGTCGTCGAAGGAACCCATGGCTTGCTGCCATTGAAGATGTAATTCCTCTTGAAGAGGCCTCATTTTGAGCCGCGCTAGGGTATCAAGTTTATTGCAGAAGAACACATTCCTAGGAGTGAAGCAAACATCCGGACAGAAACTGACTTTCTTCTTGAAATTGATGTTGCTAGTTTTCGGAGACGCAACTGCCGATCTTCTGACAAGAATGCCTTGCACTGGATCGTGTCCAGCATTGCTCCGAGAAAAGGAATGACTTGAATCGGACGGAATTGTGACTTGCTCTCGTTGATAGTCAGCCCCAGTGAAGAGAAGAGATGGAGACACGACTCTGAGCCACTTTGGCTTTCTGTGCTGAAGGACCCTTGATAAGCCAATCGTCGAGGTAAGGGAATACTTGGATTCCTTGAGATCTCAAAGCTGCTGCTACAGGTGCCAAGCACTTCGTGAAGATTCTTGGTGCCGATTTTAGTCCAAACGGGAGCACTTTGAACTGATAATGAGCGCCAGCCACTGTGAAGCGAAGATATTTTCGATGTTTTGGGTGAATTGGGATGTGGAAGTACGCGTCCTCCATATCCAGAGAAGCCATAAAATCTCCTTCGTTTAAACAGCTTAGAATCTCTGAAAGTGTGACCATCCGGAAACTCTGTTTTTTGAGAAATTTGTTTAGTTTTCTGAGGTCCAGAATAGGTCGCCATTCTCCTGACTTCTTTCTGATTAGGAAAAAACGAGAATAGAAACCTGTTCCCCTTTGAGAAGAGTGAACTTTCTCTATTGCATTCTTGAGGAGCATTAGTAAGGCTTCTTTGAACAATAAGTGAAGACGAGGGGGAGGGGGACCCCTGGGTGGAGTAGTGGGTGGCTGTTTGACGAATTCTAGCGTGTGACCGCTGGATACCAGGTCTAGAACCCATCGGTCTGATGTAATGTCCTGCCACTTGCGAACAAAGGCTGAAATTTTCGCACCCACGGGAATAGAAGGTAATGTGGTTGGCGCCCTGCTGAGATCATTGTTTCTTGTTGGTGTCTCGGCCTTGATTCTGGGATCTTCTGCGTCCGCTCTGACGGGAGAAACCAGCCGAAGAGGATTGGTGATATGAAGACTGGTTATACTGTTGTCTATATTGTGGCTGATATTGCCTATTCTGTTGATTTTGATATCCTCCTCGTGATGTGAAACTACGTCCTCTTGCGCCCCTAAAAGATCCGCGCCTGTATTGAAGGACGCCTAAAGATTTGGCGGTGTCCGTTTTAATGGCAAGAAGAGCGTCGTCAATATGTTTTCCAAACAAAGACTCTCCATCATAGGCCATATCTAGGATCTTCGTTTGTACTTCCGGTCGGAAAGTAGTGGCCTTAAGCCATCCCTGGCGTCTAAGTACGGCAGCCCCGGCAAGCTGACGAAAGTTGGTATTAACGATATCCAGTGCGCAATCTATAGTCTCAGATGCGGCTCTTTCTCCCTCAAGCAGAATCTTTCGTGCGTCCTGCCTGTGGTCTTCAGGGATTAGATCAATAAGAGCAGCCATATCTGACCACATTTGGCGGTCATACCGGCCGATTATTGCTAATGAATTTGCCGCTCTAATGGAGGCCGCCGCCATGGTGGAAAACTTTTTTCCAATGAGATCCAGCCGACGTCCTTTGTCGGGCGGTGTGGTGATAGGCGTTGCAGGATTTTTAGAACGCTGTTGAGCGGCTTGGGAGATGACTGAGTCCGGACGAGGATGACAAATCGCTCTAGTGATTTTTCTGGATTCCTCTTTAAAATCATGTAAGAAACATTCTGTTTGTTCAATTGTAACAGGCAATTGAAACCTGGCTGCCGCCCGTTGCATCAAGTTATGAAAACCCCCGATATCTTCCGGGGGGGAGTCGGATGGTAAAGGTATGGGCGGAGAAGGTACCGGTATGATGTAATTATCCCACGGATCCTGGTGAGGGATATTCTCAGGTAATTCTCCCTCTTCAACTTCATCTTCCGAGGAAGTAACATCCTGTTGCACATGCTCGGAGGGAGCAGGCGGAGGAAGCGGTATGACTGGAACCTGTGGCTGCGGTAAGGGTTCAGGGACCACTGATGGTTGTTCTGGAACCTCTTGCTGCGGTGGAAACCTTTGCCGGTAATCCGCCAGCATGGCCTGGAGATCTTGAATGAGCGTCGGAGGGAGATGACTGGTTTCCCTCTGATACGACTCCCTTTGATGAAACCTATGCTGCGGGACCGCAAGGTGGTGTTGATAATAATGTTCTTGGTAATCATCATCATCATCATCATCTTCGTCGTCCTCCTGACATTTTATATTAAGTTCAGAGGGATGGTGAGCTATGCCAAATGGTCCATCCTCATCTTCATCATCATCTACATAAGATAGGAGATGTGAGGGAAGAAGCGGAGAAATTTTTGTATAGTCCTGCTGTTTTTGGAATGTCTTAAGTTGGAAAGACTCCGATAATAAAGGCGTCGATTGCGAAGGCACAATTTTCACCGTCGACGGGATCGTCGTCGGACTCTTCGTCGACGCGGCTATCATAGACGGACTCTTCGTCGACGGTACCGTCGTCGACGGACTCGTTATTGATGCGGTCGTCGACGGGGCCTTCAAAGAAGGTTTTCTCACAGAAGAGTCCTCAATACCAGATTTCTTAGATGACATAGAAATTCTGGTAGATAAAATAGGTGAGGTTATGGCCGTCGTCGAGATAGTAGCTGTCGACGATGAGGCCGAAGAGGTCACAATAATGGTCTTACTCACAGTTTGTGTGACAGCCGCTTTAGGTGACCTTTGTGAAGGGTCAGGAACAGCATGGGAGGATTTGTGATGTTTCCGTCCTTCACTTGAGGGGCTGTCCTGGGATCTAGCCCTCTTGCTAGACGTAGAGGCTCTGCCATCCTCCTCAGCCGAAGAGGATTTAAGCCACAAAAGAAGCCTTGCCTCCTATCCCTCAGAGTTTTGGCAGGAAGGTACGGCAGATTTTACAATTTTTTGCCTCATGCTTAGGATAGAGGCAATACATGCAATCCTTATGTTGATCATCAACATGGACCCTCTTCTTATCACAGGTCCTACAGGGTCTAAAAAGGGCCTTCTTGTCAGACATGCTGAAGAAAGTTGAGAAGAAACTGAGTTGGCACTCAGGGAGACTCCCTTCCACACGACGTGCGGTGAAAATCTGAGAACTGCCTCTGATGGGAGTGTTCTAGAGGGTGCTGGTAGCTGATTGGTTGGAGCTAACCTTTGGTTCTTTTTCATTATAATGATGTAGATAGGCTACTAAGTTTTAGGCCTTAGGCCTTTTCTTTTAGCCTTCTACTGTTATTTACTTTTGGCACTACTTTTGTAATTTACTGTGGGACTCCCGCCTCGACGACGGGGAATGATTCAGGCATGTGAATCTATGAAAGATACCCCAATACTGGATAACCATAAACACCAGAGTATGGGAGGGATTTCAACCACCATGTCATAGATAGCCACAATTACAATAAGAATGTCCACAGTATGTAAAGATTGAGCACAGATATGCTAGGGCTGCAACATGACAGAAATGGCTCATTAAGGAGATGATGCTGTATGCCGATGATGACCCCAAATGCTGTAGGCAGCTAGAGAAACACGACCCCAGGGTCAGGTATGCATGCACACAATCCTGAAACGTTACTCACTGGCTATGGAGCGCACATACACCACCGGACTAGCTTCAGCTGCACATGCTGTGTCTGCCACAAGCAAATGCCTAGAAGGGCCGTGGAAGAAAGTGCACCGCATTCCCCACACATTCGCAACTGAGCAGAAACAAGGGTCCTCCAAGTTACTTTCTAGTAACCTTGGGAAAGTTTTTATCCACAATTCATATAGGTCACTGCAGAGTACCAGGAGGGTCCTTTACCATCACCTCTATTTGATCTATGCATGGCTCCTCTGGCCATGTAGATTCAATAACATTGATTAGACCTTTTCATGTATGCAGATTATATTAAAGATCACAAGTCGTCTACATGATATGGTATCCAAACTTTTCAACTGTTTATTTCAAGTTCAACTCTTCATGTTTAACTATCTGAATAAAACAGCCTTCTTCCGTTCGGGCATACTTTCCTAGGTGCAAGCCAATTTCATCATCGTCTGTTAAGAACTTGGGAGTGAAGCCGGATTCAAATCTTCCGTTTATGAAGCAACTTACATATGTGGTTAGCTCCCATTTTTCTGTTGGAAATTCCGAAGCGATTGCTAGCGCTTTTTTTTTTTTTTTTTTTTACTTTCGGCATACTGTGAGGATCCCAAATGCATTTGTTTCAGCCCAACTGCACTACTGCAAATGAGTGAATAAGATGATAAATTGTTTAAATTATTCCAGAAAAAAATGAAACATGTAAAGCCTGCTGTAAAAATAAATAAAAAAGCAGAAACTCAGGATTACAACCAAAAAAACAGGTAAAAAGGTGCTGCAGCTTGAAACCACGTCAGATAAGTGAACTAGAGGAGCAGGAAGTTGAAGAGGAGCAGGTGAGACCTGAGAACCCTTCGATTATGGAGCCAAGGGAGAAAGTTTTGAAGGATCATTTTGATTTTACATCGACATCAGGTTCAGGTGTACATAAAGATCGTACAGACGTGGCAGGTCCAGAAATGGTTCAAAACAGTCTACAGACATGTTGCCCTGTTCAAAGTCGTCTGGATAGGGATTCTGATAAGGCAACTGACATCCATGGTAATTTAGGTTATCTATGGTTCCCCCCAAAGACAAGTTTCACCTGCGGGGGGGGGATTGCCAATTAACCCTTACCACACCACTAAATGGGTTCTTTAGCTGCTAGATACAAGTTTTCAGATCATGAGCCAGAAGGTTTCCCCAACAAGTCCTGGATATTATCTCTTTAATACACTTCAAAGCCTGTCAAAGATAGTTTAAGGATACTGCCTTGGTTTCCCTTCCACAGCTGCATGGTTAAACAATACATTAAGTCATTTGATGAATGACAGCCATGCAGGTTGGATGGTGAGAGAGAATTGTAATATCAAAAATCTATGAATGGAAGACAAATGTATACGAAATCCGATTAAACCCTTCCAAAGTGTGAACATGATTAAAACTGAGTCACAGGAGCAATCAACCCTGAAAAGGTAGCAATAAGACCACCATTCCGGAGGTCCTGATCATGTTTTTTTTCCTGTCGTAGAATATAGCTGGCTAGAAAATAAATTAGAAACCTTTGTCGATCTTAGAAAAGAAAGCTTGTTTTTTTACAATAGCCTTCCAAGAAACCTGGGAAACGAATGAAATTGTAATTAACGATTATATGGTTTACAGTGTGGACACAGTTAAGGTAAAATATGGATTCCCCGCAGGTGGCGTAGCATTTCTGGTTTCAGTTAAACATATTAAAAAAGGTACAAAAAAAATAATTGATTTTCCTAACTTTCTAATTATTGCAATATCAGGTTTGAAGTTGAGTAAGGAAATGCAGGTTAAAAGAGCTTATATTGACCTAACAGTAAATACACACTTCCCGCCTAAGATAAAGTCAAGAGAAACAGTTAAGATACTTGGTATTGTTAATGGAGAAAATCACTTTAAAATCTCCTACCCTTATTTCCTCCCTTTACCTTTCCCCGCCGCTGCTGCCCCCTCGGCCCCCCCCCCCCAGCGCAACCGGCCCAATCCAGCTCCCCTCCCCGCTCCCGCCTCCCAGCTGTCCAGCCCTCCCCGACCCCTACTTAATGGCGGCCGCTGCGGGGACAGGCGAGCAAGACCACTGACTCATTGTCAGTGAAATTGCTCTCCCACCCTCGCAGCTCCACCATTAAGTGAGGCCTGCCCCTGCCCCTGCACTCTCGAATGTTGGCGATCGAGGCCCTCCTCCACCCGCAGGTTTCCCTGCGCCTCATCCCTGGTGGTCCAGTGGACCTCTGTTTCCTTCCTCTCACTCTGCTCTTAGACTCGGTTTTCTACCCTTTATCTCTTTCACCTTTCTGCATCTCTGCTCTTTTGTGCCTTATTTCTGCTCATTTTCCCTTCCTCTCGCTCTTTCACTCGTTTTTCTACCCTCTTTTAGATTTCACCTTTCTGCACTTTTCTGCATCTCTGCTCTTTTGTGCCTTATTTCTGCTTATTTTCCCTTTTTTCTTTATCCCTTATTTCCTCCCTTTACCTTTTCCCGCCGCTGCTGCTGCCCCCGCAGCCCCTCCCCCCCCCAGCGCGACCGGCCCAATCCAGCTCCGCTCCCGCCTCCCAGCTGTCCAGCCCTCCCCGACCCCTACTTAATGGCGGCCGCGCCGCGTCAAAGGCAAGCCAGTCTGCGCACATCCGCGACCCGACCAGCGCCAGGAACCCTGGAACTCTGGAACTCCGCCCCGCCAACGCTACGACCCAGCAGCACTCCACGCACTCAACCCAGGCCGCAACAACAACTGCAAGCTAGCATCACCAGCCGACACCCACGGACCCTTCAGCGGTCACCGCTGCCGGCACACCTGCAGCACCGCCAAGAACACGGATCAAGCACAACCCGCCCACAAGAACACAACCGAACACCCTGCAATGCATCCTCCTCAACGTCCGATCCCTCCACAAACACGCCACCGAAATCTGGGACCTCCTCGACAGCACCACCCCGGACGTAGCGTTCTTCACCGAAACCTGGACCAACACCACCTCGGGACCGGACATCGCCATCTCCATCCCCCAAGGATACAAGATCTCCAGGAAGGACGGCCGCACCCGCCCAGGAGGAGGAATCGCCATCGTCCACAAATCCAGCCTCTGCCTGAGCACACTCCCCGACGAGCCCACAGAACTGATGGAACACCTTTACTTCAAGATACTGGCCAGCCCCACCGCCACCCTCCGAGGAACCCTCAACTACCGACCCCCTGGACCCCGCGGACCCTTCGCCAACTCCATCACGGACATTCTCTCCGCAGGCCATCGCATCCACCAACTACACCCTGCTGGGAGACCTCAACTTCCACCTCAACAACCAACTGGACCCCAACACCACATCCCTCCTGGACAACCTCCACAACATTGGACTCCGCCAGATCTTGACCGAGCCCACGCACTCAGCAGGACACACCCTCGACCCCCTCTTCACTACAGGAAACTCCATCACCTTCAGCCACACCACCGAACTCCCATGGACCGACCATCGTTGCGTCCACTTCACCTTCAGAACATCCACAGACACCAGCACCTGCTCCCGCGAAGAAACTGGACCAAAATCACTGACGACCAGCTCACCTACTCACTCAACAACTCCACCCCAACCATCGCAGAAAACGATGACCCAAACACCGCAGCCCGAACCCTGCATAGATGGATCTCGGACAGCACCAACACCATAGCCCCCCTCAAGAAAAACAACAATACCTGCGCCAAGAAAGCCAGATGGTTTACCACTGAACTTCGAGAGTCCAGACGCACATGCCGCTGCCTCGAAAAGGCCTGGAGGAACACCAAATCCACAGAAGCCCACAACAACTTCAGAGCCGCCACCAACGCCCACCATCAACTCATCAGAGAAACGAGGAAAAAAGCGACTGACAGAATCTCCACCCATGCGCACAACAGCAAGGAACTCTTCAGCATCAAGGAGTTCGCCCAACCCACCAGCGAGTCTACCGACATCCCTCCCTCACAAGACCTCTGCGACAAACTCCGCACCTTTTTCCACCACAAAATCAAGAGCATCTACGACAATTTCGACGAAGAAAACCAACACACTGAACCCTCACCAACCACCCCCGACACCCGGAAACCAGCGATTGACGACTGGACAGCCCTCACCACCGAAGACACACTGAAGACAATGAAGTCAATCTACTCAGGGGCCCCCACAGACCCCTGCCCCCACCACATCTTCAACAGAGCCGCCGACACCATCAACCGCTCCCTGGCGACCGCCTCGTTCCCCGACGACTGGAAACACGCTGAGGTCAACCCCCTCCTAAAGAAACCCTCAGCAGACCCCACCGACCTCAAAAACTACAGACCCATCTCCCTGCTCCCGTTCCCAGCGAAAGTCATCGAGAAAGCCATCAACAGACATCTAGCCACATTCATTGAAGAGCACAACATCCTCGACTCCTCCCAATCCGGCTTCAGAAAAAAACCACAGTACGGAAACCGCCCTCGCCGCAACAGACGACATCCGCACCCTACTGGACAAAGGAGAAACAGCAGCCCTCATCCTCCTTGACCTATCAGCGGCGTTCGACACAGTCTCCCACCGCACCCTAATACGCAGACTCTACGATGCAGGAATCCAGGACAAGGCCCTCGACTGGATCCGCTCCTTCCTCTCCGGCAGGACGCAGGGGGTCAGACTCCCCCCCCCCCCCTTTCCTCTCGGACCCCACACCTGCGGAGTCCCCCAGGGCTCCTCCCTCAGCCCGACGCTCTTCAACGTCTACATGGCTCCACTCGGCCCCATCGTCAGATCCTACGGACTCAACATCGTGTCATACGCAGACGACACCCAACTCATCCTCTCCCTATCCAACGAGCCCAACACCGCCAGACGCAACTTTCGAGAAGGCATGGAAGCCGTCGCCAAATGGATGAAAAACAACTGCCTACAACTAAACACCAACAAAACAGAAGTACTCATCATGGGCCCAAACCCAGACGCCTGGAGCGACACCTGGTGGCCCCCCGCCCTCGGAAACCCGCCAACCCCCACGGACCACGCACGCAACCTGGGAATCATCCTGGACTCCGAGCTCAAAATGGACCGCCAGATCAACTCCGTCTCGTCTTCCTGCTTCCACACCCTCCGCCTCCTTCGTAAGACCTTCAAATGGATTCCCCTTTAACACCGAAAGACCGTCACTCACGCCCTGGTCAGCAGCAGACTACTACGGCAACGCACTCTACGCCGGAATAAACAAAAACCTCACCCACAAGCTACAGAACATCCAGAACGCCGCCGCAAGACTGGTCCTCAACCTGCCAAAACACTGCCACATCTCCCAGCACCTGCGCACATTCCACTGGCTCCCCGTCGAGGCGAGAATCACCTTCAAGATGCTCACCCACGCACACAAGGCCCTCCACGGCACCGGACCAGCATACCTGAACAGCCGACTCAAATTCCACGCACCTCAAAGGACCCTACGATCAGCCCAGCTATCCTACGCCATGGCACCCCGCACCAGATCGGGAGGCCGCTCCTTCTCCTTCCTCACGGCCGAAGCATGGAACATCCTTCCGCTCCACCTCAGACAGACATCGCTCCCCATCTTCGCAAGAAACCTCAAAACCTGGCTCGACAGACCCCCTCCTTGATGGAATGGAACCTGCACCCCTCTCCCCCCCGCCCCCACCCCTAGCGCCTTGAGACCCTTACGGGTGAGTAGTCGCGCTTTAACAAACCCCTGATTGATTGACTACCAATAAAATTAGTATCTTGGAGAATTTCAATGCAAAGATCTCCAGCAAAGCATTGGTGGATTTTGCATGTGGAAAAGGAGAATGCATTTGAGGTCCCGGGTCAGGTTCTTGTTTAAAAAGCTTGAGGATACAAAAGGCAGTAAACTGGTTATTATATTGGATAGCTTGAATATGATCATAATAAATTGCAGGTGTAAAGGTAACCAGCCAGGGAAAAACACTTGATAATGGGAAGCCCGCCAGTCTTATTGATTATGCTAAAGTTTCCTCGGAAGAGTTCAGCCTGATAAAATTTTGAAATAGGGGCGTCAGAAGGCAGTGATCATAAGCCTCTGCTTCACACTGCAGAGTTTTGCATACTTAAGGGATTATTGGCAGAATAGTTCCACAACACAATGGAAAAATGAGCGCAGGATAATATGAAATACAAAACATATGTCACAGTGAATACGATCAACAAACTTTTGAAAGATCATTTTAATGAAATGCATCAAGCTATCTTGAAAGCATATCAAAAATCAATATCCTCCATAAGAAAGGCTGCATTTGTGGCTCTAAATAATGGAAGGGGATGTACGGGTAAACCAAGATTCCCAAAAGATTAAGATCAACAAGAAAATAAGGAAAGCCAATAAAGTGGGTGGTGTCAATAAAGAGGCTATAATTTAGGAAGGAGTTTAGAAACGAAACAAGGAAAATTATCTGGAAAGAGAAAATGCACCTTCGACGAAGGTTATAATGGCTCTTCGTACAGGAAGATCAAAGGGTTTTTGGGATGCAGTGGGTAAGATCGTAGTGTCTTTGAATAACCCAGTAGCAACCCCGGTGGCTGAAGAAGAGTGGGTTAAGTATTTAACAGAGCTATACAAGTTAAAATATGGTAATACAGATGTGATAGCGTGTTTTAAAGTACAATATCACGGCGCCAGATCAGTATTCCCTAACTCCTACAGTAAGAGGTGTTGAGGAAATACAGTTAAAAGGCTCACAGGCCCAGGGGATAGATAGTCTGCTGATCTAGCTAAAAACACTGGGGTCAAAACTTAAGCCCACAAGCTAGGTTTAAGTTTTATTATAATAAGTGGTCAAGATATACCAGAATCCTGGAAAGGAAGCATAAGGCTCCCCCTACATAAAAAGTGTTTTGTGAGTCTCCCAAGCGTTATCATATGATTACACTGTTGGATAATTAGAGCAAAATCAAAGCTAAACATCTTACAAGCATTGGGGGGGATTGACAGTAAAAGAGTGCTCTCCAAAGTACAATTGGGCTTTCATAGTGGTCAATCAACAGTGGAGGTCCGTCTAATACTGAAACTGTTGTCAGACAATTAGGCCTTTAAAAGAAAACAGCCTCTTTATGTTTCATATATAGACCTGTCTGCGGTATTGGATACCATTACCTGGGCTCTTCTGTCCAATTTGAATGTTCAGCCGGGATGGTTAAAACTGATAATCCAACTTCATGAGGGGTCATGGACAAGGTGAAAATGGGAAGTAATGGAGCATTATCTAGGAGGATATATACCACTAATGGCTTATGGCAAGGGTGTATATTAGCCCCTCTTCTTTTTTCTATTTATACTGTTGATGCACTAACCGCTTTAAGCCAGGTTCATGCTTTCTCACCGAAATTAGGTGCTGAGGCATAACTCTTCATTATATTAAGCAGATGATACGGTTTTATTCGATATCACTCCGGTAGGCCTTCAGAAGCAATTAGATGCTTTTTCGGAATATTGTAAAGTGAATGATCAGATAATAAATGATGGTATTTTCCAACAGAAGTAGAAAGAAAGCAAGTCAGAGGTGGTGGCTAAAAGATGCACTATTAGAGGTGGTGAATGAATATAGGTATCTGGGTCTCCTTTTTAAATATAGCCTTCATTTTAAAGCACAGATTGATAAACCGGAGTAAAGAGTAAGGTCCATTACTGGAGCATTACAAATACTCAGAATTGGGGCATAAAACAGTAGAAGTTCTAAAAGATACCTATAACTCAAACAGTTAATCTTCTCATGTATGGCTACGAAATCCTCCTGAAGACAAAGTTCACTCACCTCCAGATTATAGAAATGGATACTTGAGAGGGGGTGGGGGGAGGGTTAGGCCTTTCAAGAGGTACAGTAAATGGTGCACGGAGACTTAATGTGGGCCTGACTAATATCGTACTTAAGTACCAGCAAAGGATCCTCATTTAATGGGCCTGTTTAATGTGGCTGATGGATCGCTGAGTTAGCTAAGAATTTACAGTTAAATACAACTGTACGAATGATTAAAAACGTATAATATTATGGATAGCTTGGATATAGTGCCATCATTTGACACGCAGTCCATATCAGTGGTCCAATGGAAGACTAATATATGATGTGGTTAAATACAAATCTAGAAACTGATTTAGAAGATGTGGGTAAAAGAAATAAGTTGTCCTATCTATTAGACACGGATTATGAAGTGCTCCACAACCCTATTTGTGTGATATTAAGAGCACCAATATCAGAAGGTGGTCACTGACGGTAAGCTTGATCAGGTGCTAGCCTTCATATATTGGAGGATGAGGAATCTGAAAGACCTTTGTGCAAACAACTTCCAATGACATTAGCTCACTTAATAGTTTTTGTGCAACTTTTGTTAGAGATAGGAAAAGTTTGTTACTTCCGTTTTTAGAGTCTTAAAGGCCCGACTGACACGTACATGACCTTATGAAAATAATTGTAGATTGTAATACCATGAGATTATGTTATAGGGAAATTTTTATCTATCATATCAGAACAGTTGGATAAATTGACTGGCATGCTTTTGTAAGAGGAACCTCCTATTTTAGATCGGTAATATGGTGTTTCTATTGGATTTTATGCCATATGATCGGACTATATAAAACTAATACTATATTTGATAATGTATTGTCATTTTGAGTGTTTCAATGAATGGTTTTTATGAGAGTTTACTTGATATTACAGACAAATAAAGTGGAATGTATTTGTTGAGGGAGCGGTCGAAAGGGGCGCATAAAAAAACCTTTTACTTTACAAGATTATGTTTTAAAGATTGAAATGCAGTGGCGGCTGCTCCATTAGGGCGTTGGAGCGCCGCCCCACTGCTTTCTCGCAGTGCGAGAAGCAGAAAATAAAATGGTATTTTAAATACCATTTTATTTTCTGCTTCTCGCACTGCGAGAAGCAGAAGGCAAGGGTATGCCTGGTTGGGGGCGGGTGGAAGGGTATGCCTGGTTGGGGGCGGGTCGGGGAGGAGTGGCTTGCACCACTCTGAGTGCCCTGAATGTTTGGTCGGCCCTGGGGCCGACCAAAGCAGTCATGCGCACTCTACATTTTCTCTATGTAGGCTGCATTCAGCCTACATAGAGAAAATGGCGTCCCTAATGGTGCCCGGCTGGGCGCCGCCCGGGACTCCCCACCAATCACAACGCTGCCATTGCAGCGTTGTGATCGGCTTACAGGAGGGGAGGGAGCAGCATGCCTGTTCCTGTTCGCAGAGGCGGCGCGGGGCCCGGCCCAGGAGCAGAGGCGACGCGGACCCGGTCAGGTAAGTTTTAATTTTATTTTTACGTCGTCCCTCCACCCCCCCCCCCCCAAGGTAACTCCCCGCGCGACCCCCCCTTCCGCAAGTATTAAGAGCCGCGACTGACTATGAGCATATATATGTGAACTATATCAGTGCACACATCTGAAACAGGATAGTGCAAACATGTGCACATCTGCTGCTGGTTTTCTTTCACTAGTTAACCTACTCTGTTTTTATCGCTCCCTTTCTGTCAGTCCACATTGTTATGGCCTGGGAGTCATGATTGGCCGCAACGCGAATCCTTAAAAAAAAAAATCAATTTTCCATTTATTCTGCATTAAAAAATAAAAATCAATGTTTTGCATGTAACTGTAAAATCACTAACAGACATTCTTTCGAAAAAATGGCTGTCAGTCGTTGACATCTTTGCGTTACGTCCGTTCCCATGCGTTTTGTGCACCCTTTTCTATAAGGCTCAACATAAAACCGACTTATTTAATCACAAATTACATTCGTTCCTGTGCTCCAGAACGAGGCAGTAGGATTTGGTAATTTTTCTAGCAGAGCGGGGCAGTGGAATTTGGTAATTTTCCTAGCAGGGCAGTCGGATTTTGGTAATTTTTCTAGCAGAGCGGGGCAGTCGGATTTGGTAATTTTTCTAGCAGATCAGATTACCACCCTTGCATTCTGATCGTGTCAGCCATTGAAGGGAGAGCTCCATTATGTTCCCTCAAGCTGGTTCTTTAGAGAGGAAATTAACAAGTTAGGGCTACCACCGTATTAAATTGCCTTTTCCAGGAGTGGCGTAGCTGTCATAGCACAGCAGTCACTGATCAAGCGATGCATGTCTCATCACTCACTGCTTTGGCCACCGAACACCTTCTCGCAACCGGAGCCTTCGGTATCTATCTGCGCCATAGACAAAGCCCTGCTCGTACCTACCCTGAGCCGCAGTGAATACGGTGTACACTAGTATATTAGTGGCGCTAGAATTAAACTAGAGCGGAATTGGATATAATGCTTCTCCCGCCAATCGATCTGTCTTTGTGGTAAAAACTGAGCCTTTCCGATTCGCCTGTGCTCACCTTTTACTCAAAGCATACCATCTTCCAGTTATTTTTTTGTCATTGCACAATTTATAATTTGCTTCTCATCAATACACGGTATATGTGTAGTGACATGCTAAGCAGCTGGCATTCTTCCTGGTTGTCATTCGGCGGTCTGTGCAGATCCCAGAGCTTGAAACTACAGGCCCAGCTATCCCTTGCAGGCCAGCCCCTTCTGAGCGGTGTGATTGGTGAGAAGAGAATGAGGAGTGGAAGCTCAGGTTGGATGCACGCTGGCAATTTAGCTCTCAATCAAACTGCTTCACACGCCTGGACAATTTGGTTTGTGGCATGATACAGTTCTGCTCCTTCCCTGGGTAATGAGACTTCCGGCATGGTAATTGTGCTTTTGCTGTGGGATAACATGTTTTCTGGAATGACAATGGTCCTTTGCATGCAGTTCAATATATACTATGGCATAACAGTGGTCCTTAGCATAACTCCACAATTAGGTTTCAGGCGCGGCAGTGTTATTTACTACACATGTTCAATTGTAGAATCTGCAATGGCAATCTTTGTTTTTCTAATTTTAGCAGTGTGGGTGCTGGCTTCATAGCAGTACGTGTAGTTACTGAATGCCAAAGTGAAACTGGAACCTGTATTTTGGTTACCTGCACCTGTCATTGCATCACGAACTGCAAAGCAGGCAGCTTGAGTGGCGGATTGGCACAGTGAGCTGTCTTCTGTCACAATGAGCATCAGTGAATGTTCGGTCTGTGATGTCACATGGGCTGTTCTGTGGTATGCTGGTGTATCATCATACTAATAGAAGCAAACCACGTTATTAATGCACATGTAAAATGTTGGGTATTAGATACTGGCACAAAGTTTCCAACTTTTGAGATGCAACTAGGCCGACTATCAGGCCGGCACTGCATTTTCTGTGGCACCAATGCTCCACCACTTTGCATCCATTTTTGTATTTGGCACAACATTTTTATAAGCAGATGATTTTCTGCTTTGGAAATATATAGCTCCTAGGTAATGTGGCAGACCCTGAATTATTGCAATATTACATGCTGTCCCCCATAGACCGGACTGAATATTGTATGGCTTCAAGCCAATGTATTTGATTAATTGTGCTATAATTTTCACCAATTAAACCCATTTTTATAAAAACCAACTTTGTGGCAGTATCTACATGTTGTTATACGACATCCCTTTATTAATGTAATAACTGCACTTTCACAATAGCTTTATTAACCTTCTTGCTTCTCAAATTTGCTTGAAAATGCACCATTTACCCACTCTTTTTTCAAACTTTTCTCGGGGGGAGAACCCCCCCCGAACCCGCCTTAAGATGTTCTTGATCGCTCGCTCGCCACGGTGCACTCCGACAGAAAGTTTACGCCTACCACTTTCAAATGTCACCAGCCACCACTGTTGAAATGTATGCAACAAATTTAATAGATCTTTAATTGTTGAATGCATTAATGGAAATGTTATAGATTTGTAATCGTTTGGTGCATTAATGTAGTAAAGCAGTTTGTGTTGCCTTGTAGACATATCAAACAAAATAAATACTGAAATACACTACTGCAATGAGATTTAGCTTACTCCACCAGACTGATTCATATATTGCACTTAGTACAACATTTTGTGGCAATATTAGTATTGGGCTTAAGAGCCAAATATTACTTGGGCACTAGCTTCGCTTCATTTGGACCCAACTAAGGAGTAATTTGGTATTTATGCCTGGTTCATTAATTGATGTACTCCGACAGTGTGTCCTGCAAGGTCGATGTAAGTGATGCCAACTGTCAAAACCTCTTTAATCCAGCAATCAGTCCCTGATGGTGGTTCCTAGATTCCATCATAGGCCCATTTTGTGCCCAACTATGAACAGACTGCCTGTACATCTCAGAAAAGGGACTAAAAATACTTTAGAGTCACAAACAGTTTTAATACCTGTCTTTTCAAGAAAGTGACTTCGTTATTATCGGTCATAACCTATGTAGATGTAATGGGTTTCCTTCACTTTATGGAAAGTTGTACTGTTTCTATTTGGAGGTTTGAGCACCAGGAACTCTAATGGGGCACCAGTTTGCATATTGCAGTTGCCAATAAAAAAAATTGTCTCCACATGTTTCCAAAGGTTACAGGCCTTTTATGTTAAGTCACACATGCCTGTATGGCCAACGGACGCAACAAATCTCAGACTGCCGCCACTAAACTGCAAAATGTACACATTTGTTCACGAGTGACATTGTTTACTATCTTTAGATGCCCCTAACCGTGACGAGATCTATGCAGCACATTACATGCCTTGTGGATAGGCAGTAGTTTATACTTTCAATCCTTCACACAGCAGAGGATTCGGATGGAGCTACTATCCCCGCTCCAAAATGGACGTGGAACATCAGCATTTAAGTGCTTCACAGTACTTCCACTGTGGTGGGTGGAAAGGTTGCATTTGCAACAAGCTTCTGTGCAGCATATGTAGCAACACAAACTGCAGGATTGAAAAGACTGGCAGCATACACTATAGATTCACAAAGCAGTTATGAAAACTAGACTGCTAATCTTGCACAAAATAGGTCACACAAAACAAAATCCTTCGGTTTTTTGCCCTTCAGGCTGAACATTTAGTTACAGATCGTTTCTGTGCTGCAACACGGCAAAGAACGAAAAGAACTAAACAAAATGCTCTTATTCGTTGGCTCAGACACAAACATTTAAAATATTTTCATACTTTTTAAGCTGGGTTGAGGTTTTAGCAAATTGTTCCCTTGACTGATCTCAACTTTTAAAAGTTGGTAAACTGGTAGTAAAGGATTAGAAAGCTTCATTTAAATGTTTTTTTAAATCAGAAACATTCTTCTTTTATAATTAAATGCAGTACACACTTGGTTCATTTTATTGAGCCGCACATGTGCTCTACACTGTAAAGACCTAGATAGTATATACTTAAATGGTACTTGAATTGTATCCATTTTTCTTTATTACACGATTAGCCAACTATATTTTACCAACAATGTTCCAATTTACATTTTAACGTAGCCATTAAGCCATTCAGCAATTTTTAATATATACATTCTTCAAAGTCTGTATGTACTAAAAACTTTTGTAGACACGAGTTTCCATTTCACTGAAAAATAAAGCCACTTCACCGTTGTACATGGAGGTGCAAATAACATCAGAAAAAGGAAGTTGGAGATGAAGTCAATGTGGCACAAAATGTCAGTGTAGACATCACAGGTTGAGATTGGCTTTCAAGGGAGGTAACATGGGCAATTGTAACTTCTCTGACAATGCTTGAGGCACACTCCTAAAAAGTCAGCAATGAAGCTCACCACAGCAACCAGCTTGCAACAATTAGAGGGTTGTTGGACCTTAGTGAAAGCTAAAGAATGCTGCCCTACTCTGAAGGGCATGGTCAGGCTGGGATTAATAGCAGGATTACATTTCAGCATTACAATAGTGCCGAATCGCTCAACATTAAATCAGAACCACACAATTATATTAAAAGAATGATGTTGAGAGCACTGGGGCTTGAATGTGGTCTTAAGTATGGGGCTACGGTTGTTTTTTTTTTTTATAACACTTTGAGGCACAAAGCAACATACAATGCTGATCCATGCAGGGGATCACTTATACAATCAAGGAAAGATTTCATCCTCGATCCGCCCAGTCCTCCGGGAGACATGTAGACCCAATGTTCAAACCATAGTATGCCCACCATATCCCCCAAATATTTGAGTGTTTCTTGGATGTCCTCGGGCCCGGTATATGGTCTCTTCCAATTTTGCGGAACAGTCCATACCCGCCCTCCATTCCTTCAGCATCTGGCCACGTCCCTCTTTGCCAGTAGTATGCCTAGCCCCACTAACATACTGTCTTCTCTAGAGCCCCCAGGTCCTCCACCAGGCCAAGCAATGTGATCTTGGGGAGAGGGGGAGGGGGTGGGGGGGAGAATGCCTTGATGTTCTGGCCCAGCACCTCCTATAAAGACACGTAAATCGAGACAAAGTATTTGTAGATGACCGGGCATACCCAGACCATATGATCGAAATTTCCCTGATCTCTCCCACATAGTGCAGGAAAGTTGGGGAAGCCTTTGAGCTCTCCACAGGAGCTGGGGCGTGTAGTAGGCACAACAAAGACATTTCAATGGGATAAGGTGTATAAGGTGTAACTGGGCAGAGATGGCCAGGGTACTGGGTGCTATATATGCATCCTCCTTCCTCCATCAGGCTTAGCCACCCCTTTCAACACTTCCTCAGGGGGTGTGCAGGGAGACTGATTCAGCAGGGTCTTCTAGACCTGCGAGACACCCCTCCCCGACCCCTGGGCAGCATGCCCATAAGGACCCTGACCTCCAAGGAGTTGTAGTCTGGGGGGCAGACCAGCGTCACTTAATATCTTAAGAGTGCGTGGCAGAGTTGGAGGTAGGGTAAGATTGGCAATTTGTGTAGGGAAACCGATAAGTGGAGGACCTGGAAGAACTTCATGTGGTCACCCTCCCAAATGTCCCTCCCACCCCCCCCCCCGAAAATGCCACTAGTGTCACATCCCCTGAACCTCTCCAGCCATGCTACCCGGTCCAGCCATCTGCCAGTACACAGAGGAGTTTCTATGGTAATCAGTCTGTCCCATTCCGTCCATCGCAGGGCTACCCTCCAAGTCAGGAAGACCACTTTTGTGATCTCTGGGAGTGAGCATGGGATTGGTGCGCTGTAGAGCATGCCCATAAGATTATCAAAGCCAATCAGGGAGACTTAATCTAAATCCCGGGTCTGCCCATACTCCGCTCATCCAGTCGTTCACAACGATATGTGCTGCGCAATAGTGGCAGATGTCAGCTACTGCCAGACCACTTTCGTATGTGGAGAGGACACATTTGTCAAAGGAAACCCTGAGGTTTTTATTGACCCAGAGGAATCTCTGCGCTCGTGCAGTCATGGTAGCAAACCACTGGTTGGACACAGGGAAAGAAATTTGGGAGGACATACAAGAGGAGTGGGAGGGCCATCATTTTGTTACAGAGCCACTTTGCCAAGTGCGGTGGTTGTGTTTTTATGCAGTCAAACCTCCATCCAATGCCGGTGTTGGGGGTCACTTTTTTTTACAATATTGCAAGATTTTCACACCCAGCAAACTAAAACATCTTTTGCTTGAATCCAAGTTTTTACCCATTAACAGGCCACAAAGCAGTACAGTCGGCAAATGCCTACCTTCTCTTTAGTCACAATTTTTTTGCACCCAAGTCTCTCAACATAGATTATAGCATAAACAAATGAGGCAAAAGCCAACTGAACAGAAGACTGGTCGAAGGTATGTCAGAGGGTGGCCGATGAGGCTGCAACAATCACTACACTGACAATGGCAGAGTGCACATCTACTCTAACTTGCATATTTTCTGCCCACCTTTCATATGGCAAGAACATAACACTTTCTACAAAGGAGTAACTTGCCTCTTGGAGGCCGGATAAAAGGTCAACAGGCGCTCTAATGTAAAAAGTTTGCGTTTTAGAAGAAAAGATGTGCAGGACTGGAGGGGAAAAATGCTGAAAAGAATGACTAGTCATCCTAACATGCAGACTTGTGGACAGTCTCTGCACTGGCCTCAATCTCCCTCCGTCAGCTAGGCGGTAGTGAGGGTGTAGTGCAAGTCTTCAGGCTTGTGGAGGATTAAGGAGAAGTAGAAATTGCTTATTTCTGCAGATGGTTCTCTGCTGTTTTCAAACCAAATGGAGTCAGGTGAGTGTATTGAACATACATCACGTTTTAACAGCCCACACGCAGTACTTAACCTGCAAACACTTTGGGGTCGGCACTAAATCAATAGGAAAACAAGCATTGGCATAGCCAATAGGTCTCGCTTTTGGGACCTTATAAGTATTTAGTTATGCAGCACAATATCCTCGGTGCAACAACATTAACTGTTGCATGGCTAAACAGTTATAAGGTCCCAAAGGCGAGACCTATTGGCTATGCCAATGCTCACAGAACAGTTTGGGGAATTGGGGTGGAAAAGCGCACATCTAAAATGGCTGCATTATAGTGCATACACTGACTTTCTAGAAAGCATTACAGAACACATTGAGTTTGAAAGTTGATCCCTAACTTAACAAATATGTTTAGAGAGAAAGAAATAAGGTAAACAATTTGTCAGGAAAGCCTTTTTTGTTGGCCATGCCTCTTAAGAGAATAGATATCTTTGGAAAACTAATTGTGATCAGAAAGATTCTTAGCTCTAGCTATTTACTATCCAATTGCTGTGTCTCTACTGTAAGTTGTTGATTTTCTGGGCAGTTTGACAAAAAATAATTACAGTTAAATGATATTCAGGTAAGCCCAGGCTTACCTGTACACCGAGAACATCTTGTTTGGCGAAATCAAGAGGCCCAAGCTAAATGGTGCACCCTGCTGCTCTCCTTTCTCTCCCCAGGTGATCAAACTAGATTTGAGTCAAGATAAAACCATTTGAATTTTCTGAAACGATTTCATATCTTCTAAGTAGCAGTTCTACCACGAAAAAAGTTTGAACATACTTTCCCACAATTGCGGTTTTTCCCATCTTGCAGAATTGACATCCCTCTTAAGGATGAGGGTATTTCATCTTCCATTGCTCCTTCAAAGCTGGACCTCTGTGCTGAGACTTCGAGCCGAGGCTCCAATTAACGTCAGTTGCGATGGTGCTTTCAGTGATGTGAACTTTGGTGTGCTGGTAACTGAGCTGAGACCAGTAGCTTATTCAGCACAGGACAGTGCACAGCGCTCTGCTTGGGAATGGCTTCGGGTTATGAACAATCCGAGTTTGGCTCCTTTTTCTTTAGGAACCTTTATAAAAAGTTGCAACTAAGCCATGATTTGGAACACTCTGCCTCAGAGGTCATGTGCCAAAATTCACACATGCAAAACATCTTGTGATGTGAAGTAAAAAGAGCAGCAGTTGCATAGAAATATTTCGATGACAAATTAAAAAACGCATTTCCTTGATCACGGAATGTTTTACCTTATGTTAAGGATCATGCAGGCGCATCCACAGAGAGTGCATGATTTGAAGTGTTAGGCGTCATTGTGGGGATGCTGCGGAACCTGAGCACAGCGAACAAGTTTACTGGAAACAAAAAATATATAAATTGAGGCCCTTAAAACTATAAGGCAGCCTGCGCTATTAACGGCGCAGACGAGACCTTAATGATGCTCTCTCCGGGCTCTCGGAGATAACAAAGGCATGGATTCCAGTGAGGTTAACAAATGCACCGACCCCGTGGCATTTGACGCTGGAAGTTTCTCTTTAATTTGGCCTCCTAATAGCCCTTAAAGTGCTTGCCTGGGTCATGTACACGCAGGGAACCTTTGAACGAGAACATCAAAGGGGCGCCGCGAAAGTGATCGCGGGCGAAAGTGAAAGGAAAGTGATCGCGGGCGCTTAATGAGCATGACTAGGTTTGCCATATGGCGCCTCTGCTCCTAAGCGCGCGCCCGCGCACATGCACTGTAGCTCTAGGCTGGCCATGGTTGCATTTTTTGAGCCCTCACTAAAAGTCTCGCCAGACCAGCGCATGCGCTGGGTCAGGCGAGACCTAAAAAAGGATTGTACAGCAGTCAGCTCAGAGGCATGTGTATTGTGGGATGTTAACTTTCACAAGCACTGGCAAGTATTTCAAGGTATAAACAAAATCACGTATTTTATATAAAAAAAGTTTACCCGCGGTCATTTTTTTTAAACTTTATTTTCAGGTGTTTTAAAATAAAGTATATTAATATGTATTGAATGACAAGCTCTACCAATTATGGTAGTCTTCTGAGCCACATTTGAGCAACAATTTCAAGGTACGCAAAGGATAATTTAACTAGAAATGTGAAGGAAAGTGAGCCAACGCGATTCCAGCCATCGAGTACACCAAGTCAGATACGAGAAAGGGCAATATACGGTTAAACACTAAGACTTTTTTTTTAACAGGAGATAAGCCTAGGAATCAGGTTGCAAATGTTTCAGCAGCGAATTAACATGAATTATAAGAATATAAAGACCTCATGAAACAAACTCACAGACATATTAAATAACTGGCACTTGAGCAGACGGTCTTAAGGTGGATTGCCACCAACAAGAATGAAGGGACTATCCAAGAGAAATTTGAATGGTCGCCAATTTCAGAGCAGTAACCGTAATTAGTTTGACTACTCAGTAGCAAACAAACACCGCTATTGGGAACTTGCTGATAATTTACAAACAGTGTCCGTTAAAACGCAATTCGCGATTTTCAATCCACAATTTCACAACAGCCGAGCAGAATTAGGACTGGCTCCATGGCCCATTAGGGCACCAGGTGAAACAGCCTTGTGGTGCGTTTCAAAACCATGAGATACAAGAGCCCAAAAGCCTAGGACAAAAGACAAAGAAAGATACTGTGTCCTATGTCACAGGAGGGTTACATTCTAGGCAACAGCATCATGAACTGTGTGGAAACAGACCACCTGTAACATGGTTGACGGTAAAATGCATACACAGGTCAACAAATACGAAACAATAGGGAAACATGTATGGCATACAAACACTTCTTGTGCTCGCATGGAATATAGAAACAGACAGAGCACTCTGCCTTGCTAGGCCATATTAGTAAAACATCAAGGTAAGTGGTGGGCATGTGGATGGGGCATTAGCACATGAAGGCAGTACGACCCGCTCAGAGGCAAACAGGAAATACAATCCCCTATATTTTAAAAACATTAGCAGAGTTGCACACTGCACACCATCAGTGCAATACAGCTAAAAATGACAGGCAATGACTCCAGAAGTGCAGGAAAGCTACAGTTGCATTGTGTCCAGTGAAGGCCTTTTGCTTTAGTAGTAAAGGATTTTCCGATTCTGCATCATCTTACACATAGCAGCAATCGAAATATCGCAGGGCCTGTGGAGCAAATACTCACGTTTATGAATCGAGGACTCTTGCTAGCATGTGTATTTATCCCAAAAAGTAAAATCCACACCCAACATGACCTCCATACACAAAGCAAGAAGCACATACACAAACGTGAAACTGTGCGCAATAGAGCTATTACATTGCTTGTGTACTGAAATACATTTCTGCTTGCCACACGGTGAGCAAGGTTACAAAACATACTACTATAGAGCAGCAGGCGACGTACAGTAGTTTTCAATTTCAACTAGTTCTGTTACTACCACACAAATGTAAACTCATGATCTGCTGAATTCTGCACAATAGAGCAATAACTTGACATGTGCCCGTGCTACAAAACGCCTAGTGATGTGGACAATGAGATGCCATGGCCATGCTGAGTGGACATAAATTTGATAGGTTCCCTACCGCACACCACCTAACGTGACCATGTAAATCACTACTGGTGCCTGCAACCATAACCACTGTGGATCCAGCAGGTGCCACATGCATTTTCAATGGGGTTTAGGAGTGTTTTAAATTAGCATCAAATGAATTTTTAGATGCACCCACCCTCACCACTGCAAACTTTTCAGCCTGGAAGATCCACCACGGTCAGTCTGAAAGGCAGTCAGTCGGACGGTCTTGGGCGCTGCAAGCAGAGTAGGTCAACACCTGGCACGGATATTAACCACAGTACAAGAGAACGGAAGCCACAAGCAGCGATCCAATACTTGACAAAAGGAAACTGCAATTCCATGTTCCAGACAAACACTTTTTTATTCCTAAAACAATTTAACGCACAGTAGCTCTTTAGTGCAGCCTCTAGAAAAATAATCTGCGGTCGGTGGTGGGTTTCATGGAGAACAGAATGCTTCATTTTGCTCCAATTCTTTCTATTACTAAATTAAAGGTTGATGTATTGGTCTTGACAAGTGCTTCACGCTGACTGTATTGTGTATGATAGTATAATCACTCCCCATGCATTTCACGCAGTCTGACTGATTAATGCAATAGATTTCTGGGGCAAGGTTGGAAATCTGCCTTTCTACACCACACTGCCAAGAAGTGTGGTGCACGAGGCGACAGGGAACACAACCATTGTAAGATGTGAAGAGGAACACATGAGCAGTCATAAACGTAGTTTCCTCCATGCACGTCTGCCGCACTGCCTAAACACAAATGAGGAAAAATGTTTAGAATCTAACAAATGCAGGATTACGAATTTTGACAAAACCAGGGACCTTTGCAACGAGGCTACAGAAAGGATTTTCAAACCAAGCACAAACAACCACTTTCCTTATTTAATGGGATAACAAAAGATTGCCCATTTCTGAATCATCTTTAATTAAAAGGTCTGTGATCATGGAAAAAAATAAAGCAGGTGATCTGGCCTGATTAAAAGAAAATTAAATACGCGTCGGATAATTATCGTTGTCTATGCAACTAAGAAGCAGCGAGAATGACCCAGAAACGTCAAAACAGAATCTCACTCGCCTGTCCATCAATCCCGGCACCGCCCACGCATGATCACATCCCGTCACCCCCCCCCCCCCCTCGAACATTTCACAACACGAGGACATGAGGCACGTAACAAAAATACATGTTTGCTGATGGCCAAGTACATACGACAATCCGGCCTTTGCTCAAGATTCCCCATCATAACACGGGGAAATTAATATAGCAAAACGGACTAAAATAAATAGTTGTGTCAATGCATCATTTCATGGCTTTAAGATAAAAGATGGAGCCGCGAGGTTAACAGTAACGGAAGCCTTAAGGATACAGAGCTTTTCAGTGAGGTCTTCGAAAATTTCACATAGTATCAACGGTTTGGTAAATCTTTATAGATTTGATTTTTTTTTAAATGACAATATCCCACCAGAAAGTAATTAAGTTATAATATATGTTTTTTAAAGTCACATGTTCAATCTTATGCATTTTACAGCAAAATAACACCTTTACCAGATTATGCAATTCACCAAACTCTTAAGTGCTGTGAACACGGTCAGATTTTTAATTGGTGTAGCAAAAATAATCACAAATCTACACTAGGCTTGGGGATTTCAGCAGTTAACACATCAGTTGACTAAAATAAGTCAAAGTAACTATTAAGGTTAGCTCATAGCAACTCTCACTCAATAACCCGTACCTCCAAAATTGAGCCCAATACTAGTGTGCTTCCCACCCTCTCCACAACTAATAGAATAAAAATCTAATATTGAGCCTCACTTCTGGACTCACAACCACTGAAAAACATCATAGGTAAGTTGAGTATTAGGTGGTGTGGGAGTTAGACCTCACCATGTAATTTATTCACGATACCCCAACGATGGTCTTTGGATTCACACTAATAAATCCTTAGCTCAGTCCTGGTAGTGTGGCAAAGAGCAGTCGGGCTTTACAAGAGTAACGTGTTGGGCATGGAGTGTATTTGTATCTTAATTTAGACATCAAAATGAACGGAGTAGCATACATACACCCGAAGTTAGATTTTTCAAGTAATATAACATCAGTGAAAAATACAGCGAAACTGTCTGTCAATGGGAAAAAAAAAGGATAAGTTACTTACTTACCTGTAATCCTAGTTCTCTTCCAGGGGTATACTCATCAAAGTCATAAGTACTGAATTATCCCCGCCCACGGGCGGGATCCCGGAGCATATAGAAGTGTATATATATATATATATATATATATATTCACTGAAAAAACCATAGGTTTCAGGGACGTTATAGTTACAAATTAGCATTTAAAAAACCTTTGAAATTCACTGAAAAAACCATAGGTTTTAGGGACAGTTATAGTTAGTTGGACATTGCACTCGTACAAAACCAGTGAAATTCCCCCGTTATAGTTAGTCCAGCTAACTATAACTCGCGCCCGCAATGCACTGCTGATGACGTCACATATTACATCACTGATGACATGGTCCAGTGACTGTTTCTGTAAAGTTTAAATATTTTTAATATATATAGGAAAAGACGTATTGAAGAATGAGTGGGTGTGTAAGTGTCTGTATGGATGATTTAGTAGGTGCGTGACTGACTCTATAAGTGAGTGATTTAACGTATCTTACTGAATGCATGGGTTAGTGACTAAACTGGGTGAATGTCTGTATCCGTCTGTCTGTTGCTGTGTAAGTGGCTGCATGTGTTTGTGAATAGCTACATGAGTGTCTATATGAGTTATTGAATGCTTGTCTGAGTATCTGTATGGGTGCCTGAGTGTTTGTGTGGGAGGGGTGTGTGCAACTCTGTGCATAGATGTGTGAGTGGGTGATTCACTGGGTGGATGGTTTCAAGAGTGCAACTGTGATAGACTGTATGGGTGGGTAAGTGTGTGTAAGAGTGTGTTAGTGAGTGAATGTATGTCCCAGTGGTACATGTGTGAGTAACTACATATGTGAAAGGCAGTATATATGTGTGTTGGAGTATATAAATGGCTATAAGCGAGAGTGAGTGATTGTGATAGTGGCTGTATGGATGAGTGTGTGCTTGTATCAGTGATTGTATAAGAGCGTAAGAATGTGCTACTATTTGTATGAGTAAGTGAGCTGGTGTGTGTATAACTGTATAGGTGAGTAAATGGTAGTGTGTTTAATTATTTGCATGACTGACTAGGTGTGTGAGTACCTCTATGGATGAGTGGCGGTGTTTGAGTGTCTATATAGGAGTATGAGTGCATATGATAGTCCTGTACTGAGTGACCGTAAGTATGAGTGACTGTACGGGTGAGTGAGTGGATGTGTGCGTAGACCTAAGAATCAGTGAGTGGGTATGTAGTTATTGGTGTTGGAGTGTCTATGGTTTTGCGAATGGCAGTCTGTAATTTAGAGTGGGTGTATCAAAGGTTATATTAGAGTGTGAGGAGGTGCATCAGATTATCACGTGGATGATGTCATCAGTGATGTCATTTGAGATGTCATCAGTGATGTCATCAGTGATGTCACTGACCATGTCATGAGTGATGTAATATGTGACATCAGCAGTGCATTGCGTGGCGCGCGAGTTATAGTTAGCTGGACTAACTAGAACGGGGGAATTTCACGGGTTTTGTACGAGTGCAATGTCCAACTAACTATAACTGTCCCTAAAACCTATGGTTTTTTCAGTGAATTTCAAAGGTTTTGTAAATGACAATTTTTAAATGTATTAATTGTTATATACATTTTTTTCATACTGATTTCCAAATTTTTTAGAAACAATTTTTTTTACATATTTTATTTTTAAATTACATTGTAATTACATTATACATTACATTACAAAAAATACTTTCTCAGAATGAATTACTTTAGTTTAATTACTTTGCACATAGGCAATAGACTTTTAAGTACAGTAGTTACAGTTGTTGCAATGGGCAACACATTTTCAAACACAATGCAACATTCAGCTCAATGTGAATTTCTAGTTAAATGCAATTAGTTACTTTATGGATTACTTTTCTAACCACATTACTGGATCCTAGATTCAGTCCTGGGACATCTCCTGTAAACAGTTGAGTAAAAGCGTTTTGGTTACAGTCGTGATTTTTAAGGAATATTATTGTACTTTAAAAGTTCACACTTAGAAACTTTTTCTCATAGAATCACCAATGTTATCCTATGGAAGGAAATTCACTTAGAAGTTAAAAACTGTTATCGTTACTTTTTCTTACTCAGTGTTGGATCCTGGATCCAGCACTGGTGCATCTCCTGTAAACAGTTGAAAGAATGCTTTTAAGTCATACAGGCGATTTTTTAGGAATATTTGTAGTTTGTGAAAATCGACACTTTGAAACTTTTCTGCTGAAAACCAGACAATGGATTCCTATGGAAGGAAATTCAAGTTACCGGTAAGTACGGTTAAAATTACTTTTGAGGATCAGTACTGGGCTGAAAGATGCAGCACTGAGGTCTCTCCTGATAACAGGTGAGTAAATCGGAATTCGTATTTCGGCTGATTTTAGAGGAATATTTTAAAGTTCCAAACTCCACACTTAGAAGAATTTCCAAGTGAAACCAGTCAATGTTAGCCTATGGAAGGAAATTCAAGTTACTGGTAAGTACGGTTAAAATTACTTTTCAGGACCAGTACTGGGCTGAAAGATGCAGCACTGAGGTCTCTCCTGATAACAGGTGAGTAAATCGGAATTCGTATTTCGGCTGATTTTAGAGGAATATTTTAAAGTTCCAAAACTCCACACTTAGAAGAATTTCCAAGTGAAACCAGTCAATGTTAGCCTATGAAGGAAATTCAAGTTACCGGTAAGTACGGTTAAAATTACTTTTGAGGATCAGTACTGGGCTGAAAGATGCAGCACTGAGGTCTCTCCTGATAACAGGTGAGTAAATCGGAATTCGTATTTCGGCTGATTTTAGAGGAATATTTGCACAATGGTGAAGTGAGGGGCGGGGCCTGAGGTGACATCTGTGCAAACGCGCCCCGTGGCGCGTTTTAAGTTGGGGGATTAAGTCCCCTTGAATCATGAGGGTCCCTACGGGCCAACTAGCCCACCAGGAACCTCCAGTATGCGCCAGGGGCTGCGTTGCAGAGACATGTACAGAGGTCACACCCTTTTACACCTCTCTGCAACGCAGCTCTGTGGCGCTTTCTGGACGTACCTGTTGGGCTAGTTGGCCCCAAGGACCCTCGGGATTGAAGAGGATTTAATTCCCCATCTTAAAACGCGCCACGAGGCCTGTTTACACACATGTCACCTGAAGCCCCGCCCCTCCCTTCACCACTGTGCAAACGCGCCCAGTGGCGCGTTTTAAGTCAGGGATTAACTCCCCTTGAATCCTGAGGGTCCCTGGAGTCCAACTAGCCCACCATGTTCCTCCAAAAGCGCCACAGAGCTGCGTTGCAGAGAGGTGTAAAAGGGCGTGGCCTCTGTACACCTCTCTGCAAGGCAGCCCCTAGCGCATACTGGAGGTTCCTGGTGGGCTAGTTGGCCTCAGAGACCCCCAGTATTCAAGGGGAATTCGTTCCCCTCTGCAAACGCGCCAGGGGCGCGTTTGCAGAGTGGTGAAGGAAGGGGCGGGGCCTGCGGGCCCGATCGTTTATTTTTATTTTTATTTTTTTCCCCCTTCCTTTTTCCTATTTTTAGGCCCTGGGGACCCCATCCCCCAGGACCTTACCCCTTTTTTTTAAATTAAAATTAAAAAAAAAAAACGGGAAGGGTGCCGCATGGCCCCCCTTCCCTGGGCTTGTATTGGCCCCCAGGGACCCCATCCCCCGGGGCATGGCCTCTTTTGTTTTTATTTGGAGGGGGCTGCGTGGCCCCCTCCTCAGGCCATTTAAGGCCCGGGGACCCCATCCCCGGGGCCGGCCTTGCACTTTTTTTTTTTAAACTTTTTGTTACTTTGGGGAGGGGGCTGCGTGGCCCCCTCCGTGGCCACTTATGGCCCCGGGGACCCCATCCCCGGGGCCTGGCCTCTCGTTGGGGACTGTGGGGGGTCCCCAAACCCCCACAGTCCCGCCGGCTCCCGTGTCCTACGGGAGCCGGCATTGCTTACACATGGGGAGCAGCTAAGATGCAGCTCCCCATGTGGAAAGCTAATGTGCTTTGGATATTGGAAGAGAGAGCAGGTTTCCTGCTCTCTCTTCCAATATCCAAAGCAAGTTTACAATAACAGGACGGGAGCCGCGAGGCTCCGTCCTGTCATTGCAAACAGCAGTGTCCCGGGGTAGGCACCCCGGGACACTGCAGGAGCCGGCCCTGGGGGTGGCGGTCCCCAGGGCCACCACAGGCTCCAGGAGGGGGGCGCGCGGCCCCCTCCCTACATCGAGAAAGCCCGGGGAGGTGGTGGTCCCCGGGGCTTGGAGGTCCAAAACGGACCCCCATTTTCATTTTCTTAGTGCCCCGGGAGGTGGTGGTCCCCGGGCGTGTAGGGGCTGGAGCCCCCACACAGGTTTTTCAAATATAAAAAAGAAGCCCGGGGAGGTGGTGGTCCCCGGGGCTGCGGGAGGGCTCAGAGCCCTCCCGCACCATTATCCATAAAGCCCCGGGGGTGGTGGTCCCCGGGGCTTGGGGGCCCTTAGAGGCCCCCACACATAAATTAACCCCCCCCAGCATGCCCCCGGGACTTGGCCCACCCGGGGCAATTAACATCGAGCGCGGGAGACCGCGCTTCGATTTTTTCGGCAGGGTTCGCGCTCCCTGAGCGCATCCTGCCATTTAAAAAAAAAAAAAAAATGTTTTTGCCCAGGGGGTCCTTGTGGGACCCCTGAGCAGACCTAGGGGTCAGGGTGTTTCTACCCTGCCCCCTTTGTGCGCTTTGCGCACTTGTTTCTGTCCCTCGGTTCTACCAAGGGACAAAATGGCTGCCAACACTTCCTGATTTGGAGTGTTGACAGCCAATTAACATAAAGCTCGTGCTCGGGAGGATCCGCGGCCCTAGATATACCTATCTTTTTTTCTTTTGATTTTCTCAGCAACTACTGAACGGATTTACACCATTTAACAAAAGGGTTCTTTCTGAACCAAGAACTACCTCTTTGCCAAATTTGGTGTAATTCCGTTCAGCAGTTCGAGCTGTAGCCGTGTCTAAAGTTTCCTATGGAAAATTGCATGGGGAAAACGCGTTTTGGGACCCCCCTTTTTCTCGGCCCCAGCTTGACGAATCCCCCGAGACTTTCAGGGTAGGAGCGGACCGGAGCGGGCCACAAAGTTTGAAAATTTTGCGAAGATACGTCAACCGGCAAGAGAGTTATTTCAAATAGAATGTCGCGGATTTCCTATGGATAATAGGTTGTAACTATAAACTGGCGACCGCCAGTAGAATATATATATATATATATATATATATATATATACATATATATACACGCTCGGGCCCACAAGTGTATAACACTTCCGAAACATACACATGTATATACATATAAAAATGCAGCCTAAAACTGTTCCAATAAGGCAAACCGCCAAAATTACATAGGTTTCTCTTGTATGAAAATAATCCCCTAAATACATTTTGTAATGGAGAACATACACTGTAATATTATCATACATGAATCCTTTATTTTCAGAAAAGGAAAACAGGTAATAGCAGGCAGTTGGCCCATAGGCTGCATAGATAAATAACTATCAAAGTACAGTAAAAAACTGGCACCTTGCCTTTAAGGCTTCCAAGATTCTGGACACCGTGCCTTTAAGACCTCCAGGAGCCCCTCTGCTCCCATCATGCACCACAGGTGACAGCTAGGTCAGTTCTTTTTTACGGTGTACTAACTTGTATCACCCTGAGTATAAGATGCACAACACACAGTATTGTACCATAATTGCTCGTCCGGGGAGGTGGGAGGGTTGCTTATGACATTGATGAGTATACCCCTGGAAGAGAACTAGGATTACAGGGAAGAAACTTGTTCCTCTCTTCCAGGGGATACTCATCAATAGTCATAAGCACTGAATAGAGTAGCAAGCCCATACCCACTACTTCGCGGACGAGCAAACCAGTACACAAAATATATCACAATGCATCTTAAAATGGAATCAACCAAACAAATTTCTCAACGAGGCCTGCCCAACTTGGGCATCTGCCTGTGCATCAGAGTCCAAACAGTAATGGCGAGAGAAAGTATGAACAGAACGCCATGCATCTGCTTTACAAATTTCTACTATAGGAACATTTCTAAGGAGAGCCGTGGTAGAGGCTTTTCCCCTGGTAGAATGTGCTTTAGGTTTTCCCTGAAGAGACTTCTTGGCTAGTTGGTAAGCCAAAGATATGCAAGAGACTATCCACTTAGAGATGGATCTTTTAGAGGCTGCCAAACCGGTATTTATGGAACCATAGTTAACAAACAACCAGTCTGTTTTTCTCAATAACTTGGTTTTGTCTAGATAAAATTTCAGTACCCTCTTGAGGTCTAGGGAATGGAGGGACCTCTCAGGAAGAGTCGTGGGATTGGGAAAAAATGTGGGCAGAGTGATAGTCTGATTGATGTGAAAATCCGAGACAACCTTAGGTAGAAAACTTGGATGGGTTCTTAAAACTACCCTGTTTGCATGGAAAACAGTATAGGGCTCGTTACAGCACAAGGCCTGTATTTCACTAACCCTGCGGGCTGAAGTGATGGCGACTACAAAGGCAGCTTTCCATGACAAGTGCTGCAGAGAAGCCCTGTGAATTGGCTCAAAAGGAGCACCCATTAGTTTTGTAAGGACTATGTTGAGCTCCCAAGGTAGAGAAAGAGATCTCACTGGGGGGTAAACCTTCTTTATCCCTTCAAGGAAATCTTTAACCACTGGCATCTGGAAAAAAGAAACCTGTGTAGGGGACTTTCTGTATGCAGTGATTGCTGCTAGGTGAACTTTAATCGAGGAGAACTGCAGGCCAGATCTGGCCAAATGTAGTAAGTATGGCAAGATCACCTGCTCTTGACCCCTGACCGGATAATGAGCATTGTTCATGCACCACAAGTAGAATCGCTTCCATTTGAAAGCATAGGATGCCCTGGTGGAAGGTCTCTTGGCTTCTTTGAGAATGGACATACAGTCCGCTGGTGAGTCGAAGTGTCCGTATTGCAGGACCTCAGGAGCCATGCTGTCAATCTGAGGGATGAGAGATTGGGATGAAACACTCTCCCTTCGCTCTTGGATAACAAGTCTGGACGGCAAGGCAACCTCTGGTGTGGCATCTCGGATAGTTGCAGAAGGTCCGGGTACCACCACTGACTCGGCCATTCCGGAGCCATCAGGATCATCCTGGAGTTGGTCCTGTAGAATTTGTTGATCACTGCTGGGATGAGAGGCAGTGGCGGAAAGGCGTACAGTAATGTCAGACCATTTTATCAAAAGGGCATTCCCCCGTGACCCTGGCTGGTGAAATCTGGACGCGAAGATGGGGCATTTGGTGTTTGCCGCGTCTGCGAAGAGATCGATGTCTGGGACTCCCCATTGCCGGAAGATGTCTTGTGTGACTTCGCTGTTTAGCACCCAGTTGTGAGCTTCTACGAAGTCCCTGCTTAGGGCGTCTGCCTGAACATTCAGAGACCCTGGCAGGTGAATGGCCACAATGTTGAGATTCCTTGCGAGAAGCCACTTCCAGATGGTCTGCGACTCCTGAGAGAGAGGTCTCGACCTGGTGCCTCCCTGCTTGTTCAAATAATACATCGTCGTGGTGTTGTCTGTCTGAATCAAGAGAGAGCTGGACTGGAGAGAAGGGTACAGAGACTTGAGGGCTAGGTGCACGGCTCTCAACTCTAGAAGGTTGATGTGATATCCCCGCTCTGTCTCCGACCAGAGACCTTGTACTTGAAGATGTCCCATGTGAGCTCCCCAACCTTGTAGGGAAGCATCCGTGACTATAGTCTGGGTGGGAGTATCTTGGTGGAATGGGACTCCCTTCAGGAGATGTGAACGCTTCATCCACCATGTGATGGAATCTCTGGCTGACTGCGGTAGAGTTAAACGGTCTTCCCAGCGGCCTGACGTCTGCATCCACTGGTCTTCCAGAGATTGTTGTAGAGGACGCATGTTCAGTCTGGCATTGGGGACGATGAAGACACAGGAAGCCATTGACCCCAGAAGAGAAGACACTTGCCGGACCGTGGGAAGATGAGATCGGAGAAGTTCGCAACACTTCTCCCTGATTGATGATAACCTCTCCTCCGAAGGACACACGTTTGCTTTTACGGTGTCCAGTGAAGCGCCCAGGTAGTGGATTTTTGGGGTCGGGTTGAAGACTGATTTTTTGTAGTTGACCCGCAGACCCAGCTTGGTTAGTAAATGAAGGCAGAAGGAAAGATGGCTCTGCAGCAGAGAAGGTGTATCGCTCTTCAGGAGCCAATCGTCCAGATAGGGATAAATGAAGACCTTGCGCTTGTGGAGAAAAGCTGCCACTACTGCCATACACTTTGAAAATGTCCGGGGGCTGATTTGAGCCCGAATGGAAGGACTCAAAATTGGAAGTGCTGATTAGCTACTTGAAAACGAAGAAACTTGCTTTGTTTTTCGGACACCGGGACGTGGAAATAAGCGTCCTGCAGATCTATAGCACACATCCAGTCTCCCTGATGTAGGTGAGGAAAGATCTGGTGCAGGGCCAGCATCCGAAACTTCTCCTTGCGGATGAATTTGTTCAGGAAGCGCAAATCGAGAATTGGTCTGTACTCTTGTCGGACCTCTGTTTTTAACCAGGAAATAGCGAGAGTATATTCCCTGTTTCCGCTGTTGAGCAGGAACATATTCTATGGCCTTTTTAGTAGAAGACTGGTCACCTCTTGCTGTAACATGTGGTGAGATCGACGAAATTCTCCGAGTGGTGGAACTGGTGGAGGTGGGACTTTGAATCTCAGCAAGTACCCATTTTGCACAATATTCAGCACCCATTTGTCGTTTGTGATTGATTTCCACTCCTCCAGATAAAAGCGATACTTCCCCCTACCGGAGTGGCTAACAGGCACGGAGGAAGCATGTGCTCATTGTTTAGCTGGTTGTTTGGCAGTTGAGACTTGCTGTCTGTTGTTCCCTCTTGCCCTACCAGGTCTCCTCTGGTGGAAGTGTGACCTCTGCTGTTGTTGACTATGAGAGGACCACTGAGGGGTTTGAACCCTCTGTTGGAAGGAACGCTTGTCGTAGGGACGAAATAGTTTGCGGAATTCCTTCCTCTTTTCCAGCCCAACCGCCTTCACTGTGTCCAAATCAGTTTTCATTTTGGACATCTCATCGTCTGCATGAGACCCAAACAACGAAGAACCATTAAACGGTAGATTGGCGATCTTCCGTTGCACGTCAGGCTTAAGCCCAGTCAGACGCAGCCAGGCCGAGCGCCTAGAGTAGACACCGCGCGAATAGCCGTGAGCGGCCAGATCAGATGAGTCCACAGCAGCACTTATTATCTGGTTGGCCACCAAGCCCCCTTCCTGCAGTATCTCACGAAAGTCCTGTTGGTCTTCTTTCGGGAGTTTATCCGTAAACTGAGATAGAAAGTCCCATAACGACCGGTCATATCTCCCCAAGAGAGCTGAGGAGCTGGCCACCTTCATGACAGAGGCGAGGTATTACACATCCTCTTGCCCAAAGAGTCCATAACCTTGCTGTCCTCGTCAGGAGGGACTGAAGAGGAAGATGTTGCAGGGTGTGTCTTCCTGGCCGCCGCCACAATTACAGAGTCCGGAAGAGGATCAGAACGAAGGAAAAGCGGATCCTGATCAGGGGCTTTGTACTTTTTTGCAATGCGAGAAGGTACCGCTCCTATTGTTGCAGGGGTTAAGAACGTCTGCATGGCGGGTTCCAAAAGGCCTGGGACCAATGGTAGCAGAGACCTCGTAGAAGAGCGATGATGTAAAGTCTCAAAGATAACAGAAGTGGAGACCGTAGGAGCCGACATACTTCTGTTCAATTTTGTGGCCCCTCTGCAGAGAACTTCAGTGAAGGTACCTAGATCATCAATCGGGGATACTCTGGATGGAGGTGTCAACGACAAAGTTGGAGAATAGTCCCGTATTGAAGACCTGGTGGACGTGGACCAGGTTGGAGATCTTCGCTGCCTCCGTTTTGGAGAGGAGGAGTGATGAGGACGTGATCTCTCCCGTGAACGTGTATGGCAGGAGGATGGGGACTTTGACCATCTCGGATTTCTACACAGAGACCCTCTCCGTGAAGTCATTGGAGGAGAACCCCTTGAGAGCCTTGAAGGGGAATACGTACGAGAGAAGTCCGAGCCCGGACTTGTATGAACAGCACCCCCTGCTTCCTTGTGTCCAACACTTTCCAGCCACCTTGGCGAAAGATTAAAGGGATGTTTCTTAGGAGCCACCGGAGAGCCCTCCGGGGAAATTTGAACAATGTTAATGCCAGGAGACGATGACTGTTCGACGTCGACCGTCTTGACCTCAATGAAGATTTAGATCTCTCTGGCACCTCCTCCGAGACGACGGCAGGACTTTTGTCTTTCGCCGGCGAAAGGTTCGACGTCGATCTTGGCCTCTGTCACCTCCTCCGAGGTGATGGCGGGAGTCCTTTTTCTCGACGTCGACTGATGTAACGACGTCGACCTCTCCTGTCTCCGAGATGCTCTCGATGTTGATCGACGAACTGGAGACTTCGACGTCGATCTTCCACAACGTCTTTCCGACGTCGACTTCGTCAACCGTGAAGCCCTCGACGGCGATGGTGATAGACGTTGACCGCCTGTAGGGTCTAGGCAGAGTCTTAGCCGGCGAAACTCTCGGCGCCGACCATCGAGAAGGTGGCGGAGTGTTCCTCGCCGTCGACGAGTGTTTTGACGTCGACGGGTGTTTTGCCTTAGGCCTCTCGGGGTCAACATACTTCGTCCCCGAAGTAGTGTGCCTCGACGTCGATCACCTCGACGGCGATTCTCGCCGTCTCGACGTTGAAGAGTGTTTCTGCTTCTTCTTCGACGGCGATCTCGATGCCGACGGCGAACACTCTGGAATCTGCCTCTTTCTTGACCCAGGAGAGGCAGAACAAAGCGGTTTTCGGCGTACCTGGTGAGAAGAGGGCTCTTGACTCCCAAAGCCACTTTTAGGTAGATTTTTTCCCCTCTCCAACACAGCATGAAGACTTGTGAAAGGCAGCGAGTCTTCTAAGACCCTCAATGCTGCCCGGTGCAGGGTTCCACCTCGAATTCACTTTGGGTTCGCTATCAAAATAATGAGGCAAGCGCTGGAAACTGGAAGACAAGAAAAAGGTTTATTTCTCATGAGGAGATCACGTCAACTGCAGACACCGGGATGTCTGAGGGAAGTGTTCTGCTGATACTCCTTTGGCTCTTCCTTTTATACAGGTTTGACACAATGCATTTGTTTTGTCAACATGGTTACACAAGCTTGGGGTCCCGCCCGGGCAGGTTGTCACACAAGCCCAACAGTAATTCTCTTCCCACCCAGGTCAAACAGACAATCTTATCTTGCAGCTGGACCTTGCTTCAGGGTCTAAAACATGTGAGACCGGCCAGATCTAAGAGTCCGTTCTGTTGATAAAAACAGGTCCCATTGTTGGTAACAACAAGTCTTGCTGTTTGCAGTGCAATAAATCATGTTGCAAGAGTCTTTTTGGTGTTTGGAACCTGTTTGTGTAACTAGGTGCAGTGAGGGGTAGAGTGTCCAAAGGTTTGGCTGAAAACAGAGATGAGAGGAAAAACGAGTTTGTGGCAGCAAGTGGCGCTGAGGTTTGTTGTGGCAATAGAGTTTATAGCCCCAATCACACATACCAGGTCGGTCAGAGGGATGCTAGTAAGGGCAGGGTGAAACAAAGGTGACCAACAGAGTACAAAATGGCTGTGATAGATTAAAATGACTGCAACTTATGTGCACATAGAATTCCACCAGACAAGATGGCGCAGGTAATGTTCATGATTAGCGTTTTGCTTTTAACAGTGGCCCCTTTGAGACATAACTAGCCAGCTTGTCAGTCTATTTCGATCTCCATAATGTCCCGTATCTCTTGATCATACATTACTCTCATTTTTGTTAGCTGAGTGTCCATAGTCTTAGGGTGCAAGGTAGTTATGCAAAGAGAACACAAAGGTGGTATACAGAGTATACCCAAATAACCACATATTGTCAATACTGGGACCAAGAGAATGATTGATATTTTCCAACCCCACTCCTTCAAGATGCCCCAAAGCCAACTTCCAATTGTCCAAGTCTCTGATCCTTGATGAATTTCTGAAGATAGTCTATGGAGATGTTCGATTGCTTCATAGACAGAAGGTGAATTATCAGGAATGTATACACAGCAGCTGGCACCGATGATGCGGCATGCTCCTCCACGGTCCGCTAGTACCACGTCCAGGACCATGCGATTTTGCAGGGTAACCAGACGGATCGCTTGGAGCTCAGCAGTGTTGTTGGTGAGGATGCCAGCAGTGACGTTCAGGGCGGTCTCTACCGCTTGGGACAGATGTCTGATGGCTCGGCTGTTTGCCATCGGACCCCATAGCGGGACGAGCCCTTTTGCTGCGTCGAGGAACTGTGATGAGGCAGAGTCTGCTTGATCAATGTCTTTAGAACGCTTTTCTCGATGATGCTCTGCAGGGGCTGTGTAGGTTGGTGGCAAAACAAAGGCGATGTAGCAAGTGCCCCCCAGTTTCTTGGGAGCCAGGTGTAGGCTTTGGTTCCACAAACAAAGTACATATTGGGTGATGCAACAAGCGCTGGGGGTTGGCAGTGTTCAAAGTCCTTACAATGCTACAGGTGCTGTGACCCACATTCTTAGTCCCACGGCCTTCAATGCATACAAGGCCAGAGACGTTCACCACAGATAGGGCCACAGTCAGTGTTGCAGCAGTTCTTTTCTTCAGGTAGGAAAATGTGGCTCTGTTAGGATTATTGAACACTTGCATTTCCACTCGTTCTTTGGAGGGGACATTAATCTGGAATGTCGCATTGAAGGTGTGATGGCAGAAGGGGCGGCTGTCCTTCCTGTTTTGTTTCGCCAGAACTCGTTGTAGAACTGGGCGATTGTTCCGTCGGAAGTGGCATTGTCTTTGTAACTTTCTTGTAGGAGCATCATCCAGGCAAGGCAAGATCCGTGAATAGAAAAGGGCGAAGGGATGAAAGGGATGGAATGTTCAGTGGCATGTGGTAACAGCCCACAGACCCAACAGTTGGTAGCATTGGTGGCAAGATTGTGCTGGTGCAACATCTGCACGAAAGAATTATTCCAAAATTCTTTGCGTCGTTCTCGGCGATGTGGCGGTAGTGATACCAGGTAGTGTTCTTTCTTGGTGGTTGGTTGCATGGTGGGTGACAATGTTCTGTATGCAGGTGCATTCTCTTCAATGATCCAGAGTGCGACCATTAGCAGGAGACAGGTGAGAAATGCGGCTACAAGTGCAATTGTCTTTATGCTGTGCAGGTTAGCAGTCTTGGTGTCTTTGCGGTGGTTTTGCAGGTGTTCAGTTTCATCCATCATCTTCGAGGAGCTCAACAACTGTTAGGACCACAGACTTTTGTCTGGCGCTTTCCTGGTAGCGTTGTTTGACTGTGCTACCGATCTGAGACCTTGACTTAGTAGGTGGCCTGGTCGTTGGAGCTCCCTCCTTTCGTCGATCTTAGGTTGTACCCTTTCCTGGATGGCACCGTGGGGGTCGGGAAATTCTGATAGTTCGAGGGTGTCTTCTTGTGGGTAGCAACTCAGAGCTGGTCGGTCTCTCGCGAGTACTTCCTCTTGCACCTCCACCCCTTCACAGGTTGCCAGGGTTGGAGGGACTAGTTTGCAGTGGTGGGCATGCAGCCAGTTTAGTTTTCCTTCCACTCGGAGGGCAGTTCGGGTGGTGATCAGGACTTGCCAGGGGCCCGTCCACCTAGGCTCCAGATTCTTCGTTCTTTGGAAGTTGCGAATCAATACATGGTCGCCTGGCTTTATTTCATGTCCCGGGCCCCTGGATACGTCAGGCAAGGCTTGCTGCACCTGTTGGTGGATAATTGTTAGCTCGTTTGTCAATTTATGCAAGTAATCCGACATTAATATGTTCGGGACATCGTTAATGGAGGTGGGTTTTGGTGCCGCCCAGATGCTCATAGGCCTGCCGAAGACCACCTCATACGGGGTCAGTCGGTGTTTGGCTAAAGCGCACACAACCACCAGGACATATTTTAGACCAAGGTATCTCTCTAGTTGAATGCAATCCATTTGAAGGATTTCAAAGGGGTGGTCAGGGACTCCAAACCCTCCCCGTGGTACTACTTTCCCCTTCCCTGGGTTGTGTTGTAGGCAGACTATACATTGTTGTACTATGCGTTTTGCAGATTCTGCTATCTTGACGTTATGCCATACTCTGGTGATTAGTTCAATCATGGGGGTGGAGCCTATGTGTGCTGGTAAATGTGCCATGGTCAATATGGGGATGAGGTAGGCATTGGGTAACAGCCATTTATTTCCGTCTTTAGTTCTCCAGCAATCTTCCTCGTCTTTTAGTCCCACCTTTTCCCACTCGGTCAATTAGTCTTGTGTGCCTGTAGTCTGTATGTCCCTTACAGTGGTCCTAGCGTCAGTCCATCGTTCAGCTTGTGACCTGGTCACATACATTCGTGTCGTAGTTCTGTCTCCTGCCGTGGCTCGGGCAGTAACGTCTGCTAGTGCATTTACCTGTCCAATGAGATCAGTCACTTTCCTATGTGCTTGGCATTTTATCACTGCTAACTTCTTGGGGAGGAGGACTGCTTGCGTCAAGGCGGAGACTAAATCTCCATGCAGGATGGGTGTACCGTGTGAAGTCAGGAACCCTCTTTCTTTCCATAAGACCCCAAAATGGTGAACCACCCCGAAGGCATATTGGCTGTCGGTGTATATGTTAACTGTCGTGTCAGTCGCTAAGATACATGCTCGTGTGAGGGCAATGAGTTCTGCAGCCTGGGCTGAACGTTGGGGAATACGGGCCGTTTCCAGAACGGTTCGGGCTGTGGTGACAGCGTATGCAGCTGAGGTGGTGCCGTCGGGGAGTTTGATGCACGAACCATCCACCCATAGTTCTCCATCTGGTTCTAGAAAGGCGGTGTCTCAGATCTATTCTACTCTTTGTTTGTACATCGGTTAGTGTCACACAGTCGTGTAGTGGAGTCACGCTAGGATCATTTTCGGGTAGGGGTAACAGTGTGGCTGGATTGAGGGTGGTGCATCGCTTTAGGGTAATGTGCGGTGCTAGCAGGGTCAACTCATATCCTGTCAGTCGGGCGCTAGTCAAGTGTTGGGTTTTGGTCTGGTTTAGTAGTGTGTCGACTGCATGGGGTACTAAAACAGTGACTGGATTGGAGAGTACTATTCCTTCGCTCTGGCGTATCGATACTGCTGCAGCTGCCACAGCGCGCAGGCACGCTGGCAGCGCTCTGGCTACTGAATCGAGGGTGGCAGAGAAATATGCACAAGGGCATTGTTTGTGACCAATTGATTGTGTTAGGACAGACAATGCACATCCTTCCCTCTCGTGCGTGTAGAGGAAGAATGGTTTGGAGTAATCCGGGGGTCCTAGGACAGGCGCTGAACAAAGGGCATTGCGTAGTTCTTTAAAGGCTGACTGGCATTCGGGGTCCAGGGGAGAGGTGAGGGGATGTCTTTAGCTAGGAGGGAGAGAAGGGGTTTGACAATGAGGCTAAAGTTCGGTAACCACTGTCGGCAAAATGAGGTGAGACCTATCAAAGAGCGGACTTGTTTCTGATCTTTGGGGACAGGGGTGTCTAGAATTGTCTGGATCCTGTCAGGCGTGAGTTTCCTCCCTTCTTTGGATAAAAGGTGACCCAAATAGGTCACTTGTGATTTACAGAACTGCAATTTCTTTCGGGAGACCTTGTGACCATTCTCAGCAAGAAAATGGAGTAGTTTGATGGTGGCTGTGATGGCTATTGGTATGGTGTCCGCTGCTAGAAGGATGTCGTCTACATATCGGTCGGGACAAAGGGTTGGTGGAGGGCGTACCGTCAAATCCTATTGAGGTCACATGTGAGCCTGACAAGAGTGCCGTTGGAATCAATCGTTTGGATAGTGCACTACGTGTTGCTCCCGTGTCTACCAGAAATGGCGACTTTGTGCCCAGGACCTCAGCGGTAACATAAGGGCCTTGCTGATCAACAGAGCTCGACTGGATCCCTCCCTTGCCCCTGGCTGTCCTATGCAAAGTCGTACGTATTGTCATAATCTGTCTGTTGGTACTGATTCTGTTTGGGATGGTCAAATGTGTTCACTCTTCCTGGCCTTTCCTCGCTTGCTTCACTCGCGTACCCTCTCCCACGTCCTCTTCCTCTCTGACCACTTGCTATTTCCCTCGCCCCTCTGCCCCTACCAGCTCCTAACAAAGCCGGGCATTGGGTTTTCCAGTGTCCATAAAGTGGCTCAGGATGTCTGGTGGCTTCTACACAGGGCCTGTAAACAATGACCCTACAGCATTAATTCACCAGGCATTTGAGGCCAATGAGGTGTAACATGATATAAAAGAAGTCTGTGTAGAGTGCACATTCACCAAGAGGGTGTCTTGGCGCTATTGACACTTGGCGAGTGCCTGGTGACACTGAAAGGCTGAGTGGATGAGCTGGGATTTATTCTCACTCTTTTACTGATTTCATTCTGTTCCTCAGTTGCTCCGCTTTTCAGTAATTGTCATAATACAGAAACTTTGCACTGGTGCCGAACAAGAGAGAAACGTAATTTGCACTATTTTAGCATCCTTTCTGGCAGCAGTATTGGGCTTAGTGATTTCACAACATTTCTACTGTATTTACATAACGAGAAACACAAAAGTACTTTTTTTGTTTTTAGCAGATATGCTTCAGAAATTGTGCAAAATATTTGTTCCAGTTGTATTTTTTTTTTTAAAGGGCCATTTGTATACCAGGATGTTGAATAAAATCTTCATTAAACATAAATAATTATTTCAGCGATAGATGTGCAAGCCATAGATCTCTGATATGGAATGCAGTAATATTTATGCATTTATGCCCTCGTGACTAGGTGCAGACCTCCAGGTTATACGCCTAAAAACCAGCCGATGCCCTCCCGCGTTTATCTCTGCATTATTGTCTACGGTTTTACGATCTGTAAACAGGTTGCACAATTATTTTTTTTAGTTTTGTTGTTATGAGTATGTCTTCGACTTACTACCTAACCGTAGTAATATCTGATCCCAGGCGCTCCAAAGCTATCTAGTGGTGGCTAATAATAGTGCTTTACAAGTACTCTATTATAAAAAACCACAAATAAATAATTTTAAAAACAATTTTGTTCCAGCCCATAGAAATTTTCATAGGAACCAATGAACGCAAAAGTGTTTTTTTTACCACTGCATAGTTTCTAAAGTTGTCAAATGCTGTGTGTGACACTGTGTGCTGGGTGTTTGAACCCTGTACTTATAATGATAAATGTAAAACTACAAAACCCAGAATGCAAAGCGCGGACGGCCAAAAGACTAGACCTGGCTGACGGTGCTTGGCTACAATGGGTTTATGTAATATGAGCTCGAGGGCACGTGCTCGGGCTGGGGCATGCCTTCATCATGCCGTTGTTGGTGCATCAGAACAGCTGCAGAGGGCGAGTGGTCACTAATTGTTGAGCCAGATCATAACCCCTGGCAGTGGCAAGTGATTCAGTGGGCACATTTCATCGCACCGCCTGGGGCAGCAGCTGTGAGGTGCAGTATCTGACCCCAGCAGTGAACTCTCAGTGGCTCATGTGAGAGGAATGTTAGTTCTGCCTCCGTTTCAGGAGCCGGGCTCCCCTTACATAGCAAAACCAAAGGGGCTCCCCTTACAGGCACCTGCGGCAGAGACCAAACACTCCGAGGTGGAAGCCTGCTGCAGAGTGAAACCAGGGGGCAGCAGATGCCAGGTGGGTGAGGGCAGCCGAGGCGTGACTGCAGCGTCATAGATGGTGCTTTGCAGCCTTGTATACGGAGATAATTCGAGTCTTTGAAGAGTCTCTGTGGTACAGATCTAATGACTGGGAACACGTTAAAGTAATGAAAAATTAATGTGTATTGTGAAGAAACAGTTTTTGTAGCCAGTGTTAGTGCCTCAGCGCAGAAATACAGACTTTATTTTATATCCACATACTCTGATCAGAAAGTAGGCCCCATGCGAAGCCCACCTTCATTCTATATCCTTTGATGAGGCATTTGGTGTGGGTGACTCGGTGGGAGCAGAGGCGGTGGAGACTGAGGCGATCGTGCCATCTCCGGCTATACTTTGGTGGTCCTGGCGTTGTACAACGGGATGAGTAGGGGCGTAAGGGGGTGGCATGTATATGATTGGGGGACCTAACAATAAATCATCATCTACCATTTGTTTTGCTGGTAACTTGGGGTAAAGAGTCGAGGGCGTTCTAACAGGGCATTGACCTGATATTTTTGATTCTTTTTATCGATTTCCTTTTCTTTTAGTTTTTTTCTTTTAATCTTTTACAGGCTTGGTATGCCGATTTTCGTGTTTCTTTCTTGTCTAGCTTCGTCCCTTTTCTCTTTTTGAGCTGCCTCTTTTCGCCATAAACCAAAACTGTCAAACATGGCTGGTCTAGTTTTCTTTTTGAGGAGAGCTAATTCTAACGTTTCTATTTTAGCAGGATCGAAAGATCCCGTCAGTGGCCACTGATTTACCCGGTCCTTCCTAGTGTATTTATGCCATAGTTTGCTATAAGCTACGGTGGCTAATCCATACTTTACGTACATGTCCTTGTTAGGGGTGCCTTCCGGCGGTGCCGGCTGACTGACCTCTAACGAACGGTCGGGTCCAAAACAATTACAATCAAATAATCTAGTGAAAACAGGCATGACGTAT